>JAOANR010000003.1:57248976-57487129 GCA_030278955.1 Hygrophila difformis
TAGACTCTGACTCCTTGGCCTGCCCACAGTTGTGGGTTGTCTGGGTTGTCTGTTATCCAAGCGAGGACGTTGGTGGAAGTGTACCGAAAAACTGATCGATCTGTCACCATCCTGTCGATCATTCTGATCCCCTGCTCAACTTGCCTTTCATCCGTCTTACTCATAAGCATCAGTCCCTGGGTGAAGATTGACGCCTTGTGGTTGTCCTCAATTCCTGGGCGCAGCAGTTCACAAGCGTGCTCCTCATTCCCTTCTACAAACGCCATGAGTGCTGGAATGATCTGGAGATTGAAGTTTCCTGCAGCTGTGCATGTTTGCAGGAATCTCTCCTTCTGCCAACGGAGTCTTTCTTGCCCTCTCTTCACAGTGGAGGAGTCAACCTCGCATCGCTTGTATACGATGGCAAGGTTCCCAGCATCCCTGAGCTTCTTGCATATCCGTTGTGCAGCAAACACCTCCCTGATTTCATCCTCTCCTATCCGGGAGAGAATCTCACGAAGGAGTTCGAGCGGTAGGTCCAGCAGCTTGGTTCCCTCTGGAGCAGGGTCTGGAATGGGAGGATTACCCCTGAAAAGATAAGAAGTGATGAATCCAATTTTTATATAATTCTCAGGAATTATTCAAGTTCAGAAACCAACATCCTCACATTTAGAGCTTTGCTCTAGATGTGAGATTATTAAATTTCTGACTTGAATTTTAATTTAAAGCACATGCAAATAATATTTGGTTTTAAATGGGCTAAAGAGCCCAAAATAAAATAAAATTGGCCATTGGGCCTAAAATCTTTTTAATGGGCCATTGGGCCCAAAAGTTTTCAGTTTTATTAAACAAGTCCGAGACACTTGTTGGAAGTGGAATGAGATGGATAGATGGAAATGGAATGCTCGAATATTGGAATGTGCAATGGAGACGTGGCGGAACGGATCTGCTGTTTCTGGATAGCTTGGACTGTTTGGACAGTTAAAGCATCCAAAAATTTGCAAACACTGTTTTTAATTTTAAAAAATGGTTGACTTGTTTTATTTAACAAAGGTGGGATGTGAGTGGTCCCATTTTGGATTTTTGATAAGGATAGCAGTTGGGTGACAAAAGTACTGCTATCTTACTCACACTAGTGTTCCATTGGGAACAAAAGACTTAAGTCAAACATTAAACAAAAATGACTCTTTTTGTCTTTTTCTAAAAGTTGCTTTTATTAAAAGTGGAAGCTTCCTATTGGGTGTTTGTACTATGTTTCCATAAACAAACAAACATTTATTCCCATGAGATTTCTAACATGGGGACAAATGTGCCCAAAGAGATCTTACCTCTTTTATTACACCAACTCAACAATGTGCACATCACATCAGGATCAATCAAACCAACAACATCAAGATATTCAAAACAAAACCCAAATGTTCATCAGTTTGTTCTTTCCAGTTTTAAAACTTCAAGAACTTATCCATTACCAGTTTCAAAATAGGGTTTCAGGCGTTTCAGAATGATGCTCATAACCGAGAGCACTTTGAAAACTTCCAAAAATCTAAAGTTAAATGCACACATTAACCACACCACACCAAGAACACAACAAAATAAAAAACAAAATAAAGGGTCCGAATGGGTGCTATGAACATGGCGAAAACAGGGTTTACCCTCTCCTCCTTGGCTCGGGTCTAGGCACGGGTCCAAGGTTTGGGAGGAGTCCATGAAATCGGTCCATAGTTTCCCCTTGGAAAAGGAGTGCAAGAGTGCGAAGAACACGTGGTGTTCGTTCGGATGAGAGAAAAATGGGGGAAAAGAAGATGAAGAAGTTGGGGGAAGTTGAAATGACAAGAGAAAGTGAAAAGAAACTGGAGGGGGTGGGGGGGTATAAATACTTGAACTTTTGTCGCGGAATCCGAGACTTTGTCGCGGAATCCGAGACTTTGTCGCGGAACCAGGTTCCGCGACAAGGCATAGCGACATCAGAGAGGTCGCGGAGTTGAGGGTTGGTCGCGGAGTCATGCTCCGCGACAAGGCTACCGCGACAAAGCTCAGTATGGAGACAAGGTCAACGCAGATCATGTCGCGGAGCAGGGCTTGTTCGCGGAGTCATGCTCCGCGACAAGGTGCATCGCGACAATCACCGGAGAAGGGTTAAGAAGGAAAAGGGAGTTTGTCGCGGAACAGGGCCTGGTCGCGATGTATGACATCGCGACAAAGGACCTTCCGCGACAAAGAATTTTTGAATTTTCAAATTTTCTTGGACTGGGCCCGAGTATGATGTGGGCCTGAGTCCATTTTATTTGATTTGGGCTGAATAAATTCAGTCCAAGTAAATTCAAAATGCTGGGCTGAAAATTAAACAATCCACTTGCATAAAATTAGGTTGGGTTAGTTCCATTTATCTGTGAATTTTGTTTCGGGTATTGAATTTCTTCAATTCCCGAAAACGTTTTCTTAGACTTATGGAACTAATCCAACCAAGAACCTGGTTTTCCATGTTACTCTTATCTGCTCCTCTTTTTGGTGGTTCCGAACTTCTGCAAGATAGATGAATGAAACGCATTAGATTTTCTCCAAATATCAACATCCTCACATTTAGAGTCTTAGTACTCTAAATGTTTAATTGGTCTTTGGGTACTTGCTCGTCATGAAATAAGTACTGTAAATATATGCTATATATATATATATATAAACTACAATTTTTGTGTTTTTAAATGCTGTTTCTTATTGAGTGTAAGCCAGGTCTGCCACTGCTTGGCTTTCTTTCTCCGGATCGAACTGTCCAATGTACTCTTTTAATCGTTGTCCATTCACCACTATATCGCCCCTATCAGTTCGGATCCTGACAGCTCCATTTTTGAACACCTCTAGTACTTCATGTGGTCCTTCCCATCTAGATTTGAGCTTTCCGGGGAACAGCTTCAACCTAGTATTGAACAATAACACATGTTGACCAACATAAAAATACTTAGGTTTGATCCGGCGATCGTGCAACTTCTGGGTCCGCTCCTTGTAAATTCGAGAGCTTTCATAAGCTTGCGCTCGTATTTCCTCAATTTCATTGAGGTCCAACTTACGTTTGCTCTGAGCAACTTTCGGATCGAAGTTAAGCGTTTTAAACGGCCCAGTAAGCTTTATGCTCTAGCTCTACGGGTAAATGACAGGCTTTTCCGAAGACCAGCCTATATGGAGACATCCCGATGGGAGTCTTATATGCTGTGCGGTATGCCCATAGAGCATCATTGAGCTTACGTGCCCAATCCTTACGGGTTATCCCGACAGTGGCTTCGAGTATGTGTTTGATTTCGCGATTGGATACTTCGACTTGACCACTAGTCTGAGGATGGTAAGGCGTGCCTATCTTATGGAGGATCCCATTTTTACTCATTAAAGTTTCAAAACCTTTATTAATAAAGTGTGTTCCTCCATCAGATATCACCACCCTAGGTACGCCAAATCGACTGAAAATGTTGTTCTTGAGGAACTTGATGACTTGGCTACCATCATTGGTCGGTAATGCGACTGCCTCGACCCATTTGGATACGTAATCGACAGCTACCAAGATATAGTAGTTTCCACCAGATGGTGGAAACGGTCCCATGAAGTCAATGCCCTATACATCAAAGATCTCAATTGTGAGAATCCCCTTTTGAGGCATCTCATCCCTCTTGGAGATGTTTCCCAATCTTTGGCATCTGTCACAGCCCTTAACAAATGTCATGCAATCCTCATAGATGTGAGGCCAGTAAAATCCACATTCGAGGACCTTGTGGGCCGTTCGAGCGGGACCGTGGTGACCTCCATATTCTGATTCATGGCATTTTCTGACAATTTGATAAGCTTCATGCTCGGTCACACATCGCCTGATTATTAAATCAGGGCAGTGTTTGAAGAGATAAGGTTCTTCCCAGAAGTAACTTACTACATCTCGTTTGAACTTATTCCTCTGATGATAGTTCGAAAACTGTGGGGTTACTCCGCATGCCAAGAAGTTAGCGATGTCGGAAAACCATGGACAAGCTTGATTATGCAGATGCAACGCGAACAACTGTTCGTCCGGGAAATCTTCATTGACGGCTTTTTCCTTTTTATCATTATCTAATCGAGATAAGTGGTCAGCAGCACCATTATCTCGACCTCGCCTATCTTTTATTATGATGTCGAATTCTTGCAACAGAAGTACCCACCTGATTAATCGAGGTTTTGCATCTTGTTTGCTAAACAAGTATCTCAATGCTGTATGATCGGTGTATACTATGGTCTTAGTACCTATCAGGTACTGTCTGAACTTGTCAAACGCGAAGACTACAGCATACATCTCTTTCTCCGTTGTGGTGTAGTTAACTTGGGCTTCATTCAGGGCATGACTTGCGTAATGAATTACGCAGTGTCTCCCATCCTTATGTTGTCCAAGAACTGCGCCTACGGCGAGACCACTAGCATCGCACATTACCTCGAAAGGCAGTGACCAATCGGGTGGTTGCACTATCGGTGCAGAAACCAACATCTTCTTGAGCGTGTCAAAGGCTTGGACACACGCTTCATTTATTAAGAAAGGATTTTCTTTACAAAGCAGATTAGTGAGCGGCTTGGCAATTTTAGAGAAATCCTTAATGAATCGCCGGTAAAAACCGGCATGCCCTAAGAAGCTCCTAACTGATTTGATCGAGTTAGGAAGAGGGAGATTGGAAATGATGGAAACTTTGGTTGGATCAACTTCAATGCCTGCACGAGAAATGCGATGACCTAACACTATGCCCTCAGTGACCATAAAATGGCACTTTTCCCAATTTAAAACCAAGTTAGTGTCCTCACACCTCTTTAAAATCTAAGCAAGATTGGTCAAACAATCTTCGAACGTATCTCCATATACAGAGAAGTCATCCATGAAGACCTCAATGCATTTTTCGATAAATTCAGAGAAAATAGACATCATGCATCTTTGAAAAGTAGCAGGTGCATTGCACAAACCAAAAGGCATCCGTCGATAGGCAAAAGTGCCGTACGGCAAGTAAAAGTGGTTTTCTCATGGTCTTCGCTGGAAATAACAATCTGATTATAACCAGAATAACCATCCAAAAAGCAATAAAACTCTCTCCCTGCCAACCTCTCAAGCATCTGATCAATGAATGGCAATGGAAAATGGTCCTTGCGTGTGGCCTCATTCAGCTTCCGGTAATCGATACAAACTCTCCATCCGGTCACTGGCCTGGTTGCAACCTCTTCTCCTTGCTCATTCTTGGTTATGCACATCCCTCCTCGTTTGGGTACGACCTGCACCGGGCTAACCCATTTGCTATCAGAGATAGGATAGATTATACCAGCATCTAAGAGCTTGATAACTTCTTTCCTCACCACTTCCTGCATAAGGGGGTTCAATCGCCTCTGAGGTTGACGGGAGGGTTTAAACTCTTCTTCCATTAGAATCCTGTGCATGCAAATAGAAGGGCTTATTCCTTTTATATCAGAAATGGTCCAACCTATTGCATGTACATGTTTCTTAAGAACGTCCACCAGAGCGTTTTCTTGCTCTTGGGAGAGCTTAGCCGAAACAATCACGGGTAACTTTTTATGTTCTGCGAGAAACGCGTACTTGAGATGATCGGGTAGTGTTTTAAGTTCAAGCTCTGGTGGACATTCAACGGAAGGGAGTAGTTTGCGAGAATTGGGTAGTGGGAGAACAGATTTACCTTCGGGATCCTGCATCAGTACAGGATCCTCTTCCTCTTCTTGGTTGGCGTCATCATGGAAGTCGATGCCGTCAAATTCCTCCAAATCCCCTGTTTCGGGATCGGCGAAGTGAACGGCTTTGCATCCTTTGTGCTCCACGCCAGCAGGCTTCAGTACCTGCTTTGATAGTTCATCCAGCATCATTTCACAATCAAGTTCAGAGTCTGGCTCTTCCCTAACTATTACATTTTCAAATGAGAAACAAGAACTGTCATTCGGAAATTTCTGCAATTTCTCCATATCAAAGATGATCTCCTCGCCATCGACCCTTAAGGTGACTTTTCCGGATTCAGCGTCAATCAGTGCCCCACCAGTGGCTAGAAATGGGCGTCCAAGGATAAGCGGCATTTCAGAATCCTCTTCAATGTCGAGGACGATGAAGTCGACCGGGAAAAGAACCTGCCCGGTTTTGACCACAACGTCCTTGAGGATTCCTACGGGCTGAGTGATCGATCTGTCTGCAAGTTGCAGTCTCATCTTGACCGGTTGAATTTCTCCAAGCTTAAGGCGAACGGCCATAGCTAGTGGCATCACATTGATGCTTGATCCTAAATCACAAAGCCCCATACTCACTTTGGCCTTTCCGAATTGTACTGGAAGTGTGCAACATCCGGGGTCCTCTTTCTTTTCAGGCATTCTCCTCTGAACGATGGCACTGCATGTGCTGTTGAGAATAATTACCTCTTCCTGCTCAACCTGCCTTTTTCCTGAAATCAATTCTTTCAAGAACTTAGCATAGATGGGCATGTCGGAAATCATTTCTGTGAGAGGAATGGTTATCTCTACAGACTTTAATCGTTGCAAAAATTTCTTGAATTTAAGATCATGTTCTTTATTTTTAAGCCGCGCAGGATAAGGAATCCTGGGCATGTACTTGTTATTAGCAATTTTTGGTGGTGAAGGGAAGGAAGTTGTACCTTCACCTGTACCCTTATCTGTTTCAGCCATTTCAGGCGCAGCTTCAGTCTGCAATTCGGCTGTCTCTTTTTCCACTTCGTTCCCATTATCAGCTTCCTTACCAGCATTGTCAACAATATCATCCTCTTCAAATTCCGCTCCAGTATCTGCTCCCTTTGGTCCAACTAGTACTCTTCCAGATTTCAAGGTTATTGCCTTGCATTGCGGGTTCTTTTCCGCAGTACTAGGCAATGTTCCTTTGTCCCTTTTCTGCATCTCGTTAGCCATCTGTGTAACTTGGGTCTCCACATTTCTGATGGAGGCCTGCAGTTTATTGTTGATCTCTTTCTGACTAGTGATGAAATCAGTCATCAGATTCTCAAGCCTTGAAGGAGGCTTTTGATTCTGATTCTGATTTTGATGCTGATTCTGATTCCACTGGCCTTGGTTTGGGACAAACTGAGGCTGGAAACTCTGATTGGGCTGAAAGTTCTGGAAATTCTGAGGTGGCCTCTGCTGGATCTGAGGTTGGAAACCTGGATTCTGAAAATGTTGGCCCCTGTTCTGATTGAATCCTTGGTTCTGCTGAGGGTTGAACTGTTGTTGCTGTGGCTTGTTCAAGAGATGTGAGTTTAAGGCGTTGTTGTTTGAATAAGACAAATTCGGGTGTCTATTTGGAAAGGCTCCTGCATAGTTACAGCTCTCAGCTGTGACTTGCTCGCATGTGTCAGTTGCATGAGCGCCTTGACACAGTCCACAGATCACATCAGTTTGCTGTCCCTGCGCAGAACTTCCAACTCCTTGATTTACAGACAACGCTGCCACTTGCTCTTGAAGCTTTTCAATGTCTGACTTCTCTACTGTACCTACAGCGCATAAACTACGAGGGGGAGTGAGATTACCATCATCAGTTAGAACAGAACGGTTTACACTCATGGCTTCAATCTTTGCCCAGGCTTGGTCCATAGGTATGTAGAGTAAATGTTGACCACCGGCAGCATCAAGCATGGATTTCCATGCTGGGGTCAGACCACTGTAGAACTTTCTCAGTCTCTCCCAGTCATGGAAGCCATGTTGAGGACACTTCCTGAGCAGGTTGAAGAATCTTTCCTTTGCATCATACAAGGACTCGTCTGGTTTCATCTTGAATTCCGCAATTTTGGAGCGGCATTCATCCACCTTGGACTCCGGGAAGTATTTTGCTAAGAAGTTTCTGATCACATCTTCCCATGTAGACTTCTGATTTACGGGCAGTGACTTGTACCATGTTCGTGCTCCGCTTGTCAGAGAGAAGGGGAACAGCCTTAGTCGAATAGTGTTTGCGGGTACATCACGATTCTTGATCGTGTCACACAATTCTAGGAAGGTTTGCAGGTGATCATGGGGATCTTCATGACTTGCTCCGGCAAACTGGTTGCTCTGGACTAGATTGATTAGGGCCGGTTTCAGTTCGAAATTCCTGGCCAGGAATGGAGCTTGTCCAGGAATATTCAGATATGGCTCTAAAATCGGCTGCATGTAATCAGCAGCAGCTGCTGCTTGATGATTGTTCTCAGGCCCGCCTTGGTACTGCTGTGGGTAGTAGTTCTGAGGCATGAAATAGTTCCTCGGATCGTTGAAATCATTCGGATTCGGGGGATTCTGATGGGGGTTATGGTATTGCTGATTCTGTTGGTTTGGGAAATTTTGCTGATTTGGTTGGTTTTTGGTTGTTTGGTGGGTTTTGGTTCGGGTTGGGAGGGGGTGCCTCGAAGTGCTGCTGCTCCATGTTTGGTGGATTCCCACCTCCTTGTATGATCTGGGGAGGGGGATCATCCAAATCATCATGATCAGCATCTTCGGGGTCTTCCTCAATGTTGTGAAGTGGGGGATTGGGTTGAATGATTGGTGGGATGTCAGGGTTTGCCATTTCGGAAATATCGCTGCTGGTGCTTGGCGAAAGTAATGCCTGTCGTTCCCGTTCCCTTCTTCGTTTAGTCTCCGCCCTAAGACGTCGAGCTGTCTTTTCTATCTCTGAATTAAACGGGATCTCGGCTGGCGTCTGCTTCCTCCTTTGCATAGAACAACGGCTTCAATAATGACAGTACCTGTACAATCCCCAGGTTAGAAGTGGTTCTGAAGGTGAATATTTATAATTATATGTATAGGCTACTCTAGGAGCAATGAGGAATGTAATTCTCTAAATAAAACGGCGCTGCATCCTCCCCGGCAACGGCGCCATGAAACTTTTGACAAGTTTCATTAACACGAGCTTTTTCTAAAATATACCAGGTTAGATTTATTACAAGAAAAGAGTTATGATTCACGGGAAAGGGTTTAGGGATACATATATGTTAAGCTTAACTGTCTTTTTATTACTCAAGTATGGTGCGTTGGTTTCAAATGGCGCTGTGGTCCTCTCTGTCATGGAATGTTGACAAATCTCATGGCATAGCCGGGATAGGTTGACCTTCAGCTTGTCACACTGAGGATCCCCGGCAGATATGCCATGATACTTCTCATCAATTCTTGCCATAAGAGTTCCTGCCATGAAACTTTTTGACAGATTCCCACTACATGAGTATTTTCCAAAAAATCATGATCCTGGTTTAGGTTTTATTTAATGAAACCAATTTATGATGGCGGTGTTGTGATTAGGGATATATTTATACGTAGTCATGTTTTTATTGCTCGTAGTTAAGAAACTGTGCCCCCGAAAGCGCACGGTGTCAAAAATTGCAGTAATTTATAGTAAGACCGGATCGTTCACTGGAGGATGTGCGATAGAAGCAGGTCCCACGTCGTTTTACTAGATTTTCCATTCGTATTGCTCAATAGGTTTGAAAGATGATTAATATCTACTGACGGGAATTTAAATTAGATCTTGAAAGCAGTTAAATTAATCTACAAAGCAAATAAATCTATTCTAGAAAGCGGATAAGAATTATTCTAGGAATGCAGTAAACATTATCTACGAAAGCAGGGAAAAGGTGCATTGTGCCTATCGTGAAGTTGAGTCACAATGTAGACAGAAAGGACAGGAAGAAAAGAATGAAAATTGGACAAGAGTGAGATACAGCAATATTAAACTTCCATTTTCATACGCAGATCTTTGTTTGGGATAATTCTATCAGATAGCTAATTCTCATGCTCTCAATAAGGCTTTCCCTTTTACAGACAGGTACTTGCAATATGAGTTCACATGTTCTTAAGACCGCAAATTCTAAGATACCACAGATTCGTAACTGCCCTGGCCTCGGTGTGTTACTTCATCTGTGGTGGAAAAGCAACACCCGACACATCATTTATTGAAATGCCAAGTACCACTATCATTCTCCCATGTCACACCCAAAGATTTGAATTCAGCCCTAAACTATCCCTTAACTGTCAATCCTAGTAGCAGTTACACAACTCTCAATACAACCGAGTGACCTCTAATGAAAGCGGTTAAAAGAAAGCGGTAAAGAAAGCATTTAAAACCTATCACTCGAAGGTTTTGAAAATCTGACCCTGGTAGTAAAAGACAGCTCCCCATCAGAATGAAGGAGTATGGATCAAGAATTTCCCGGCTCTCAGTGAACCACTAGTGTGTTCACTTCCTTCCGGGTGATTATGAGATACAAACTAATGAAACGAACTAATAAATTAGTTCGTTCCGGATGCACTCACTCGGGACTCAAAAGTAGGCTTTGGCAGAAGAGGATAGCAGTTGAAAGAAAACTCAACCCTATCTTGGAAAATAACCAAGGCCTGGATGATGTTCCTCTAAGATTATTTACTACACTGTATTTGAATCCAAGTGGACCCCATCTCGGTGTAGCACTTAATCTTACATTTCCATCAACCAGCAATTTTGGAAAATAATGGGTTTGAAAATCATTCCCTGTCAGGTACTAGACTCTCAGTTAAAACACAGACCCTTTCAGTCTAGGCGAGACCTAATCGCTGAATCTGCTTCTTAATTTCCCAAAATACAACCCTTGACAGAATATGAATTAGTCATAACTGAAGAATTTATCCCTTACTCAGATCCGGATTTTATAAAGAGGTTTTTGTTGGAAATTTATAAAGCAATATCTGTTTAAGATCTAGACTTCTATTGTCCAAGGGAAGGATCCCAAAATAATTACAGACCACAATAGTACATAATATTATCATGCATAAAGATATAGGGAAGTGTAAAATTAATTGACCCAAAATATAAATGCGGGTCTAAACAGAAGGTGAAACACAGAATGAAGTGGTCAAGGGACCAAAGTAATGGCAGAATAATCAGGTGGACTGTAAACATCTACTGTCCAATTTCCTAATCACTCGGATGGAGCGAATTTAGACAGCTTAGACCCTATAATGGTGGTGTCAACACCAGTTGGGCCTCCACTGTCTGTGAATTCGGATAAAAACCTACATGCTTCCCTTCTATAATGATCATCAGTTGGCATTGACTGATGCCAACTGACTCCCAGTACGGATTGGGATTCAGGTTTGGAAATTAAGATAATAAAAATAAAACTGTATCTGGATGGGAGTCAGACGAGCAGCTATTATAACCCCGGATGGGTGAACCGCCAAGGCTTCCACTGACAGCCATCCAGACCATGCAAAATAACAATTAGTAACTAATACCCAGAATACGAGCTAGTTATCCATGAGGGAGTACCCGCCAACATTAGTCTGATGTATTCTTTACTAATGGTTCCACACAACACACAAAGACAAAATAAATAAGAAACGAAAGAAGATCCCTTGTATGAGAGACATTGGTTTCTCATGCAAGGTTGTGGATTGGGTCCACATGTGATGGTCTTAAATAACCCTTCCTACCATAATTAATTACAGTCCAGATTATCTGTTTAAGCCATCGAGATTTTGTTTATACAAGAATGTTTTAATGGCAATTGAACAAAGGTCCTTTAGTCATGATGATTATTGAAGTTTGATTATTGCTAATCTCAATCTTTAATCATTAATGAGTCAAGGGTTCAATCAGTTAAGTGATGCAAATGGAGAATCAAAATTTGGGCAGCATAACACCCTATATTGCAATTCCAGAATGTTACATCCTAACCCGTGGGGCTATGATGTGAGTGTTGCAATATAAAATAGGGAGAGAATGAAGTTTGTTTGAGATTAAATAGAGGGAGAGGAACCCTTGTCGCGATGTCATAAATTTTGTCGCGGACCGAGATCCGCGACATGGACATCCAGACAAGTTTTTAGAATTTTTGGCAGCATAACGCCTCTTTGTCGCTATGCAAGATTTTGTCGCGGAACGTGGTTCCGCGACAAGGGTGACATCGCGACAAAGTGTTTTCATAAAATTCTAAAGCATTTGAACCTTTATCGCTATGCATGGAAATTTTGTCGCGGAACGTGGTTCCGCGACAAAGTGTTCCGCGACAAGGTGTTCAAAGATCAAGGAACATGGCATAATTTTTCTGTCTCAGAATGGGATTTTGTCGCGGAACGTGGCTCCGCGACAAGATGATTCCGCGACAAAAGGCCATGAAGACAAAATGCAAGAGTTGGCTCCTTTGTCGCTATGCATGGACAGTTTTGTCGCGGAACGTGGCTCCGCGACAAGGTATTCCGCGACAAAGGGTTTTAAATTATGGAGACAAGTGTCTTGAAACACCTTGGTCGCGTAACAGCCATTTTGTCGCGGAACGTGGTTCCGCGCCAGAAGGCGGTTGGCGCCCAAGGTGGTTCAGGACAAAAGTCAGAAAAAGCAAAAATGAACAGTGGCATGCAAACAGCGTGATCTCACCCTATTTCAGATCAAAAAGTTATTCTAAGCTAAAAATAAGCAAGAAACATTCAAAATAAAGAAGAACATGCTTAAACAAAAATAACAAGGATGGGCAGAATATTAAAATAAAGCAGGAGTCCTAATCTAGGGTTTGATCACACATCCACACAACATTATCCATAATATGCCAACAGTAAACATAAAAATAACAAAATGGGGGTCAAATGACCCCAAAATGAAAAAGAAAGCATAAATCTATGGGGTGTGAGACCCATTTCATGATTTGGGACACAAGTGATGAATGTTTTCCCATATTATTGAAGAGGCATTGTTAATACCCATGATTTGGGTATTACAAACCCTAAAACAAGAGTTTAGAAACCAAAACATGGTATAAAAATGGCTATCTAAGCAACTGTGAACAGTAAAACACTAAACTAAGCTAAACTAAGAGCAAAAATTAAATAATACATGAAAATAAACCTAAACTACTCTACCTAAGGAAGAACTCCTAAGCTTGCCTGCAAGAGCTCTACAACAATTTCAATCTCTCTACTGGCCAACCCTTAGCTCATGGGAGACACCTCATATTTATAGAAGTGTAACCCTAAGCCCATGGGCCTTGATTCTAGCCCATTGTGTCTTAAGACATCACACACATCACAGCTTTGTCTCGGAGCATCAAGTTGGTCGCGGAACACACTGCATGTGGCAAGGCTTCTCGACTGGGTCTTGTGTCTCTATTTGTGCATCTTGGTCGCGGAACATGCCTTTGTCGCGGAGTATGCCATCGCGACAAAGGTCATCGCGCCAAGGGGCTTGGCTGGTCTCCTCTTCATTTGGGCCACTTGGTCGCGGAACATGCCTTTGTCGCGGAACACTGCATCGCGCCAAGGGGCTTCCGCGACAAAGGTCTTCCTGGGCCTGCTGGATTGGGCCAGATGGGCCGAAAATATTCTTTTTGTGGGCTTTTCTATCTTTTTCCCATCTTTTTGTTTCCTTTTCTTTTTCTCATGTTTTTGGATTTTTCTAACATAAATATGTAATAAAATTATATATTTATGTCTTTTTCACACCAGCTTATTATTTTTACAATTATGCATAAATTAGTCCAATTCGACTGCTTTCTTACTTAATGTAAGACCGGAATGCGATCAAATGCCCGTTTAAGACACGGAAATGGATTGAAAATAATGGTCATTTTTGGCCATTATCAGCGCAGAACATGATGATGGGGGTATGGGCTGAGCGAATTAGCTAGGGTGCATCTTTATGTTTTTATTTAATTGGAATATATGTTTATACACATTTATGTAGAGTTAATTGTCATTCATAGAGGTGATCGGTGAACCACTTGGATTTTATTATGTGTTAAATTCTGGTATGGAAATTGTGAGCATGTCGATAATTTATACAGGGCTTGTAGCCCGGATATGCAATGTAATGTTCCTGGGATTACTCACTGCTTATGATAGTTTTTCTTGCTACAGTTATTTCTTTGTACTTGTATCTAGCCTTGTATTGACTGTCTAAGCTGAGTAATCGACAGTTTAGAACAGTTAATACGGCGGTGACGTCACGAAAATGGTTTCAGATTTCCGGGGCGTCACATATTCAACGTTTAAAATAATATCTATACATACGAAGTAGATGCATAAATGGAAATGTCTTGAAGATTGAATTTCCACATTAGTATATTATACAATCCAAGCATTCGAGAATCGAGGTGTCTAAACGATTGAACCTCTAAACCCATATTGAATACATGAAGACAATATACACAACTACTCCAAATACAATTTTTCTACACTTGACACGTTTACTGGCCATGTGTCCTAATCCGTTCACAAACATTACAGAAGCTAAGTCCATAGCTATTCCTTGAAGCGGCCAAACTTCATGTTTGCATAGGTGATTCCATAAAACTCGCTCCTGCATGCGATTTTTCAAAGAATCATTAAGAGATTAATCTCAACCTTTCTTTCTTGCAGATCTGAACGCTTACCTTTGGATGGTAGACAGGAAGCGTTCCAATTCACTCCACGGGAGCTTTCCACATTGAATTCTGCTCTGAGCGTTGTACTGAGAGGGAATTGGGTGTCTCACGGGAAGTGGATTTAATGGACTTTAACCCCATCCCGATTGACGACTTGTGCACTAAGTCTTTAGTCAATCCTTTAGTCAAGTTATCCGCCAAATTTTGTTGTGATCGAACAAACACAACAGTGATAACCTGATTAATAATAAGTTCTCGGATCATATTATGTCTCACAGACAAATGTCTAGATTTCTCATTATAGCATTCACTATAAACTTTAGACATAGTTGTCTTGCTGTCTCAATGAACCAAGATAGGCATTGGTTTTGGCCATAGTGGAATTTCATAAACTAAATCCTGAAGCCATACAAACAATATTTAAACCGGTAGGAATGTTAATTAAATTTAAAATAAACATACCATTACAAAGGTACCCAAATCCTACAAACACACCATATTTACATGATACAAACTTGTCCGACTCAGATACAAGTTTATAGCCGGATTTATTTAAAACATAACCTAAAACTAGGTTCTTTCTTAACGTAGGAACATAGAGAACATTACTTAAAGTAATTTTATTCCTAGACCTAAACTTCAGCGTCACGTTTCCACGTTCTTTAATTGCAGCATAATGATC
The DNA here is from genome assembly GCA_030278955.1 of Hygrophila difformis. NCBI lineage: Eukaryota > Viridiplantae > Streptophyta > Magnoliopsida > Lamiales > Acanthaceae > Hygrophila > Hygrophila difformis. Next base: position 57,263,974 of record JAOANR010000003.1, read on the forward strand.
ATCGCCCATGTACAAGATTGAACTATCATCCACTTGATGAAAATCTTTAAACCAATAGCGATCTTTATATACGTGAGAAGTGGCTCCAGAGTCAATCCACCACGCAAGAAAATTATTCTGCGATTCAACAAGTGCTTTAGAAGTTAAAGACACTCCAAAATTCATAATACATGAATTTTTCAAATTTAAGGATATTCATGATTTATATCAGAATTTCCCGAATTCATACCTTCGGAAGGGTTGACAGTACCCTTTCCACCACCACTTGTGCTAGCACCATTCTTGTTTTTCTTAGCACGACAATCTTTCTTAAAATGTCCAGATTTGCCACAATTCCAACATTCTATTTTGGGCTTTTCGTTAGAATTATTATGATTCTTTCCAAACTCACGTTTCTTGCCCTTATGGAATTCGTTCTTTGATTCTTCAACCATGTTGATGGTAGAATTTCCAACAACATTTTCCTTTTCATTTTCTTGAGCCCTTAAGGATTCTTCGATCCGAATATGGCTGCCGAGTTCAACCAAGTTCATCTCCTCTTTCTTGTGTTTGAGGGTATGCTTGAAATCCTTCCAAGATGGAGGAAGTTTATCAATAATGCTGGAAACCGCAATTGGTTCATCCATTTTCAATTCGTGTTGAATAAACTGTCCAAGGATTCCAAGGAACTCATTGTATTGCTCCATGACCGATCGGGTATCGACCATCCTGTAGTTGTTAAAGTCAGACACCAGAAATTTTCTGGCTGATGCATCTTCAGCCATATATTTGGCTTGCAATTCATCCCATAATTCCTTGGCAGTACCAACATTTTGATAGATATCAAAAAGATTATCCGCCATGGCATTCAGGATATGCCCACGACATATGTAGTCGTCATTGATCCATTTCACTCGGACCCTTGCAGTCTCAATGGGTTCATTGTCTGGATCATCAGGCTCCGCAGGCATTGGTGTGCTTAGAACGTATACCACTTTTAACGTGGTCAAAAGAAAATGCATTTTCTTTTGCCAACGTCGAAAATCAACCCCATCAAATTTGGACAGCTTTCCGAATTTTGAGGTCATATCACCGATCGTTTCCATCACGTTTCTGTTCATTGAAATATTGTATAACAATGTTAGAAAAAATGTGTCTATAGCAATGTTTAAAATTATATAACAACAAAATTAAAACATTGTAGACACGGGGTAAGAACAAAACGCAGGAATATCACGATCTTGGATTTACTTTGAGGCGCTTGAAAGCTTTCGTTATACAATATTTAAACCCAACTTTATGCCTTGGGTTTCATGAAATTTGTATATGGATACAACAAAGTAAACACTCACGTTGTAGGCGATCCAACGAGAGCAAGTAGAAAAATCAAGAATGATAATTGTAGGATGAAGATTCTTTCACCGAGCAAAGAAGCAGATTGTATATATTCTGCAAAACACCAATGTCGGTGATTATGATTCTGTATAAAATGAAGACAATCTTCTGCTATTTATAGAAATTGAGCAGACATATGTTGTTGAGCCAAATGTTGCCTTTATTTATGTTGCAGCCGTTCCATTCAAATAAGTGATTTGAATTTTCAGATTGTGAAATCAATTCCACACGTACTGCTTCATCAGTTTGTAACCATTTGATGGTTGTATCAATTCATTCAAATTGGAAATTTGAATTTGAAGATTTTGAAATCAAAATGAACGGTTGTAACCAACCAACTTTTGGTTGTATTAGTTCATTCAAATTTAGAAATTTGAATTTAAATCTGAATCCAAAATATAATGAGTTCAAGTTTTATAAAATCTCAACATATTGTCCAATATCGTGTTTAGTTTCTTTGAGTGTGCTCCCTACACGATCCCTTCTCAAAGTTGCTTAAACTATCGATATTCATGTCTTCGAATAAATCCAACCAGGATCAAAATGTCCAACAATATGATTATATTTTTATAATTATATAATTACGATAATATTTTATAACTGTTAACCCCAATATTTTAGGCCCAGTAAATTTAGCCCAATCCATTTTCGAGGGACCCAATCCAAAGGCCCATTAAGTTTAGCCCAATCCTTTGATAAGCCCAGTCCAATTTGAGGAATATCCGGATCCATGTGGTAAGAAGCCGTCATCCATCAGTTCAAAATGTATCCGGGTGATGATCAAGAGGCAACGCCACGCGGCTTGGTGATTTGAGGCTGCAACCCTTGGGGAAGATTGTGGAGGGCTTTAAAGCGAGGCACCATCCAATGAGAGGATCCCGCCACATGAATAACATGCGCCATCTCCTAATTCTATCCGGAAGAAGATACTCATCCGTTACAACCCGCAGTCAGGAAGAGGAGATTGCATCCCATTAATGCAGGCGCCATCAAAGGGATCAGTGCATTAAAGCCTGGAAGAGTGTCGTCTCGTCCCATCCTCTATAAAAGGATGAAGAGGCTTGGAAGCAGGGGACATCTACACACACCTCCAAGAGGACGCACTTTCAATATTTTACTTCCTGTCATTGTCTTTCTGCAAGTTTATTTCTTGTTCTTCTTTTCTGCAAGCTTGTCATTCCTTTACCGTTTTTACTTAAATTCTTGTAATTCCCTTAGTAAATCTTGTAATCTCCTTCAACATATTCAATCAAAAAAAATCTTGGTTAAAAATAACAAACCATATTATTTAGTTCACCATTTGTTATTTTTAATTGTTAAGCTCTCCCTATTGCACCATTTAATTTGTGAATTTTGTACTCCATATATCAAGGTTGTTAAGATCGGGATCCTATACATGATCGTTTTCTCTTTGCAAGATCGGGATCGTAGGATCGAATCGGGATCCTAAGATTTTATAAAATTGCAATAATGGATAAACTCAATTATGCATACTAATATGTAAAAGCATTATTTCGTGTGTTTATAAATCTTGCAAGTTAATCAATACAATGCAGTACAAAAGCATCACAATCAAACATAAAATATTTCCACACACATACATATTATGTTTTTTTTATACATCATACATAAGGAATACAAGCTCTTAAGTTTAAAATTAAAGGAAAAAAGTTAAATTTGATTCCAAATCATAAAATACTATAAAAATTTTATGCGTTTATGTGGGTATGATCGTAAGATCGTAGAAGCGTTTGAGGGAGTATGACCATAAGATCGTAACATTCTACTATTGGGATCGGGATCTTACTAATTTTAAGATCCTACAAGGATCGGGATCGTTTTAGAAATGTGTGATCATAAAATCGTAAGATCCTAAGATCAGGATCGGGATCTTAACAACTATGCCATATATATATATATATATATACATATATATATATATATATATACTGTATATATTTGATCACTGACCATTCAACTAACTAACCATGCATCTGCATGTGATCTCATTAATTCAACCCTCCCTTAGCTACCTTCCATTTTCCATAAATACTTTAATCACCAATATGATTATACGGCTATTCATTTTGTTTCAAATTTAATAATTTTATAGTATTATTTATCAATCAATTGCACTTACAATTAACTTAACTTTTATAAGAAAAGTGGTACTCTCCATTCCATGAAGGATTATATCCATTAATTTTTGGGTACAAAGGCGCAGTCGCGGAACATGCTTAAAGTAAGACAACTTATGGATATGACTTTGCTTATTATTGAAAATCAAAGTCTAGATTTATATTCCAATATTCCATCTATGCAATTTTAATTTATGAAAACCCCTCTTAAATTAGTCTATATTTTTCTTCCTACAAATTGGATCGGATCACATGGGGGCTTTTATCCAAGTTGCAAAAATTGTGAAAGGAAAATAGAGAAGATGACCCAAAAATCAATTTGCAAATGACCAAAAACCATTATTCGGAAATTCCTACACACATATTTTGGCGCACTCAATAAAAAAGATAATAAAATAAAATAAACCGAAAACGAACAAATCCCAAAAGTCAAAAAATATTGCTCGCCTCCTTTGAATCTTATTATACGAAAAATTCAAAGTAAACTCAAAGGATGATATCAATTAAATTAAATAATAATATACTAAAATAGTTGAAAAAAATACTTCATATACTACTATATTAGGACAGGTAGATTATATACGTGTAGTCGGCATAAGTTTCGGAATCTTGCATGTGTGTCGTATATGCATAAATATCCACTACAGAAAGGTCTACTGTATAATAATAATGTAAGAATATGTGAAGAACATGGTACATATCAACATATGTAGACATAGTCAAAGGGATAGATGAGCTGACCTCAGCTTTTAAATCGAAAGTGAATTAATAATTTCAAAGTTTTTAGAGTACATAGAGCCATAGACCCCGTTTGGAATGGCTTCTAGGAGGTGCTTTTGGCTTTTACTTCTGCCAAAAGCATTTCTAGTAGAAATTAGGTGTTTGTTTTGACTTTTAGGAAAAAGTAAAAGCACATCGACAAGTCAAAAAAATGCTTCTGAGAGAAGCAGTCCAGGGGTGCTTCTCCCAAAAGCAGAAGCTAAAAGCACCTCATAAAATGTGCAACGACTTAAATACCCCCATTACTTAATATAAATTACACTATAAATATATCTTATTATCATATTAAGTAGCACATCCTTTTTGATAATTACTACCTTCCAAAAGCACTTTGTATTTTTATTCATCCAAACATATTTTTTAGAAAGTGCCGCTTTTCAAACATTCCATCCAAACACAAAAGTTACATGCTTTTGCTTTTGACTTCTGCTTCTGTTTTTACTTTTAGCTTCTGTTTTTTCAAAAGTTAATCCAATCGGACTCATAATCCATTAAAAATATACTAGTATATAGTATAAAAACTAAGCCTTTCCCTTTCAGATTAATAAATTAATTAAAGCATGACAATGGCCGAGCAACGAATAAAGTGGCCTGCTCAGACTCTGAGGGGCAAAAAATATTGTCGGTGATCCCAGCTTTCCTTTTCTCCGTTCTTTAAAAATTAAAATTACTAAGGAGTGTATAATTACTAGTATTTATTAATTAAGCTGGGTTAATTATGACGAATTGGCCAGGCTGTTAAGAAAAAAAAAAAGAATTGTGACTTGTGAGGAATTGACAGGATATTCAGTTCAGTGAAGATGCTTATTGTACGGTTTGTTAAAACAACAATTTTTTTTAGAGCCATTGAAGGCCTGGGAAAGAGGATGGTGGGAGCTCATACCACACAATTACAAAAAGGAATATAAGGGAGGAATAGGGAGAGCTCATACCACACAATTACAAAAAGGAATATAAGGGAGGAATAGGGAGTCAGCGGGGAATCGAACATCCAACCTTCCGTTGGAAGTCAAAGAATTTAACCATTTGAACTAAGTCCTCAACCCCTTAAAACAACATTTGAGAATTCAACCAAAAACAATAATTACAATACGTTAAATGGCATACTAATTTTTTTAAGAGCGATTAAAGGTATGGGAAAAGAGTGGTGGGAGTCCAAATGACATACTAATTAATAATTATTAGTATTATTTATATTATATATTTATGTATATACTTATACCCCCTATGTATATAGTAGAATGTTATGTTTTTTAAGTGGATAAAAATTCTTTAAATGAGCGTTTATTGATGGTATTTATAACTATACACAAAAATACTTAGGAATTGATATTTTTTTTTTTGGTAAACAGGAATTCATATTTTTTTAATATATATATATATATATTATATATGTATAAAGGTATTAATAGGAGTCGGTGGGGTCCCATTTTGTGAAACGGGACATGTGACATGTGATCTGAACCAAGACATGGAACATGCCTCTCCTTGTCACATTATTATTAATTATTTTTCTAACGTGTAACGTTCCTAAGTTTGATTAAAGTTGCATTTATTGAAGGATAAATTTAATATTTCATGTTACTTGGTATATCATAATGCAAATATGTCAATATTTTTGTGTGTGGAGTGGTGAATTTGTGGAGTAACACTTCCACGTTCGAAGTTGATCATGATAGTATTTGTATTTTTTTCCACTACATATATTTGGTTAGGGTTCTAATTTTAGTTAAAGTCAATAAAAAAAATTATAATTATGAATTAAAGAAAAAATAATTTGGGGTTTTTGTTTAAGGGTCCTTTCTCCTAATTAGGGGTGTAAATGAGACTGATAGACTCGTAAAATATTCGGGTTCGACTCGATCAAAGCTCGACTCAAAAAGGCTCGGCTCGAATTCGAGATCGACTCGAATATTAATGAGCTCAAGCCGAGCTAACTAATACTCGGCTCGAAAGCTCGATAATAGGCTCGAATATATTATATATATATTATTTCTTTCTTAAAATTATAGTATATCTTCTTCCTTAACAAATGTGAGGAAGGGGAAGTCCAACAGTAAATTCACTCCTCCTTTTATTTAATAGAAGTAATATATTACATTATATTTTATTTTGGTTAACACTAAATCAAAAAAACCAAATCCCAATCTCCTTCCAAATTGGGACTATTATAAGGAATTATGAATAGTTTAATATATTTCTACAGAATTCCGTCTTTCAAGTTTTTAAGCTCATTATTGAATAATTTAAAATTTTGTAGTCTTGAGTCCAATATGGTCTAGGGATACCAGGTAAAAAAAAAAAAACTAAAATTGATGTCGAGTTTTTTTGGCCCTTCGAGCCGAGCTCGAGCTCCAATATATTATGTCGAGCTCGAGCCGAGCTCAATTTTTAAAGCTCGTCGAGCTTCGAGCTCGAGCCGAGCCGAACTTATACATAACCGAGCCGAGCTCGAGCCTGGTTCGAGCTCGGCTCGGCTCGTTTACATCCCTACTCCCAATTAAGGGTTGGAAGTTCGACCCCACAAGTTCTCTAGAAGGACATATTTTGAGATTAAACTCATATATGTTTTAATGTTTCTTCCCCGTAATTTATAGGATATGACAAATAATGTTTGTATTATATATATTATTACATACAAATATACGTTATAGATGGACCACATTGATGTCCATTTCGAGCTTGGCCTAAATTTTCAACGGGTGGGGTATCCAAGAAGTGTATGCATACACCAACATGAATTTATGGATGCATATTTGCCTATTTGGGTGTTCAAATCACACTTTTTCGTCCATATACCATATATGGTTGTAAATCCGTAATTTATATATGTATGCACTTATAAATAAAGAAAATATATACATATGTCTGTCCATGTTATATACTTCATAAAAGTTTAAAATCAATTTTATCTTATGTTGGTTATTAAAATTGACGCTGGAGCTACAAATGAATGATGAGAGCTCATATTGTATAATTATAAAAGAATAAAAAAAGAGGTATGTATAGTGGTTAAGTCTCTCAATCCCTTATTCAAGTAAGAGTTTGTTTGGGAATTAACTGTTAGTTGTTAACTGATTCTGTGAGTAATAATTAGTTAAAATTAAATGTTTGACAATTTCGAGGCCAACAGTTTGCTTAGAATAAGCTAAAATCCAAAATGCTGCTATTTGCAGTAGTTTCAAAAGGAGTTAATTGAATACTGTTTTAAGTTATTTTATTTTTTTCAAATAAGCCAATTTATTTAATATTATCTAGAATAAACTAATTTCATTTAGCTTATTTGTCAATCAGGGCCTAAGTATTGCGGGATATCAAATAGTCGAAAATATAAAAAAAATAAATAAAACTTTTTAACTTTGTAATTTAACCATCTCCTCCTATTCGTAGGGGTGAAAACGGGACAAATACAGGCGGATAGTACTCATCCCGTATCCTATTCCATATTTTTTTTGTCGAATATGGAATCAGATACGAATAGGCCGGATACAAATACGAATTCGAATATTTCGGGAAACGCATACGAGACGGATCCGGATTTTAACTCGGATAATCTTATAATTACTAAAATTAATTTTTCTAAATTTTTTAAATGAAATCGGAATATACTATTATGTAAGCTAAACTAAATTTTTAAATTTTCCAAGATCATTAGTTATTTCGTTCAAAACATCTACATAACATCACTACAAGATGTTACATACTACAGTTTTGATGCAAAGAACTCAAATGATGTAGTCGAGTTGATTGATATGATTTGATTTAATAAATTACATATGACTTTGAAGCTTTTGATTATATTTATACATATAGTATTACTTATTTATTTTATAGTTAATATAATATATTATATTATACATATATAAATATATATAAACTTTTGGATATTCGGATAGAAAATACAGATAATATCCGCATTATATTCGGATTTTTCGGATACGGGCGGATATTTACAATCCCATATCTTGTCCCGTATCCGCCAGATATAAAAATTCAAATTCGAATTCGAATATAATCGAATACGGCGTCGGATCGGGCGGATATTATCCGCCCCACTTTCATCCCTACCCATTTGGGTTGGGGATTTACTCTAGTGGTAAGTTCCCCAACTCCCAACCTATAGGTTGGGAGTTCGAATCCTCACTTGGCCCCCCTATTCATCCTCTTTCTTCCCTTTGTAATTTTTGTGGCATAGACTCCCACCGCTCCCTTTCCAGACTTTTAATGGCTCCTAAAAAAAATCTCGTCCTATTCTCCCCTTTTTTTTTTTTTTTTGGGTGTGTCTCTCAGACACAATACAAATCATTAATCAAAATCACTAACTTTAATTTGAAGCAAACGCGGATTTATGTGTTAAATAATCAACTCATTCGGGCATTAATTAAAGTTTCACCTTCATTTATTAAAGCGGCCAAAACACGCATTTCCCCCCCTACCAACTTAATCATGCCTACACTACCAAAGATCAAGAGAATTAATTTAGTTTGCATTAATTATGGTGATTGACCTATTTATAATTTCTTTATTTGAATAATGTCCTTTTAATAAATAATCCACAGAGACCATCTAGTAAACCAAACTAAAAATGAGTCCAACGAAGGGTTTGGATAGAGTGCTCAATAATTGACTTTCAGTATGTGCTGGCAAGTTGATATGATCAAGTGTATATTGTGTATTAATGAGGTGTGTGTTGAATATTTAATGTTGTCTAAATTGTATAAAAACACTAAGCACATACAAAACACTCATTCATCATATACAAAGCACTCACTTAGCACTTCAGCACGAACTGATTCGGACTCCAGACCAAATCTCCGTAAGGGGCGCATATATATGGAGTTTAATAAGGAGAACAATTATTTCAACAAAATGTTCTTGATGGAAAGAGTTTGCATGAAATTTTCTTTTAAATTTTATTTTTACAAGTGACAGCCAACTATGAGTAAAACGTGGTGAAACCTCAAGCCACATTTAAGGGGCGTTTGGTTGGGTATCTTGGATGCCCTGGGAATCTTCTGCAGGGAATGACACATTCCCACGTTTGGTTGGGGTAATCTTTTAGGAAGGGATGTTAGATTCCCAACCAAGTGGGAATGTTGGCTAAGATTGATGGGAATGTGATTCCCTTCAATACGCCAGGTAATCTTAGATTACCAGACATCTTCCATTTCATCTTACATTAAATTGTCTTTTATACCCTTTTAAATTTTAAAACCATACATCAACCCATTTTAAAACTTAATCATTTTATCATTTTTATTGAATTTTAATTTGATATAATAAAAATTCATTAATTGTTTAATTTATTTTTATTCTTTTTTGTGCCATAGAGTTTTTGAACATTTTCGATGAATTTCACTGTATACAGTTTGCACATTCTATAAAATTGCAACAAACAAGTGGATTTAACTCATTCAAAGGTACAATTATCTTTCAAACGTAATATATGATAATTTACGAAATAAAAATTTACAAACAATGCAGAGGAATTTTATTATAAATGACGAATCATCGAATTAATGAGAAATAAGCTTCATGAGAACTATTAAATAACAATTTTGAATTAAGGGCATTATAGTCTATTCATGTTATGTATGAATCTAAGATTCGCAATCCAACCAAACGCAGTAATATTAAAATACCAAAAAATAAGATTCCCAGCAATTTGACATTCCCAACAATCACATTCCCACTGGTAATCTAAGATCTCTCCAACCAAACGCAACGTAAATGAAATTAGTTGGCAGTTCTCAGTGTATAATATGACACTGATGAATAGTTATCGGCCGGAAGGGGAGTAACTCGAAATGCCAATTGCCAACCCTACATCCTAGTATGTATGAGCATGACTTACTATTATAGTAGTATTTGCTTACCGGCCGAATAGAAAAATTATCCTTCGCATCGGTGACGGATCTAGAAAAAAATTTAAGCGGGGTCACAAAAATAATAATTTAAATTTAAATTTAAATAGATTAAATATAATATTTAAATTTAAATATATTAAATATAAAAATTAAAACATACCTCTTACAAATACTCTATACAGTTTTTCATACTTTGGAATCGACTAATAACAGCTTCATTCATAATATTGAGGAGAGCTTCTTTCTCTATAGCACAAATAAGAGAATCGTTGATAAAAAATTCGTCACATATTCGATTTCGCAAATCAGATTTCACAAGCTTTTAGGGTCCCCACAAAAATTTAAGCAGGTGCACTAAACTAAGCATAAATATTTTTTTACCTTACAACACAAATTTAAGCGGTGTCCCGTGCCCCGATAGTCAAAACGTGCGTCCGCCCCTGCTTCGCATAGCAAATGATGGCTTGAATTTGATGCAATTCCCCAGTGAAAAAAAGTCTGAACATTACTCCATCCGTCCCACCTAACGTGTCATGTTTGACTTTTTGACACTGTTTATTGTTCAACTTTGACTTAATTTTATTGCAAATATATATTTGAAGAAAAATAATCGAGTTGAATCTTGTTATAATCGTATAATCATGTAGTTTTACAATATATATTTTATGTAATTTTTTGTTGTACATATTTTGAGATATTAGCGGTTGAAAATGTGCATTGGATTATATGTAAAAGTCAAACAAGACACCAATAGACAATATGTAGAATTATCTGTTGGGAATAGAACACGAACATCTAGAGATCACAAAAAACACCAGAAACAATACCAAATTGACAAAACTAGTATACCCCCCTTTTGCCAATGGGTTTCAATAGAAATAATCCAAAATTGATCAAACCAAAACCAAATCAACCGAAGCAACTATAAAGCATAATAAAAGTGACACCAAGAATTTTATCTGTAAAACCCGAACTAAGTAATTTAATTTTGTTATTAAATAAATTTAATGAATTACAAATAACAGAGGACACATAAATAGTTTATTTCTTAATAAATACTACAACATTTTTTTTAAATTAATAACTAGAATGATTCAATCTCGTAAAATCTTTTTTTTAAACAATGACACTCATTTGTCGGCAAATGTGTGTGGTAGCCCAAACCACACAAATTACAAAGGGGGATAAAGGGGAGGTATAGGGGGACGGATGGGGATCGAACTCCCAACCTATGGTTGGGAGAAGGGGGACTTGACCGCTATGGTAAGTCCCTAACCCCCAATCTCGTAAAATCTTTTAATTCATCAAATTAACCCTTAATGCCACTTAAGGCCTTGTTCTCTTCGCCTGAAATAAGTTGTTTGATCTGAATTTTATAAGATATGGTCTGATCTGGTCTGCTCACAACTATATATATAGTGTGATCTGATCTGGTCTGGTCTAATATGACCTGAATGAGTCTGGTCTAATCTGATTTGATCTGGTCTAGTCTGATATGGTCTGATTTTAATAAAAATAAGTAATAAGTCTTAAAAATAAGACATACAGAACATGGCCTTACTCAGTGTGCTATGTCCTATACAAAAAAAAAATTGTGCAATGTCCACATGCAAACCTACTTGTAGATCAATTTGGATCAACTTGGTGGGAATGAAATTTGATCTAAGTGGTCATATTCATTGTCTTCCAATCATAATTTGAAGGTTAGATTCCGACCCGCCTACTTATCCCTCTCATTTATCTCCCTTTGTAATTTATGTGATTTGGCTCCCACACACCTTTTGCTAGATATAGGTGGTAAACTGGTAATGTTCAAAAAAATAAAAGAATTGGATCAACTTGGTGTATGTTTGATTTTTGTAAGAGGCTATTATTCTTTTCATTATTATTTTATCATTATATGTTTTGGGTGAAAATCTGGTAGCGCAATTTCCATCAATATCAAATCCTTCAAGTCCAAAATTAACATTATTCACACAAATACAAGGAAAATTAACTTCAGAATCCCAATGGGCCCAATTCCGGTTTCTATTATTAGGAGTATTATTAGACCAGTATTCCTTCTTCTTTTTTTTTTTTTTTTTTTTTTTTTTCTAAAAAAAATTTGCTTTTTAATTCATCTCTAAATAAATAAAAATAAAACAGACGGCGTAATGTGGGTAAAAATAGTGACTGTGGAATTAAAAGAACTGAAAATAGTAACTGTGGCTTACATACGGTTGGATTACATTATTTTCAGTCAATTGAACTGAAAGTAGTAACTGTGGCTGTAATCTCTCCCTTCATCCTTCTCCCGTGGGTAAAAAAGGTCTACACCTTTTGCCACTTTTTACCACATACTGTGCCTCGAAATTCACTCCAGATGAACCAAATTCCCATCAAGTCACTAAAGAAATTCCACAAAGAGAGTGGGAGAGAGGGGGACTGTGTGTGTGAAGAAAGTTGAGGGAAGGTCCTCAAAGATGACAGAGGGGAAAGGAAAAAACAAACCAGAAACATTACAGCTTGCAAATTGCAATCCATCCACACGGCATCATTAACACAGATACACAATACATACATATTCCCCATAATTAAAAGATTAATGGAGTACTACTAAACAATTAAAGAAAAAGAAAAAAATCTTTGTGAAAATAATGCACACCCGACACACCCATCTCTATATTTGTGTGAGATTTCTTGTGAGAGTTTGTGAGGTGCAATCATCATTTTCTCCTCTCTCACTCCTCCCCCTCCCTCTCTCTATGCGTTAAGTACAGTGTATGGATTGATATATCTAGAGAGGGATCTAGTCTATATTCCAAGTTTTCATCTGGGCTGCAGCCTCTTTGGATTCCTTCAAAGAATAGAGGCTTCTTTCCTTATGTGCAGCTAAATTGTACACTGATTTGAGTTGTTCACATTTGTTTGATTCTACTTCTGTATCCCAAGTGTGTATATTTTGCCCTTATACCCCAATTCTTTTGGACAAGGTACTTACTTCCTTATTCCTTTTATCAGCTTTTCAATCCACTTCTGTCAGATCTTGATTATCAGTGGTTTAATTGAGCTTTCGCCTTCACAGAAATTGTTCGTTTCTGCTAGGGTTTGGGGGCTTGTAAAATTTGTCACACATTGTAGCTGTGCTGTCATTATTTTGAAGGAAGCAGATCTGATTTTATACGTTCATTGATTGAATCCTTACCGCAATTTGTGCGTCGTGTGTTTGCTTAATTTCTATTCTTGACTATTCATTGGTAAAACCACTTGACCTGTTGTGGAAGGACAGTGTTAAAATATGCCCCAATTATTTATTCTGGGGAAGTAAAGCTTGTATCTTTTTCCCCCATTTCAGTTTCTTTTGCATGGTCACAGTTAGGTGGGATTGATAGCATTGATTTCATTTTCTTTCCCCTCATCTTTTTCCCTGAATTAGTGGTTCGTTGATTGAAGGGGGTTGGGGGAGGGGGACCCCCTTAAGACGGCTGTAGATCAAGAAAAGCTTGGGCCCAAACATCATGTGAAACGCTGAAAAATAAAGATAATAATGTTGTAAAAAAGTTTTCAATGTCTATTTGTTATCAGGGGGTCAGATCTTACAGTTCCTTCCACATGTACTGAAGTCAGTTCGTGATGGGCTTGTCTTGACCACCAGATCTGCATAATTCCCCTGTTTTGTGTTTTGTCACTCTTGAGTTGTTCTTGTTTGTAGCTCACCAATTAGCTCTAGAATTCCTTGATCTGCTGCTGTTTAATTGTTTTCATTCAAATTGAGGTGATTGCCAATTTGCCTTTTCATTCGATGTTATTTGCTCAAGTGATCACTGTGTAATGCTGGTAAAATGAGGCTGTCTTAATTATGCCTGTGTTGTGTCCATGTGCAGTTAGAGAATTGTTGGCACCATGAAGCACAAGGATGGAAAGCCGTTTTCTCATCCGGATAAAAACTCCCGGACCGTCCCTATGGCGATTATGTTCTTTGTGTTGTGTGGATTTTCATTCTACCTCGGTGGGATCTTCTGTTCCGAGAAGAACCGATACGCAGTTCAGGAGACGAGGAAAGAGGTCGAAACTCCCAAGGAAACAGCTAAAGGGTCACTTCAAATCAAAGCTGTGAACTTTCCGGAATGCGGCATCGATTTCCAGGATTACACTCCCTGCACCGATCCTAGGGTAGTACTTTCTAGTTTCTATACACTTGTATCGCTGCTTTCGATTCTTCAATAATGCGGATTAGTGCATAGTTCTTGTAAGAATGACATTTAAGCAATTTGTTCCAGAGATGGAGGAAGTACAGTGTTCATCGGCTGTCGTTTATGGAGCGCCATTGCCCTCCGGTTTTCGAGAAGAAGGAGTGCTTGGTTCCTCCTCCCGACGGCTATAAGTTTCCCATCAGATGGCCGAAGAGCAAGGACGAATGTTGGTACAGGTATGGAGCACAATTTGCTTAGGAATTACTCATTCTAGTTGGGAATCTTACATCTTTGTCCTTTTCAGTCAATTGGATTTAAAAAAAAAATTGATGTCCATGTGGTTTGATTTCGTGCAGGAATGTTCCGTATGATTGGATCAACAAGCAGAAGTCGAATCAGCATTGGCTGAAGAAAGAGGGCGAGAAGTTCCTATTCCCCGGCGGTGGAACCATGTTCCCCAATGGTGTTAGTGCTTATGTCGATCTGATGCAGGATTTGATCCCTGGAATGAAGGATGGAACTGTCAGAACTGCCATTGATACTGGATGCGGGGTGAGTCCACCTCGTGTGCTTCGATCACACGCCCGACACACAGTTTGATTCATTAATTACTGTCACTGATTGGATCTATAAGATCTGCAGCTGATGTAACTTCATTGCATCATGAATTGTTTAGGTTGCGAGCTGGGGAGGCGATCTATTGGATCGCGGGATTCTAACTGTCTCTCTAGCGCCAAGAGATAACCACGAGGCGCAAGTCCAGTTCGCGTTGGAACGTGGAATTCCTGCAATTTTGGGCATTATCTCGACGCAGAGGCTTCCATTCCCATCGAACTCCTTCGACATGGCTCATTGCTCGAGATGCCTAATTCCATGGACTGAATTTGGTAAATTATAAAGAGACATTTACTTGTGTTCTTGAAAGGTTGCTCTTGGTTTAGTAGTTAAATAACTTGCCCCTTTTTTTCAGGTGGAATTTACCTATTGGAGGTGCACCGTATTCTCCGGCCAGGTGGCTTCTGGGTGCTCTCAGGTCCCCCAGTGAACTACGAGCATCGTTGGAAGGGATGGAACACAACCATTGAAGCCCAGAAATCCGACTACGAAAAGCTGCAAGATTTGCTAACCTCAATGTGCTTCAAATTGTACAACAAGAAGGACGACATTGCTGTGTGGCAGAA
Source organism: Hygrophila difformis (assembly GCA_030278955.1). Classification (NCBI taxonomy): domain Eukaryota; kingdom Viridiplantae; phylum Streptophyta; class Magnoliopsida; order Lamiales; family Acanthaceae; genus Hygrophila; species Hygrophila difformis. The sequence goes on from JAOANR010000003.1 coordinate 57,279,486, forward strand.
GTTATCGGACAATAGCTGTTACAAGAAGCTCGATGCTCCGGATACTTACCCTCCGAGATGTGATGATGGTACAGAACCCGATTCGGCATGGTACACTCCAATCCGGGCGTGTGTTGTCGCCCCCGACTCCAAGTACAAAAAGATTGCGCTGAAATCCCTCCCCAAATGGCCTGCTCGGCTGCATACTGCTCCTGAGCGTGTTGCTGATGTCCGTGGAGGAAGTGATGGCGCCTTCAAGCACGATGACAGCAAATGGAAGACACGGGCAAAGCACTATAAGAAGCTGCTCCCTGCTATTGGGACCGATAAGATCAGAAATGTCATGGACATGAACACAATGTATGGAGGATTCGCTGCAGCTTTAACCGATTATCCCCTGTGGGTGATGAATGTTGTCTCCTCCTACGCTCCGAACACCCTTGCTATTGTGTACGACAGAGGGCTCATTGGGACCTATCATGACTGGTAATATTCCAACATTCACCTGACATGAAACTTTAAAATTCGCAAGGATTCACGCTTTTAACTCTGTTTTGCTAATGATTTTTTTCGTTTTCTTAGGTGTGAGGCATTCTCAACGTATCCCCGAACATATGACCTCCTTCACCTTGATGGTCTTTTCTCAGCCGAAAACCACAGGTTAGGATCCATGTCCACATTTCATCCCATGGGCTGTTGTTTGATGTGTGGTCTTCTGCTAAATTTATATAGCTAGCAACTTTCAACAATAGCAATACATAAATTCAACAATGTAGCATTTAATATGTGGGCTTTTGTTGAAGTTACCCATTTTTATTGTTGAAATATGAACGTTGAAAAACAACAATAGCCATCCATTTAAGCAAATGACCAAACCTGTAGGGGTCTAGCAAGCTATCTTTTCTTATCTTTCATTTTGATGAAAAACTGATTCTGACTTGAAATGTTGCAACGATCCCGGCAGGTGCGAAATGAAGTATGTCCTCTTGGAGATGGACCGCATTCTGAGGCCAAACGGGTATGCAATCATCCGGGAATCCAGTTACTACGTCGATGGTGTAGCCGCCCTTGCAAAAGGAATGAGATGGAGCTGCCGTAAAGAAGAGACAGAATATACTGTCGAGACAGAGAAGCTGTTGATCTGCCAGAAGAAGCTGTGGTACTCGAAGCAAAGTTCGAAATGATACCAATCGATACGATATTTTGTATTAGAGATCATATCAGCAGCAGCAGCCATAGAAGATAAGTTTTTATACCATCAAGAACATTAATTATTTGTTTCTACAAAGAAAAGAAAAGAAAAAGAGAGGGGCTTGGGATAAAGATCAGATTCATCCTCTCCCAATAGAAGAAATGAATTAATAACCTCCAGGTTACTACATCTCATTATCATTATATAGTTTTTATTATTACATGCTTTTTGACACAGTATTAGTATTATTCTTTGGAAGGAAAGAGGGGGCTGTCTGCTGTTGGTTTATTATTGTGTTTTTGTTACATTTCCTCTTGTCATTTCACCCTACTGAAGCTGTGAAAAATATATATATAAATGATAAAAAGGGGTGGTGTTGTAAGTCACAGCTGGTTATCAAGCTTCCATTTTTATTTCTCTACTGTAGTATTCCTGAATGAAACATTCTATCAATCAAAGCTCATGTTATACTCGTCGTTTTTATTATAATAGTAAAAATTTAAATGGCATTACCAATTGCACGAGATTTTTTTTTTTTATAATGTAAAATTGCGGTATGATTGTTGCCACACAGCATTGATATGTGGGCTTCTGCCGACATAAATGCAATCCTGTAAAGTGAGGAACAGTTCTATTTAAATGAAACAATAGTACAACTACAGTGTGATTACACCAAATCTCACCAAATGTGATTATATCATATTACTATTATTATTAGAATAAGAATATAATTGAATCAGATAAAACTTGACCGAATTAGATCAGACTAAAATATAATAATAAGATGATACCGCCAAACCATATATAAACAGACTAGAGCTAAAATTTACGCACTCCTTTCACCAAAAAAAAAAAAAAAATTTACACACTCCTACTATATAATTAGATTGCAGAATCAACACCCTGCTAATATTAATATGATCTACTCTTTTCGTTATGCGATCAATTGGACACTACTTAGGTTAATTATTTCATTGATGATATGACATTTATTTCCCAAATTTGACGAAACTAATTGCATATTTTGTTTCTTCTTCTCACGTGTTTCCTTTTCATCTCCAACTTTTGAAATTGTTGTTTAATTAAATTGATCCGCTGTATCAATTATCTTTGAACATGCTTTCCAAAAAAAAAATTAGTATCTTTGAACATTACTAGTACTATTATTTTCTAAAGTAAAACAATTTTGCAGCTATGGATCAAAGGGACACCTAGCAATCAGCATGGTGTGATGTAATTATATATGTCCACATTTAAAAGGCTTTGATGGCTGATGCAGTCAGCTCAATATAATAAAGCCCACAAATTAATATGTGTGGGCTGGAAGCGTACAAAATGGGCTTACAGTTTGGCCTATAAATTTTGGGGCTGGATTGGCTGTGCAATATTTACGTAGCTACATGCCTACATTCTCAAACTTTTAAGTATTGAATTTGTATGTTCAAAAGTTTTAAAAAATTACCAAGTATTTCTTTGAAAATCTGTAGATATTCAATGATATGTTTTTTTTTTTTTTTTTTGTTTTGTTTTGTTTTTTTAAAATTCTATTTAAATATATCATGTAAAATATAAAAACAATAAAGTCCTACACACACACACACTTTCCCTCCAACCCCTTTTCCCTCTCACAATTCAACAATTCTTTCATTCTCTCACACACACCTAGAAAATTGCAAAAATGCCATTACAAATTAAAAAGAAAAATCCGAAAATAATTAATTAAATCTCATCTTTTCATTTTCCATGCACATTTTTTCATTTTCTTTGCATATTTAGTATATCCCTCCTTTCATCCCTCATCATTTCATCTTTTGTTGAGTAGTATAAATAAGTCATATTGTATTCATTTCTCATTGTTCACAATCGTCTCTTGGTACTCCATTTACATTTCACTATTTGTTCATGATCGAATTTTTCATTTCATATTTGCTCACAACCACATGTTAAGTTGATACAATTTTTTATTTTATGTTTGTTTTTAGTGCATCTTGGATTCCCATTTTTCATTTTATTTAAATGATTTTGCAGGTTAATGCATTGCTCCTTTATTTGCATGTAATGTTCTTCCTCTTCGTCCTCCGGTAACAATCCCATTTTGTTCTTCTTCTTCCTTTTTTTGTATAAAATATAAGATTTTATGTGATCTCTTTATTTTTTCTTAAAGCTTTTATTTTGAAATTGACTAATATCATTAGACAAACAAATGATTTTATTGGGTATGCATAGTCATTCAGTGATAAAGCACATCAAGAAGAAGATGTTCACAATGACATTTGCAGATTTTTATGGACGAGTTTTTATCCTCAAAGTAGAAGAAGAAGCATCCATGTACCGTAATGAAGATGTTCACGATGACATTCGCATAAATTTTATGGACGAGTTTTCATCCTCAAAGCAGAAGAAGTAGCCCTGTGCCATAGTGAATATATAAAAGGAGTTAGAGATGTCAATATCTTTTTTTGCAAAATATTATGATAATGTCTATTTTTGTGCATATTTTTTATTTTTAGAGCACGAAACTCGGATGTTGATCGATGGGCTAGGAGAGGTGCAGCTAATGAAGGCATTTTGGAAGTTTGGTTTTAATAATCAGGCCGAGACTAGAAGCGAAGACGGACCGAGGGAGTTCTGTTGCTGTGTGGATGAAAACGAGCATTTTGTGGTTATGTATGTTTTAGGATTGGTGTAAATCTGTATTGGTTCTGTGTTTCTTTGGTTTTGTCTGTTGCTAAGTTTTACTATTGGTGGGTCTGTAAGAAGCAGCAATGGGATTGAGGTGTATTGCTGCGTTTTTAAGATGTGGAAATAAAAACAAATTTTCGTCTCAAAAAAAAATCTTAATAACAATCTTATTTTTCTTGCAGGGATTTGAATATGCAGTAATCCTCATTATTCTTATTTTAATAACTCACTTACAGCGTCGGTAATACAAAAACAATATATATATATATATATATATATATACTAGAACTCGCTTGGTAGCGCGCGCTACGCTGAGCGCGCCCGGTGAGGAACAAACGTTATGAAAATAAAAGTATAATTAAGATAAATAATTCAAATGTTAGATGGAAAGGAAATATCCAACAAAAACTATAGTACAATTTTTATTTTTTATTTTTTTTTTCCACTTTTCTTTGATTAAGAAGGCCCTTCTAATCATTTGAGAGTGCAGAGCTCCTCCAGTACTTCAAGTAAGATAAGGCCCCTAACACTTGAAGTTCTTCGATAAACTCAACAAATTCTTTCCAAATTTGTGTCCATGATTTAAAAAGCTTCATTAGCAAAACCTTGTACACTAAAAATTGAAGCACATCTAACGCACAACAATATACAGGTTCACAGAATCACAAAATAGGGTTTGCTAAGGAAAGTTTCTCACAAGATAAAGTCGAATGTTCATCAATCTTCGTATCAGTGGGGCATATATCAATGTTTGGTAAATCATATCCAGAGTCCGGATGGTTTGATCAATAAATAAAATCAAGATAACAGTTTTGCGATATATAAAATTGCAATTGTTTAGAAAGAGAAATCACTTACAACATATTTTGAAGTACTGCATTAAAATAAACTTCCCTTCACGACAGGAGGATGCGCGGGGCTGGATGGCTGGAACAAAAACCTAAAATCAACATGAGAATAAAGTACCAATCATCAATAAAGAATGAGTCAAGTAAAGGAAACTTATTTTGAAAAAGCCCTAGCACACCCTGTTGAAACTTGAAAGGACAGTAGAATAAAATGAAGAGATGTGTTTTCTAATCAGGCAACAACTAGAATTAGGGATAGACGTTGTTGTATAAGCTGCAACGTCTATGTGATAAGTAAAATAGATAAGACATCTGCAAACATCTAGGAAAGTACTTGAACCAATTTCCTAATCGACCTGGTGAGTGTCCGGATAGCAGAACGCTGCACTTCCACTGAAGCATCACTTTGAAAAGTCTTATGAGTGCACGAAGAAATAGATGCATATGCTCATCCAAACTTCCTATAGATAAGCATACACTGTATTCATTAATATATAGTATGAATAAAATCAAAGTTTATCAAAAAATAAAAGGGAGAAAAAAAAAAGTAAGAAATAGAAAGGGATATTATTGACCACCAAAACTTCAAGAGTGTGGATAATATCCAGTGCATAAGTATAGTCTTTAAACCTCTCAGTATCACTAAGAACTTGAATACCTTTCATTAAAGTTGCTCAAGCAGATATAGAATCTAGAAGGAAAAGACCAAAAACATACAAATTAGATACAATTAAAATAGTACTACAATACTACAATAATGGCAGTTGATAAGTTCCAAGTTTGTGCATTGAAATTGATCTTACCAGAGATCCATGAACATGTCGATTAGTAGCTGGCAAACTAAAGGATGGCCATAACTCTAATATTAACGTGAACAGATCTAGTAGATATTTACGAATTTGCTGTACTTGCAGAACATAAAATATAAGGGTCTGAATATGATTATTAAATAATAGAATACAAAGAGAAAGTATGTCTACCTGGCGAACAATAGAAACCAGAGTCCCAAGTTTCCAAGTGATATACTCCTTAAGTGCATAGTCACAAATGCGAACAATATTGAGGAGATCAGACAGAACCTTCACACCGACGTCATTGACAAGAGTAAAAATGAGAAAGGCTAAAGCAAAAGCATCATTTAGAAAATGCGAGACACGCTTTGGACAAAACCATTTAATTAACTTTCCCACATAAATAGACAATTTATATGTTGCTCTTCCTCAACAAAATATATAACACACTGGCAGTTACATCATCTTGATCGAGAGACCAAGACAGGTCTTGCAATATCACAAGTGACATACATTTGCGTGGTTGAACTCGAATCACATATCTAATTCCTCGTCAAAAGGGAGAGGCAAGGTACAATTTTCATTGTTAATTGTAATTAAAAACCAGAATCTCCAATCAATAAAAAAGAAATAGTAAGATTATTAAAATAAATTAAAGGATTTCAATCAATGCCAATGCAAATTCCTATTTTCCAAAAACAACCCACGTGTCATTTGAATTAAGATGATAATCTGATATTAATTTTAAAATCCAAGCAACAAGGTGCCGAGTCTTCAAAACTTCAATTGTGCATCTTAAATTCCAAATCTACCATATAACAAATTAACAATGTACCAAAAGCTTCAAAGAGAATCAATATAACTCAACTCAGAACCTATAAAGTTTAATTCCGATGCTGAATTCAGTGACATCATTGTTGTCTGGTTTCAACTTTCTTTCTGCCAAAGCCTATCAAGTGCACTGTCAACATCACCTGCAATACCTAATTCCCAATTCCTGCATAAGAGCGCCATTAAAATTCATCTCCAATTAAAATAAGAATCGAATGGTAGCTGGTGGACACCTCAATTCGCAGTTACAATGGGAACATGAAATTGCACAAATAAAGAACCAATTTAACAACATAAATGACAAATGAATTTCCTCTCCCAGAATGCACTAAATTATCATCAATACAAATTAAAATACTGAAACTTGATAATGCTCTAAATATAGAACCTATAAACCAGATGGAGTAGATTGACTATGAATCTCAACAAAGACAACAACAAAAAGCCACCACGGGAGTTTTTCAGGAGTTCAGATGCCCTTTTTTATTATTTTTTTCACAATTGAAGGTATAGATGATGTGGACATTAGTAAGGATATGTCTGTCCTGTTGGGTCCTGAGTTTTGACAGAAGTTCAACGCTGATGTTTGAACACTATGGATGAACCTCCTGAGCGGCAGTCTACATGTGCGACGTGGATTTTTGGAAAGACTGGCCCCAGCCCCAATAGCTCTTTTCCTAATCTGGGGAGATTATTCTCTAATGTTTAATTTGCAGGACTCCTCCTCCAGATTAGTGAAACATGAAGTTTGAATGTGTGTCTAACGGACACTGTCAATCTCAACGGCTCTTTCCCAATCTCAACGGGTCTTTTTCAAATCTGTCTGTTGAGCTTTTTATTTAAAGGGGAGCCTCCTGCATTCTTGAGATAAGAAAAAGGGGATGGGATTTACACAGAAATTATCCACTACAATCATCCCAGAGATGTGAGGAAGAAGATGGGTTCTCCTGCCCTGTTTTTATCGTGTTCATACCATTTGGCTGGAGAACTCACAGTGACATTCCGATTTCATTGAGTTCATCTTTTGAATGTCACTGAGCCTTGGGTGAATCAACGAAGAGAGCCCATATCGATTTGCAGCCCTGTGTTCACTGAACCTATTTGTTGCTGCAAGATCGATTTTGCCTTGGGCGTATCTCCGATTGCTTACAGATTACAAAATCACTTGAGGAGATCGGTCTAAGACTCTGCAAGAGACAAGCTTACATCGTTCAATATCATCTTGTTCCGGAGGGGGTGCTTCACAGACTTCTACGGGGAGAAACTCAAGCGGGTCTGCCTTGGGGAGTTGAAATAGGTGGTGAAACCTATACCAGAGCTGGGACTGTGTCTGGTTCCAACAACTCTCTTCCTGTAGATTAGAGTGAAGGCATCTTTCATATTTTGCTCATGTGTGTGGTTGTAAACCATGGTTGAAACACATAGTAAAATATCCTCCTGGATTGGTATCCCCCAGACGTAGGCCGAAGGCCGAACTGGGTCATCAATTACTTGTCTCATTGATTTACTTTATGCTTTATATTCTTTCCGCTGTGCATATGTTATACTGTGATTTAATATTCTGTTGTTGTTGGTTGAGTTCATTGTTTGTCAGTGAACCTTGGCATAGAGTGTCTGTCTTGCTTCCCCGTGGACCTAACAATTGGTATCAGAGCCACACTCTTTCGGGAGAGATCCATACAGCAAGATGAGTTAAAGGAGAAAGCCTGGTGTTGAGGGGGAGAATACCCACGCAGATCACCCTATCGGAAGATCAAACATAAAGGTATTAATCGTAACCCTCTTGAATTCGATTTCACTGATATTGTGTTCTATCCTGTTAATAAGAATCAAATTCAGGGGGAGTCTTATTAATGTTTGATCTGAGGGGGAGTCTGTTTTGATAGGAAATCTTTGTACATGCTCCATGGTTTTATTGTTGATTATTTTGTTGTACGGAGCATTAGACTGGGAGCTTTTCTGAGATGTATTATGGTGGTTGGGAGAATGGTGCTGTTAGGTTCATTGTTTTTCTTGTAATAGTTTATCATCGGCTGGATTATTATTATGGCTCACTTCCTGTCAAAAAGGGGGAGATTGTTGGGTCCTGAGTTTTGACAGAAGTTCAACGCTGATGTTTGAACACTATGGATGAACCTCCTGAGCGGCAGTCTACATGTGCGACGTGGATTTTTGGAAAGACTGGCCCCAGCCCCAATAGCTCTTTTCCTAATCTGGGGAGATTATTCTCTAATGTTTAATTTGCAGGACTCCTCCTCCAGATTAGTGAAACATGAAGTTTGAATGTGTGTCTAACGGACACTGTCAATCTCAACGGCTCTTTCCCAATCTCAACGGGTCTTTTTCAAATCTGTCTGTTGAGCTTTTTATTTAAAGGGGAGCCTCCTGCATTCTTGAGATAAGAAAAAGGGGATGGGATTTACACAGAAATTATCCACTACAATCATCCCAGAGATGTGAGGAAGAAGATGGGTTCTCCTGCCCTGTTTTTATCGTGTTCATACCATTTGGCTGGAGAACTCACAGTGACATTCCGATTTCATTGAGTTCATCTTTTGAATGTCACTGAGCCTTGGGTGAATCAACGAAGAGAGCCCATATCGATTTGCAGCCCTGTATTCACTGAACCTATTTGTTGCTGCAAGATCGATTTTGCCTTGGGCGTATCTCCGATTGCTTACAGATTACAAAATCACTTGAGGAGATCGGTCTAAGACTCTGCAAGAGACAAGCTTACATCGTTCAATATCATCTTGTTCCGGAGGGGGTGCTTCACAGACTTCTACGGGGAGAAACTCAAGCGGGTCTGCCTTGGGGAGTTGAAATAGGTGGTGAAACCTATACCAGAGCTGGGACTGTGTCTGGTTCCAACAACTCTCTTCCTGTAGATTAGAGTGAAGGCATCTTTCATATTTTGCTCATGTGTGTGGTTGTAAACCATGGTTGAAACACATAGTAAAATATCCTCCTGGATTGGTATCCCCCAGACGTAGGCCGAAGGCCGAACTGGGTCATCAATTACTTGTCTCATTGATTTACTTTATGCTTTATATTCTTTCCGCTGTGCATATGTTATACTGTGATTTAATATTCTGTTGTTGTTGGTTGAGTTCATTGTTTGTCAGTGAACCTTGGCATAGAGTGTCTGTCTTGCTTCCCCGTGGACCTAACATGTCCGATCTTTAGATGGTGCGAAACTAAATCGCAATCACACGAATCAAACATTCTATCAACAAAGAAATATCGTCCTACAAACCGAATCCATAAATGGATGACATAAGATTATAAGAAGAAGCCCTACCCAAATGTCTGAAATAAATAAAAAGATTTAACTGTGCAAAAGATCATAGACATCATCTATATCAGACACACCAACAATTTTCAGAAATTCACTAAAGAAATGGAAATCGCGGAAAGTACTATCATCAGGTTATGTATCTTTCATCCACTATTGCTAAAAACAAAATGGAAGATATTACCTCCACTTTCAACATAAAATGGCTCCGATCGCAATCCTGATGCTACCGAATGTAAATATGGCAAAATCCTTTCTTCAACTCACAGTAGCCGCAAAACGAGGGAAGGGGGCGACGAGACAGACCTGGGCAATGGACAGGATGGAAGAAGCTGGCCATTGGATCGTGGAAAGGATGGTACCCTGGGAGACAGAGGACGTCCTGGGGCGGAATGAACGCGGAGGGTCGCGGCGACGATGGTACAAGTGCAGGAAGGAGTGTAGCAGGCCGGTGCTGGTTCCTGGCGGCGGCGACGACTTACGGACGGTGCCGATTTGGTGCGTAAGGTTGTAGGATTTGAGTGGAAATGGTGAGGAAGGCTTCGTAAGAAGCGAGGATCCGGAGGAGGCCAACAAGCGACGGAAGCGCCTGAACATTCTCGAGGAAGGGCTAGGGTGAGGAAAATTCGACTCGATTCTCGATCAAAACTCGATTAAATTATTAAATTGTAAAAATATAAAAATAAAAAAATTATTAGACACAATTTAAGCTTTATCAAGCCTAACAAACTTATATTTTACAACATAATAAGTAAAACTGCCAATTCAAATTCAAATTATATAGTATCTAGCCTAGTTAAATTCGAGCTAGAACTTTAAATTTTTTTACTGTACAAGCTCGAATTACACTGTTCAAGCTCGATACTCGACTCGATATCACCCCTAGGAAGGGCAAGGAGCAAGAATAGAGGCGGTAAAGAGAGGGAAGCACGGAGGCGCAAGAGAGACGGGCTGGAGAGGAATTAGGCAAATGCCAGGTGGTTTTGGAAACGAGATAGTGGCTCGGTGGGAATTAGATTTAAGAGGAGGTAGGGTATGACGTTGGGAGGGAGGGTTGGAAAGTACTATTCATTGAATAGTACTTTTGCAAGGCATTTATATAATATAGATATCTATACTACAATAAACACAACATATTTATCAATATTGATGTTGTTATGTATTAATTTTTTTTTTTTTTTTTTGGTGACACAGCCTAAAGAGGCTAGCAAAGGGAATGAAAAAAGAAATACAAAGAAAGCAAATCCACGAAACAAAAAACTACAACTACGACTAGAATTTAATGCCTTTCAAACACAGCCCCGGATGCATCTTTTTCCACCAGCACTCGAACATCGTCTGGAGGAAACGCCCATGTAGTGTAAAACTCCTCTTGGCCATCAGCACGTCTTGCACATGCATCAGCGACTTGGTTACCTTTCCGAAATACATGGCGGACCAATCCCCCATACTCGCTGCCAAGCTCCTCCCGAACGTCCTTAATGAGCGGCCAAAGGTGGTGGCGCGGTTGCCCATCTTCACGAACAAGTCGCACCACCTCCGCCGAATCAACATAGCAACACCGCACCTCCACGCCCTTACTCCTCGCCAACACCAGCCCATTCCACAGCGCTAAGAGCTCCACCTCCACTATCCCTCGCTTCCCAAGCTGCCCTCCACATCCCCCAAGCCAGGCCCCGTCATGTGAACGCAGCACCGCTCCAAACCCCGATTTGCCAGGCCCCTCCAGTACACATCCATCGGAGTGGAGAATCACCCCTTCCATGCCTTCCTCAATCCACCTAACCACACGGACCTGCCGCTGTAGTCTAGGCCGACTACGAGTTCTCTCCATCGCCCCACACAAGCTACTAGCTCTATGTAATAAATCATCCTGTCGACTCCTCTCTCCCGTAAAAATCCTCTTGTTCCGTTCACACCAAATCACCCACATCATCGAGAGGAACTCCGCCCCCCATGTCTTAGTTGCCCACTCACACTAATGTCTAATGTCACCATCATGAACACCATTCTCCAAGCCCATAATTGGAACTCCTCTAGTCGTCCAAAGGTGTCTCACCCATGGGCATTGAAAGAAAACATGCTTCTAGGACTCCACCTCGCCTCCACATATGGTACAAAGTGGCGACAAAGCCAGCCCCCTCCGATGTCGCATACTATTGCACGGTAAAGCCCCATGGCCAAGAAGCCAACACAGAAACCCTAGCTTCTCCTGAATCCACCCTTGCCACATCCAACTCCACCCATGCGATCCCTCCGCCTCTCCTGCCAGCCACCAGTAGCCACTGCGCACCGTGTACAGGCCATGACGTTCCCCTCTCCATTGTAAGATGTCGGATGCATTTGCCGAGAGGTGAGGGGTTGGCATGATCTTGATTTTATCTTTAACATCCGCCGCCAACCAAGAATATAACTGATCAAGATTCCATTGGCCATCACTAATAAGGTCCTTGATTTTGAGGTGTAAATCATTTGTGTGGACGAAGGGCACCAAATCCGCCAAACAACCACCCTCGAAGCATGCCGAGAACCACATGGAACTCTCACCATTTCCAATACGCACTCCAAACCCTTTCCGTAAAATATCACCAACTTTAATTATAGCTCGCCATACCTTGGTACCCCTATACACATCCTGAGGAAAGCTCCCAGGCGCCACAACATACTTGTCGCGAAGCACACGCACCCATAGCTTATCCTGATGCACCAAAAAATCCCATAAAAGTCGACCAAGCAAAGCAATATTCATAAGATGAGAAGATCTCACTCCCAGGCCTCCATGCTTGCGCGGCCTAGTAATCTTCGACCAACCCACAAGATGAAGGCCTCGACCATCACTCCCCTTCCAAATCCACCTCCGCACAAGTTTATCAATTGCATTATAAACGCCCATAGGCATCATGTAAACTTGCATGACATACACCGGGATAGCAGACAACACTGCCCAAGCCTTCGTAACCCTACCCGCTTTGTTCAGCAAGAAGCTCGACCAAGCACTAAAATGTTGTTCAAGCCGTTTGAAAACTCTATCAAAGTGAGAGATCTTCATACGGCCATGTATAATAGGAAACCCTAGATACTTACCAATCTCCGGCACAACTGAGATATTCAGATGTTCCTCCACCCATGCGACCTTATGAACGCCGCCAACGGTGAGCAGAAAGCGTTCGATTTCATGGCATTCGTACGTAGGCCAGACCTTGTACCAAATCTCTGCATCACCTCCGCAATGCACATAATGCTATCCTCATGCAATTGACTACATAAAATGAGGTCGCCTGCAAACATCAGGTGCGAGACCCCCATACCACCCGGCCGAAGTGACAACTGCTTCCATCTACTTGAATCTACTTCATCTAATATGAGCCTAGACAGCTTCTCCATAATAATAACAAATAGATAGGGCGAGAGGGGGTCACCTTGCCGTAAACCACGACCCGCCCGGATATCCCCTATGGTCGATCCGTTCCATAGAATAGAAAAGCTAGCCTAAGTAACACATGCCATGACTAACTCCCGACATCCCTGAGGAATTTCCAGTTCATAGAGGCAACTTCCAAGAAGTCCGACCGAACCGTGTCATATGCCTTAGCCAAATCAATTTTAAGCACCACTGCTTTACAAGTCGACCTCGGCTGCTCCATCGTGGCAATGATTTCCTGTAATAACACCGCATTGTCAGTTGTTCCTCGGCCTGGCAGAAAGGCAGACTGAAAAGGACCAATCACATCAACTAAGATAGGCCTCATACGCCGGACACGAATTTTTGTAATTACTTTAAACATCACATTACAAAGCATCAGGGGTCGAAACTGCGAGATATAGTAGAAATGTCAACTTTGGGAAGGAGGCACATGTGCGCATGTGCGATGCCGTTTGGTGTGCGCGATTCCATAACCCTGTCGACCATAGCGACAACCGAGGGCCTCAATAAATCCCAATACTCCACAAAGAAAGCAGCCGGGAAACCATCTGGGCCTGGGGCAGCGTATGGCCTCATCGACCTGATGGCACCATCCACTTCCTCCGGCCTAAGCTGCTCGGCCATCATTCCAATTTGAATAGAACTCAGAGGCAGCAACCGCGGCACCTCAGCCCCTCCAGGCTCCTCAATGTGCGCGGCAAACATAGTAGCGAAGTGATTAATCGCATGTTGCTGTAGGGTCTCTTGATCCATTACTAATTCTCCATTAATCTGTAGACCATAGATCCGTCCCCTCTTCCGATAGACCTTAGTGCGGGCGTGGAAATATTTCGTGTTTCTGTCCCCCTGCTTAACCCACTTATCCCGTGCCTTCTGATACCATAATAACTCCTCTTGCACAAGAAAATCCTCCAATTCGGCCCTAAGTTCCCCCTCCAAACGCTGAAGCCAGGCCGAATCGACATGCACAAGCCTTTTCTCCACCCCCAAGATCCGGTTTTTGAGTTTCCTTTTCCTATCCCGAATGTTACCAAAGATGTCCTTATTGAAAGCAACGGACTGGCGTTGCACCTCACCAAGCAGCCCTGTGAGATCCCCACCCATTCGGTCAACACATCCTCCGATCACTCCCTTGTACCCCCCATGGACTTTCCAAGCCGCTTTCTACCGAAACGGCCTCGGACTCGTCCCTTGCCTCCTCTCCCCAGAAATTAGTTTCAACGGGCAATGATCCGACCCTAGTCTTGGCAAGTGGACAATATGTCCCTCCTCAAACATATTAACCCGCTCCATATTCGCCCGACCCCTGTCAAGCCTCTTACTAATCCTTCTCCCCCCCCCCCCAGCCATGCGAGTCCAAGTAAAGGCTGGACCAACAGTAGGGACTTCCAAGAGACGACTCGCATCCAATACTCCTCGAAGCTCAGCTGCCCTCTCGGCTAAATACACACTCCCATCCACCTCTTCCTCACCAATAATTTCATTCCAATCCCCCATAATAAGCCAAGGTCCATCCACCAATCCGCTAACCACCTGCAAATCCCTCCAAGTACCTTTCCTCCGCTGGTAATTAGGATCCGCATAGATAGCCGACATCAGCCATCGCGCATTCCCCTTACTCAGTTCAATAGTAGCAATCTGCGGCCTAACATCCCACAGGGTCACTTGGCAACCCATACACGACCACAAGATATCCGGTCTATGGTCCCTCACCAACTCCTCCAACCAACGTGAGCCGTACGGCTCAAGATTCCGCACACATTCCACGTGACAACTGTAAAGTCTGTAAACATTAATAATAATAATACAATTGCAAGTCACTCCCTCCCTAGTGAACACTCGCATCATCCGCATCAGCCCAACTTTCCCGATCACCCTCATCGCTCTCCCTGTCGTGTCCACCCCAATCTACTCCAGCCGTGAGTCGAAGTAGGGGTTGTGGCCGGACTCGATCATCACCCGTTCCTCCATACTCGCCGAACATCTCACCCTGCACGTCCCCCCATCCTCAGTCCGCAGCCTCTTGAAGCTATGGCCTACTGCATGTGTGCCTCCTGCCAACACCAGGGCATGTGTGCCTCCAGCCAACTCCAGCTCACCGCCCTTGGAGGTTGAAGGCTTAGGCGGACAATCATCCACGCCCGAACGACGAATGCCGTCTACCCGACTCACTATAGCCTCCACCGGGGTCTCAGGTACTACCTCTTGTGACCCCTCGCCGTGACCCTTGTCAGCCATTCCCGACGCCACCCTAACTGCGTTAACTTTCTTCAATGGTTTATTACGCTTCCTGACCACCGTCATCCACTCCCCATACTCCGCTTCCTCCCCACTCACCACGGCAGGATCAATGGCCATGCCATCCCCAGTCTTGCCTTTACCCTCATCCACTGCCACCCTATCACCCGTCACCCCCTGATCGTCCACCGCCTTCTCATGTGGGCAGTCCTTCGGGTCCCTATCTGCCATCGGACAGTCCCGCTTAAAGTGCCCATAGTAACCACAGGAAGAGCAAATTAAGTGTAAGCCCTCATAAGCTACCTGGACACAAGTATCATTCGCCAAAAATTTCCCCCGCACAGGTTGATTCAAATCAAACTCCACACAAACCCTGGCAATTCCCCCCTATTCGTACTCAACGTGGCTTTATCAAACTTAATCACACGACCAAGTCCTGAAGCCAAGGCCGTAAGGATATCCCCCCGAAAATGCGGCATAGACAAACCATACATCCGCGCCCAAACAAACGTCTTATTAACCTGAGTCTTAGCAGGATCAAAATCTCTCGACCATGCCATGACCGCCACGTAGTGATCAAAAATCATCCACGGCCCGCCTGTCATAACCTTGTCTCTATCCTCTTCCTGATCAAAGTGGGCAACATAACAACCATGCCCAACGCTGATGAGTACAAACTCCCCTTGCAGACCCCACATCCTAGTTAGTCTGTCTTTGAGCGTCAAGTACCCCACGCTAATCCCCAACACCTTGATAACCAAAGCGCCCTCCCATGGCCGACATGCATCCTTAAAAATCCTCTCGTCTATAGTGAATTTCAACAGACCTGTTTTCCCTTCATCCATCGACGTCGTGATCAGATTCTCGGCCAACAAGTCGCAGGAGAACTCCTCCTCATCAAGCTCCTCCTGCGCCTCCTTCCCCTGCAACACATCCCTGTACGACGAGGCCCCGAGACCAACCCCCCCGAATGCCTCTCCCTGCATAAAGCCCTGCTCTTTCCCCACAACGTCCTCCATGGCGCAATCCCCCCCATCACCATCCCCGCATGCAACTTTGTCCGGTGGCTGAGCCTCCCGTGCGCGAACACCCCTCAAAACCCTAACCCTAGCACCGCCCACCATAACTTTTGTCTTCTTTCAATTAATCAGTCGTGCTTATTAGTTATTAAATTTATTAAATAACACATCCCAACGTCTATTTACCAATATTAATAACACATTCATTTAACAACCCCTTGAGACTTTACAAATTCCCCTTCAATTAAATCATGATATATATAATAACAACATAGTCTTGCACACACATAGTTTCCCCCCAAAAAATTTTTCCCTCACAATTCAACAATTGCAACACTCTCTCACACACATTAATAATATTACGAAATTGCCATTATAATTAAAAAAAATCCGAAAAATTAGTCTTCCATCTCCCTTTTACCTTTTCCATGCAATTTTTATAATTTCCCATGCATCATTAGTGACTTTCATTCAACCTGCTCATTTTCTCCATTCTTTGGCAGTATATATATGGCCTCTATGGAGTAGTTTTCTCACCATTCATCAAACTTGGTAACTTGGTTTTGTACGTATTTTTTTTTTTCATTTTTTTTTCCTATCCATTATTTTCTTTCTCACTTTTATTAATATCCCTTAATTGAGTTGTTTTGATGGTTTTCATGTATATATTTGAAACCATATGTCCATGTATTAACTTTTTTTTTTTCAGATGATAAATAATTTTGATGGTTATCCAACGTGCATCTTATTGGTTGATTTCTCAGTTGATTGTCCTGTTCTTCAATCTGGATATTTTAGAAATATACATCATTTGCCAATGAATTTAATAGGTGAAATCCTGTCTAGGGTTTCGTCATCCTCTTTAGAAGACTTATTCAATGCTGCATTCAGGTATTTTTTAAATTCTCTTTTGCAACCTCCATTTACACTTACTTTATTATAATTATCTTTTCTCATTATATTTATGTATTTTTTATATATTTTTATTTCAGTTGTAAACTTTTTAAAGAAGCCAACAATCACCACTTGGTATATAGAAAGTGTTGTATGGACAAATTCAGATTTAGACTATGGGAGTCATCTTCTCATAAGGCGTCGTTTCTGGAGGAAGGTATTAAATTGTTGGCTGGGATTAGCAAAGACAAACTTACATTGGTTCAAATTCGACAGAAAGTCTTACGATGTTTAGCTTCTGAAGTGATTTTGTAACTCATTTGAAGGGATATATGGCACACTGTTTTGTTCTAATGAAGACCATCTTAGAAATCTATTTTCTGGTTGGGTTGACTTTGATTACGTGGATATTGAAGTTTCGTCTGTTTATTGTGTTAGCAACTCGAGAATGCAACTTATTTGATCCTCCGAGTGTACCATTGGAAGGTTTATTTGTTTGAGTAGCCGGAACTTATGGAAGTGCAAGTGTATCCCATGCATTCAAATTAGGCAAACCTAATTCCCAATATTTTAATTATGTTTATTTTATTAGTTCTATAATCTATGTTTTGAAAATTACATTTCATAATGTATTAGTGGATCACTATCTTTTATCGTTGTTTTTCTCTAGGGTTTGATTTCAAATTAGTTATTACCTTACACAAATTAGTAACAAATAAAATATATGTAACTATTAAATTTTCTTAATTAATTTCAGAATATATTATCACTTGAAAAAAAAATAATTGTCTAAATTAAAAATTTCTTAATATGGTTGTAATCGGAAAAGTACTATTATTGTGCATTTACGGCTATTCATTATTATTTATGAACAAATACTAATTACAATGTGCCTTTAAGTGGGGATTGTTAGTTTTTATGCACATTTATTTATTAATCAATTATATACTGTAAATAATTATTTAATGATCAATGTTTGTGAGTGTGACTCACTGTCTTATCAATGACTTATTTATAATGGTGTGATTTTCACTTACACAAATCTAAAATTAAACACCTTCGCAAATAAGAAATCTTTATCATTCGGTCCTTTAAGTATTTTGTATCGCTTTTTGTACTCAAATGCAATGTTGATTACATAATTCGGATGGTTTAAAATTAAATTTATCTGTATTTGTAGATATTTAATCTGGTGCATGCATAATTACAAAATGACTGCATAATTAAAGTATCCCAACATCCGATGCATGCATAATTAAATTTATTTGTATTTAGTTTTAACAATCTTCAGGTATTTACAAAATGATCTCGATCTTGCAAAGAGAATGATGATTGTTTTAGAAATCCCAAAATTAAAATTGTTTTAGAAATCTATCCAAAATATATTTATCTCTACCCTAAACAAAATAAAAAATATATGTATTCCAAATATACTTATTGTCTTTGGGAACCAAAAGATTTAAATTACCTTGGAAGTATATCCTAATTATATCTAAAATTTAAATTGCATTGGAAACCTGTCCAAATTATATCTATCATTACCCTAAATAAATTAACAAATATTTGTATCACAAAATTTGAATTGTTTTCGGGAACCTAAAAAATGTAATTTCTTTGGTGTACTTATTCTCTTTGGAACTTACTTTTAATTATGTATAATTTAAATTTATATAAAAAGAAATTGAATTTAACAGATGGTGCGTGACATCCATACCATATTTTATGTATTTGAAAATTATATTTATATATTACAAGATATATTCAAAATAAAATTAAATACTGCAATAGTATTCTTTATTGTTAAAAGTATAATAATAAACTTTGATATAGTAAAATCCCCTACTTTTCCATAAGTTCTTTTTAGAAGTTTTCTCGGGATAAAATGTGGGATGTGAACATTTTAATACACCATTAATTTTACAGAATATAGTGTATTGTTGTCAATGTAATGATAATTTTAATATATGTACGTACAGATGCTATATAACCCTTAAAAAAACATATTTCCCAAAATTTTAAATTACCTTAAACACTTCAGTTCACGAAGTGCATTTGTTACCCGTTATCATTGAACACTTCAGTTCTATTCAAAACTACATTTCTGATTTCATTTATTATAATAGTAAATTTTTGGGAAGTGAAAAAGAAAGTAAAGTTCTTTGTTGGGAAAGTACTCAAGTTTCATCATTTGCAATGTCTTTTTAATTCCACACTGCATCTATAGTTTAGTAGTATAATTGAATGCATTTATGTTGTGGGGCCTTGATCATGCCTTGATAAAAATTCCCTCCCCTACTTATACTATTTTTTTAGGCTTTTTTTTTAGAAAAATGATATTTATAAATAATTAAAAATATAGAGAAAAAAACATGTATTTTTGTCGGCTCTATGTATAGTAATGATGATATCTACAAATTATATTGGAGTTGAAAGTCTATATGTACACAAAATTGAATTTCGAATCTACAAGGTATGTTTGTTTCTATTCATAAATTTATTTAATTTATTATCATTTCAGTAATTACTTTATTATTTATTTTCTATTCACTACTTGGATTCAGTTCGTTTCATTTTATTGTATAATTTAATTTATTAAAACAATTGTTATTTTGTATGTGTTATTTTATTTCAGTAAATACTTTATTATTTATGTTCTAAGGTGGTGTATTTTTTTGTCTTTATCCTTCTTTCATATGTTTCTTTTATATTTTAATTTATGCTTTACGAAAATCGTCTAATCTTTTTTTTTTTGTTTCTTATTTTATCTTTATGTTAGCTCCAACTTTTAATTTCATATTTTGTATAGTGGGTATTCATTGCCATTATTATATACTTAAGTAATAGTATAAAACATCGGTAAATTTGAAAATTATAATTAATAGTATTTTTTTGTCATACATTTGCAAGTCTATATATTTATTACTGTCTCAACTCTCATCCCCATTAAATTATTTTTTATAATTCAATACATAATGGACTTTATCATAATTGATGACACTTAGGCTTCGTTTGGTAAATAAATAGAGTTTAGAGTTTAGAGTTTGGTTTCAGATATTAGAGTTTGGCTTCAGAGATTAGAGTTCCCAAAACCACGATTTGTGGAGAAAATCAGCGATTTCAAATCATGTATTTCCGAGAAAACAAACATATATGAATATCTTAGAGTTGAGAATGGGATTTTAGCGTTTGGACCGCTTATTCCAAACGGGGCCTTACTATTAATGGCCTGAATTGGAAGTGGAACGGATAAGCTTGACACATATAATGATATTACTTTGGTTGTACTCTTAATTAATGTATTTTTATTTTACATTTGGTATGATAGATACATGCATACCAAATATTTATTTAGTTAGAGACTTAGAGTATATGTAAATATTTCCCACAATATGGACGTTTGTATATATATGCATGCCAATACAGGGATGATGGATATGTTCTTGACAGTTAGTATGAGTAATTATAAATTTTATGGCTAATTTTTATTAGTGTTTGTTTCACCCTTTTTCTTCAAATATTTTTAATTTAATGGGCGATGCGAATGAGTTAGTTGATTATTTATCTATTTAGGCATGGTACAATTAACTGAATAAATATTTTTTTGAAGATTTAGTTCATCAAATTAATTAAGTACTATATTGGAATAAACTCCATTTATTATTTATAAGTCTTATTTTATATTATTTTTCAAAATATTTTATATATATGATTTTAATAATGTAAATTATTTTTAAAAAAATAAAAAAATACTAAAAACATTATTGATAGGGAACTATGAACTCATTGTTACATTTCTATCCTCTTATCACTGGCAAGTATTTAACATGGTAAGTAGTAAAAGAGGATGAGGGGATTCCGGCAGCAGAGAATTCCGGCGGGGGGAACTATTGGCAGACAGAGGAAGCGTGCAGCGACAGAGACGGATCGATCGACAACCTGGCAGTGGAGAAGAAGGCAAGATGACGCAGTAGATAATGAGGGGATAGTTAAGAGGATCCTGTCCGCAGATGGAATAGGGAGTGGTAAGGATAACACTTGGAAGGGGTTGATCGGGGTATTCATTGGAAACATCCCAGTTGAGTCTGAAAACGGCACACTATTCCGATCGATTGACAAGGTGGCGGAGATAAAGGATTGGTTCTTCCCGAGAAGAAGCTGGCTAGAGAAAGGCTCAAAATTTGCCTTTTTTCGATTCAGGAACAAACAGGAGGCGCTGAAGGTCATCAGGCAGTGGGATGGGAGAGAATGGATGGGGAGAAAGTTAAGAGCGAACTGGGCGCTGCCTAGAAAGGCAGTTGGCCTAAGATCAGAAAAAATAGTGCTGACATGATGAAGGGAGGGGAGAAGTACAAACACAATAAGATTGGACCGGCATCGTGGCGGGATGAACGTTCGTATGCGGAGGTGTTGAAAACGAAGCAAAGGATAGGCACTGAACCATGCAAAAACAGGGAAGACACGATCATTGAACTGATAGAAGAAAAAAAAGATATTGACTGACTCCAAAGATCAGCGGTCGTTGAGATCATAAGTTTAGATACTTTGATTGCATTCCAGGACTGGCTCTATAGCAGAGATTACGAGTGTCAGGAGGTAATATATGGGGGAGGCCATTCGTTCGTAGCGGTCTTCAAGAAGGTGGCGGACATGGAAAGGTTCTTATCCGATAGAGGAGATACACAGTTTATCAGGTGGAAAAGGGTTTGGGACAAAGGCGTGATAGTAAAAAAACTACTGGTCTGGGTATATGTAATTGGCATTCCATATTCTGCATGGAATGAGGAGAACTGGAACAGGATAGTGAAAGAATGGGGGAGGATAATCAGTATTGATAGAGAAACGGCAGCCCAGAAGAGATTTGATCGCGCGAGGATATTGGTGGCTTTGCATGAAGAAGCCTCGATACCTTCGGTTCAGAGGATTAAGATAGGGGGTAGTGTGTCACATATCCGGATCATAACCAATTATTGCGAAGAAGTGGTTATTGCAGATAATTCAGATGGTGGGAAGAACACTGGGTTGATGGAGGAACATGGAGGACGGACCACTTCCGACGGGTCGTCGGCGATGCCCGCTGGTGAGAAGTCCAGGACTCATGATAGTGGAAAACTGGAACAGTCTCTGCTGGAGATGCATAGGGAAGAGGAAATAGTGAGCAAGGCGGCGGATGATCATTACATCAGTAATGAAGCGTGCCCCAACACTGTTACCAACGTGTGTAAGGATAAGGAAAATAGGTCGGAATATCGAGGGAGTTCGAAAGGGTTGGGGATTGAGGAGCCAATGGCTGGAGAGAATATCGATCTTGGGATTTCTGGGGGAAGTAGACAGGCCGAATTTGAGGATGGGCCTAATGTAATTGGGCCTTCGACAGAAATAGGGGGTGAAGTCAAATGGGCTTATGGTGAGAGTGGGCTTAACTTGTCCCCAAAACATAAGGAAACAACAGAGAATAATAACCTAAACCAAATCAGGCCTATCGAATTAGAAACAGAAGTGGGTGTGTCTCAGTCAAAACCGAGAGGGGAGGATGTGCGTAGTGTCGGGGACCCTCGGGTTGGAGGGAGGGCAGACGATCTGGAGGATAATGGGGGGAGGGATGATGAGAGAGGGGCGTCGGAGAGCGTAGCTTTGGCAGAACCAGAGGTGAATCAATTTCCAAGATCGGTGGGGGATCTGGGGGAGGACATGCAACAGAGTGTTGGAGGGAATTGTGGGGTGGAGACAGGCTGGTGGGAGCCTCCAGAACTCAAAGCCATCGGAGAAGCTATGAAGAGAGTGATGATGGGAAAGGGTCCGTCGGCGCGTAAAGGCAGGAAAAAATCCAGGAGGACCGGTTGCCCAAGAGGAGGGGTGGCTGGCAAACGGGAACGGGTGCTTAACAATAAGGAGGAAAGATTTGCCCAATTGGAGTTCGCAACATTTCGGTCCAGAGAAGGGGTGAAATTAATCGACTATTCGGAAGTGGAAGCAATTTTAGATTTGGCTAAGTCCTTGGGGTTGGGTTGTCTGATGAACAGGGAAGCGGCAGGGGGTAGAATCCTGAAGGAACTGGGGCGGATTTAGGGTTCTTGTGAAAATTGGAATTCTGTGTGGTAATTGATATCTAATGAAGCTTGTTACTTGTAACGTGAGGGGGTTGAATGGGGGAGTGAGGAGGCGAGCAGTGGCCAGGATGTGTAAGAAATACAAGCCTACGGTCTTATGCATCCAGGAAACTAAAATGAGGGAGATAAAAGACCGCATGGTGTTCCGACTTTTGGGAACGAATGGATGTAAGCATGTATTCCAACCAGCAGACGGAAATGCAGGAGGGCTGTTGGCAATCTGGGATGTTAACTATAGTTCCTTTGGAGTAGTTGAGCAAAGCCACCACTTCATGTGGATTAAGGGCTCTATTAGCGCGATACCAGGAGAGGTGAATATCTTCAATGTTCACGCTCCAAATGACCGGAGAGCCAGATTCGAATTATGGAGTATGATTTTAAGTAAATGCGACACATCTAACGGGGATTTGTGGTGCTTTATGGGAGACTTCAATGCTGTGCTCACGGCAGAGGAAAGAATGGGGGGGGGGGGGGGGGGGCGATGATGCAGGGTCGATGAGGGAATTCAGGGATTTTATGGATCAACTGGGGCTGTTAGATATTCCGATGGGTGGTGGGCAATTCACATGGTTCGGGAGAGGGGGGAGGGCAGGGAGTAGGATTGATAGATTCCTGATTTCGCCTGGGTGGCTGTGTTTAGGAGGGGGGATATCATACAATACCGAGGGGACTCGGTGCTATCCGATCATTATCCGGTGGTGTTGGAATATGGAAACCAAAATTGGGGTCCAAAACCGTTTAGGTTCTACAATTATTGGATGGAGGTTAAAGGATTTAAGGACATTGTCAGAGAAGCTTGGGGAGGGGTTGAGAGTGGTAGCGCGGGTAGGGGAGGGAGGGGGGTGTTTGATAGGATGAGGCATCTAAAATCCAAAATCAAAGAGTGGGATGGGTATGGGGCTGCAGATTTAGAGAACAAAATTCAACGCCTCATAACAGAAATTAATGAGCTTGAACAGGGGCTGGATGGAGGTGGGATGGAGGAGGAGATCAGGAAGGACTGGTGCGGTAAGAAGGGCGAACTGAAACAACTTTTTTTGGCTGAGGAACGGAGGTGGTGCCAGAAGTCGCGGCTCAGGTGGTTGAAAGAAGGCGATCAGAACACGCGGTTCTTCCACGCAGTCACCGCTTTCAATCGGCGCAAGGGCTTTATTGGAGCCATAAAAAAGGATGAGGTGATGATTGTAGAACCAAGGGAGATCAAAGAACTGGCATATGAACATTTCCGCGGGGCATTTGTTAAAGGGGAAGAGGAAGTGTTCGATATCTCAAATCTGGGATTCCCAGGGTTAGACAGTGGGAATATTCAGTGGTTGGAGAGGGAATTCACTGAGGAAGAAGTACGTTTGGCAATCTGGGAGTGTGACGGAAATCGAGCTCCGGGTCCGGACGGGTTTAATCTCGGCTTCTTTAAACGATATTGGGAGGTAGTAAAAGGAGAAGTGATGAATGCTTTCAAATGCTTTGAAAGGGATGGTAAACTGCCAAAGGAGGCCGGAGGATCTTTTATAGTGCTCATACCGAAAGATGAGAACCCGGTGGAGTTCAGTGGATTTCGACCAATTTCCCTGGTTGGTAGTGTATATAAAATGATCACTAAAGTATTAACTGGTAGATTAAAGGAAGTGTTGAGCGGACTGGTTGGCAATTCTCAAATGGCCTTCATCAAAGGAAGACAGATAATGGATGGCGCTTTGATTGCAGCTGAAACAGTACACTCGACTTTGGCGGCTGGTCGCAGGGGCTTTGTTGTTAAATTAGACTTCGCCAAAGCATACGACAACGTCTCGTGGGAAGCTCTACTTCGAGTTCTAGAAGCTATGGGATTTGGAGAAAAATGGAGAAAATGGATAAGAGGGTGCATTTGTTCGGCTTCGGCAGCGGTGTTAGTGAACGGCTCACCGACGAATTTCTTCAAACTACACAAAGGACTGAGGCAGGGGGATCCACTATCCCCATATCTTTTTGTTATGTTGGCAGAAATTCTGAACCAATTGGTGCAAAAGGCAACTGATCTAGGTCTGTACGCTGGACTGAAATCAGGCGAGGGTGGGCCTGTTATTTCTCATCTACAGTACGCGGACGACACCATCATGTTCTGCGAGGGAAATATTGAACAGATAATTCTGATAAAACGCTTACTGGTGTGTTTGTCATTGACATCTGGACTAAGTATCAATTATGGCAAAAGTAGCATTGTGGGGTTGAACTGCCCGGAGGATGATGTCAGGGAGGCAGCGAATATAATGGGATGTTCGGTTGGCTGTATGCCATTTAAATATTTGGGATTACCGATTGGTGGAAGGGGGAATTGCTCGGGTATATGGCAGCCTATCCTCGACAAAGTTGAGAAACGTTTAGCCGGCTGGAGAGGGAGGATGTTATCTCAGGCGGGAAGAGTATGCCTCATAAAATCTGTCATGAATAGCTTACCTATATATTTCCTATCTATCTTTAAAGTTCCAAAAACGGTGGCGGAGAGGTTGGAGATGCTTAAAAGACGGTTCTTTTGGAATGAATGGGAGGGAGATAGGAAATTGCACACCATAGCATGGGAAAAGCTATGTCATCATAAAGAAGAGGGTGGCCTTGGTTTTTGTCTAATGATAGAGTATTGAGGGTCAATGATTGACTCTCGAAAAAATGGGAAAAAATGTATTAGATGGTGAAGCATTGACTGACAGTACATTGGTTCTGAAAAGAGTGGGAAAAAAATGTCCTGGAGGGTGAGGTATTGACTGACAGTATATTAGTTCAGACAAGAATGAGAAAAAATATCCTAGGGTGAAGTATTGACTGGCAGTACATTGGTTCCGACAAGAATGGATAAAATGTCCTGGGGTGAAGAATTGACTCACAATAGTAGTGGAGTATGAGTGATTATTCCAGAATGAGTTTGACCTAATCTGATCAGAGAATACCGCTTAAATTTTTAAGACGTTAGTTTCCACTAATTGTTTGTTATACTATGACTATCCACTAAATGTTCATGAAGGATCCAGTTTTTAGACACGGCCAGTTATATATTTGTAACACCCCGGATTTGGTCACCCAGGCCGGGACGCTACCGCCACACCCTTCCAAACAAGACCCGATTAAATCGAGCTTATTTAAAAGGATGCTAAGGCTTAAGTTGCATCATTGACTTAAAAATATTTAAAAACCATTCAAATAAGCCCGAAGTTTAATCAGAGTATAACACACATAATAATAATAAGCAGTGCGGAAGCAAAAATAAACAGGGCCTAAACATGCGGCCAAAACCAGAGTCTAAGTCCAATGCATAAATTTAAATAAATAAAATGCGACAAGTCTTTTTTTTTTTAAAAAAAAATGGAAATCCCATCCCTCCATGCGATGCTTACTCTGCGAAATCTGAAAGGAAAAATAAAACAACAATTTATCAGTACAACGGTACTGCGTAAGTTAATATATAGCACAACGAATTTTAAAAGTTTTTAGGAGAATATACAAAATAATATATTTATTTAAAAGACGAGTAAATAAATTAATTTAAAATCTCTTACACATATGCCACGAACATTTTACCAATGTTAGTTATGATCGAGGACACCCCATTAGCATATCCTAGGGACGAACCCACAGGACCAACCTTTGGGACTTTATACCCACAAGGACTCAAATATATCCTAGGGACGAACCCTTGGGATCAACCTCTGGGACTCGTACCCACGAGGTAAGTGCATGCAGCGGACCCTATACAGACACACTCCGGAGCCCTAGATAACCCATACGGATACATCTAGGAGTATAGACTCATACATCACAATAAATAAATGCCGTTTTGGCTACAAGAGAGGGGCGACATAATTCACCACATTGGGCATCCCACTCGATCAAAACTTACAAAGTTTTAAAACCACATTTTATCATTTCATAATATTTCCACATTTCCAGAATCCATATTCTTCAAAAATGAGTAACACTCGACTCATTGTTCATCGAATAATCAAAATAGCATTTACCGACCAAAAATGCCATTATAACAGTTTCTGAAATCGCCTTTAAAAATGCAGTAAACAATTTTTAAAAATTCTGGAAAAATTA
Source organism: Hygrophila difformis (assembly GCA_030278955.1). Lineage (NCBI taxonomy): Eukaryota > Viridiplantae > Streptophyta > Magnoliopsida > Lamiales > Acanthaceae > Hygrophila > Hygrophila difformis. The sequence goes on from JAOANR010000003.1 coordinate 57,306,854, forward strand.
CAGTGGCTAGGAATCATCAAAATAAGCATTTTTCATAGAAATAGCCATCTCATAATTCGGACTCTAAACTGGTCATTTTAACCCATTTCAGAAAGCTATTGAATCACAATTCCTCATGCTTCAGTAAATCCGACCACAGTGAATTCAAAAATTCATAACAATTTCATATGTGCTCCAAAAATCATGAAATTTTACAGGGATAATCTAGACACATAATGGAACAAATTTCGTGAAGACATCAAGCACTAAAAATGTCCATAGGCAAGAGTGAATCGAACAACAAAACTGACTACATACATTCATCAAAACTGTCAACACATACGCAGAAAATACCAGATCGAATTTGGGTGACCAAAACATGTCCAAAAATTATAAAAATTTACAGAGAGCATCTTTAGGACATTAGGAACAAGTTTCATTTTGGAAGGTTCTCCTAAAAATGTACGGATCATGGTCGAATTCTCAGAACAATAAAATTGGTCATAGGAAAACCCTATTTGGCAGATTTTGTCAAATGAGAAGATAAACCTATATCTCGAGTTATACTCAACCAAAACTCCTAAAAATCGACGTGCACAATACTAACTTACTTGAGATGAGTTTAGAACCGAATATCCCCTTGGTGGAATCCTGGAAATCGTCCAACTCGACCCCAACAATCAACACTTCTACCGAATGCACCTATTATGGAGTTGTCGAAAGAATTCTTAGTTCTAGGCAACAAACTCGAATCTAAAACCAATGGAATGAAGTAGAACTCTTACCTAACCTTAGAAGAAAGGATTGGATCACTTGAACACGCCCAACTCTCTGCCAAGATGATGAACAACTCACAAAACTCTCACCACTCAACTGTGATTCTAATTTTCGGATGGAATGCAAATGAGTGGAATGGAGGCTGAGTAGGAGATATTTATAGAGGTTTAATTGCCTCAATTGCTGCCATGGGATAGTGGGGAGGTGAAGGGATGAGTTTCCACTCATAACTTCCCGAATTAATCCCCTCAAATCTCATCCAAAACCCCCCTACACTCCACTTGTCCTCCAAGGATCCTATGACCCATATCTCCACTAAGAGCTGATTATTGGGGACTTAAATGCACCCAACAATCATTGCCAAGCACCCCACAACGTCCACCAACATCTGAGAATTGAATTCCCAACGTTTAGAAACTTCCCAAGCCAAAACAAATGCAAACATCAAGTGTAACGCCTGAACTGCAGGCCTGCTGCTGGTGGCGCGCCTCGCGCGGGCACCGCGCGGCCACCAGGAAGCGTTTTTTTTTTTTTTTTTTTTTTTTTTTTTTTTTTAATATTATGATTTTAACCTTTTAAAAATCATAATATGAATTATCCGAGATATTTGGGATAATTCGATGCATCTATCCCGAGTCGCGATTATCCGAAATATTTAATTCCGTTCTCTCGGAATTAATTCGATTTCGATAAATAAATCCAAATTCTTAATCTTCGGATTTTAAAACTTGATGTCGATTTCTCGGGTATTACAGTCTACCCTCCTTAGAAATCAACTTCGTCCTCGAAGTTGGGTCGCATTCGGATTGATAGTAATGCATGTAATGATTCGCACACATAAAATATTTGAGGTTTGAAAATTAAATTCTTACCTCGGCGTGCGACGACTCTCTGCGAGGTATCACATCCTCCCCCCCTTAGGACTACAGTTATGTCCCCATAACTGCTCACGAGTCGTGTTGAAAAAGGTTGGGATATTTCTGCTTCATATCCGCTTCCAACTCCCACGTCGCTTCTTCGGTACCATGATTAGACCATAGTACTTTTACCATCCTCACGGTCTTGTTTCTTGTGACTCTTTCTTTGACGTCCAGTATCTCGATCGGATACTCCTCATATGTCAGGTCATCATCCAACTCAATCACATCAGTCTGCAAGACGTGAGTTGGATCGTGCACATATTTCTTCAGCTGAGAAACATGAAACACGTTGTGCACCCGTGATAATTCCGGTGGAAGAGCCAATCGGTAAGCCAAGGTACCTACACGGTCTAAAATCTCGTATGGACCAATGTAACGAGGACTCAACTTTCCTCGTTTGCCAAATCGCATCACCCCCTTCATGGGTGACACCTTTAGCATAACCTTGTCTCCCACTTGGAATTCCAACTCTTGTCGCCTCGTATCGGCATAGCTCTTTTGGCGATCTTGTGCGGCCTTCATCTTTTGTTGGACAATCTGGATCTGTTTACTCATATCTTCAATGAGCTGAGGTCCAACAACTACAGAATTTTCATCCTTTGCCCAGCATAGCGGACTGCGGCACTTGCGTCCATAGAGAGCTTCGAACGGTGCCATGCCAATGCTAGCATGGTAACTGTTGTTATACGAGAATTCAATTAGCGGTAAGTGGTTCTCCCAACTTCCCTTGAATTCAAGTACACACGCTCTAAGCATATCTTCAAGTGTTTGAATTGTCCGCTCCGTCTGACCGTCGGTCATCGGATGAAAGGCTGTGCTCATCTTGATTTGGGTTCCCAAGGCTTCTTGTAATTTTGTCCAAAAATTTGAGACAAATCTACTGTCTCGGTCCGAAATAATATCATGTGGCACTCCGTGCCTTCGAACCACATTATCGATATATGCCTTGGCTAGTTGATCCATCGACCAATTGTCTTTCATTGGTATAAAGATGGCAGTCTTTGTTAACCGATCAACTATTACCCAAATTTTGTTCATCCCACGAGGAGATCTTGGTAAGCCCGAGACAAAGTCCATGGAAATACTATCCCTCCATGCGATGCTTACTCTGCGAAATCTGAAAGGAAAAATAAAACAACAATTTATCAGTACAACGGTACTGCGTAAGTTAATATATAGCACAACGAATTTTAAAAGTTTTTAGGAGAATATACAAAATAATATATTTATTTAAAAGACGAGTAAATAAATTAATTTAAAATCTCTTACACATATGCCACGAACATTTTACCAATGTTAGTTATGATCGAGGACACCCCATTAGCATATCCTAGGGACGAACCCACAGGACCAACCTTTGGGACTTTATACCCACAAGGACTCAAATATATCCTAGGGACGAACCCTTGGGATCAACCTCTGGGACTCGTACCCACGAGGTAAGTGCATGCAGCGGACCCTATACAGACACACTCCGGAGCCCTAGATAACCCATACGGATACATCTAGGAGTATAGACTCATACATCACAATAAATAAATGCCGTTTTGGCTACAAGAGAGGGGCGACATAATTCACCACATTGGGCATCCCACTCGATCAAAACTTACAAAGTTTTAAAACCACATTTTATCATTTCATAATATTTCCACATTTCCAGAATCCATATTCTTCAAAAATGAGTAACACTCGACTCATTGTTCATCGAATAATCAAAATAGCATTTACCGACCAAAAATGCCATTATAACAGTTTCTGAAATCGCCTTTAAAAATGCAGTAAACAATTTTTAAAAATTCTGGAAAAATTACAGTGGCTAGGAATCATCAAAATAAGCATTTTTCATAGAAATAGCCATCTCATAATTCGGACTCTAAACTGGTCATTTTAACCCATTTCAGAAAGCTATTGAATCACAATTCCTCATGCTTCAGTAAATCCGACCACAGTGAATTCAAAAATTCATAACAATTTCATATGTGCTCCAAAAATCATGAAATTTTACAGGGATAATCTAGACACATAATGGAACAAATTTCGTGAAGACATCAAGCACTAAAAATGTCCATAGGCAAGAGTGAATCGAACAACAAAACTGACTACATACATTCATCAAAACTGTCAACACATACGCAGAAAATACCAGATCGAATTTGGGTGACCAAAACATGTCCAAAAATTATAAAAATTTACAGAGAGCATCTTTAGGACATTAGGAACAAGTTTCATTTTGGAAGGTTCTCCTAAAAATGTACGGATCATGGTCGAATTCTCAGAACAATAAAATTGGTCATAGGAAAACCCTATTTGGCAGATTTTGTCAAATGAGAAGATAAACCTATATCTCGAGTTATACTCAACCAAAACTCCTAAAAATCGACGTGCACAATACTAACTTACTTGAGATGAGTTTAGAACCGAATATCCCCTTGGTGGAATCCTGGAAATCGTCCAACTCGACCCCAACAATCAACACTTCTACCGAATGCACCTATTATGGAGTTGTCGAAAGAATTCTTAGTTCTAGGCAACAAACTCGAATCTAAAACCAATGGAATGAAGTAGAACTCTTACCTAACCTTAGAAGAAAGGATTGGATCACTTGAACACGCCCAACTCTCTGCCAAGATGATGAACAACTCACAAAACTCTCACCACTCAACTGTGATTCTAATTTTCGGATGGAATGCAAATGAGTGGAATGGAGGCTGAGTAGGAGATATTTATAGAGGTTTAATTGCCTCAATTGCTGCCATGGGATAGTGGGGAGGTGAAGGGATGAGTTTCCACTCATAACTTCCCGAATTAATCCCCTCAAATCTCATCCAAAACCCCCCTACACTCCACTTGTCCTCCAAGGATCCTATGACCCATATCTCCACTAAGAGCTGATTATTGGGGACTTAAATGCACCCAACAATCATTGCCAAGCACCCCACAACGTCCACCAACATCTGAGAATTGAATTCCCAACGTTTAGAAACTTCCCAAGCCAAAACAAATGCAAACATCAAGTGTAACGCCTGAACTGCAGGCCTGCTGCTGGTGGCGCGCTGGTGGCGCGCCTCGCGCGGGCACCGCGCGGCCACCAGGAAGCGTTTTTTTTTTTTTTTTTTTTTTTTTTTTTTTTTTTTTTAATATTATGATTTTAACCTTTTAAAAATCATAATATGAATTATCCGAGATATTTGGGATAATTCGATGCATCTATCCCGAGTCGCGATTATCCGAAATATTTAATTCCGTTCTCTCGGAATTAATTCGATTTCGATAAATAAATCCAAATTCTTAATCTTCGGATTTTAAAACTTGATGTCGATTTCTCGGGTATTACAGTCTACCCTCCTTAGAAATCAACTTCGTCCTCGAAGTTGGGTCGCATTCGGATTGATAGTAATGCATGTAATGATTCGCACACATAAAATATTTGAGGTTTGAAAATTAAATTCTTACCTCGGCGTGCGACGACTCTCTGCGAGGTATCACATCCTCCCCCCCTTAGGACTACAGTTATGTCCCCATAACTGCTCACGAGTCGTGTTGAAAAAGGTTGGGATATTTCTGCTTCATATCCGCTTCCAACTCCCACGTCGCTTCTTCGGTACCATGATTAGACCATAGTACTTTTACCATCCTCACGGTCTTGTTTCTTGTGACTCTTTCTTTGACGTCCAGTATCTCGATCGGATACTCCTCATATGTCAGGTCATCATCCAACTCAATCACATCAGTCTGCAAGACGTGAGTTGGATCGTGCACATATTTCTTCAGCTGAGAAACATGAAACACGTTGTGCACCCGTGATAATTCCGGTGGAAGAGCCAATCGGTAAGCCAAGGTACCTACACGGTCTAAAATCTCGTATGGACCAATGTAACGAGGACTCAACTTTCCTCGTTTGCCAAATCGCATCACCCCCTTCATGGGTGACACCTTTAGCATAACCTTGTCTCCCACTTGGAATTCCAACTCTTGTCGCCTCGTATCGGCATAGCTCTTTTGGCGATCTTGTGCGGCCTTCATCTTTTGTTGGACAATCTGGATCTGTTTACTCATATCTTCAATGAGCTGAGGTCCAACAACTACAGAATTTTCATCCTTTGCCCAGCATAGCGGACTGCGGCACTTGCGTCCATAGAGAGCTTCGAACGGTGCCATGCCAATGCTAGCATGGTAACTGTTGTTATACGAGAATTCAATTAGCGGTAAGTGGTTCTCCCAACTTCCCTTGAATTCAAGTACACACGCTCTAAGCATATCTTCAAGTGTTTGAATTGTCCGCTCCGTCTGACCGTCGGTCATCGGATGAAAGGCTGTGCTCATCTTGATTTGGGTTCCCAAGGCTTCTTGTAATTTTGTCCAAAAATTTGAGACAAATCTACTGTCTCGGTCCGAAATAATATCATGTGGCACTCCGTGCCTTCGAACCACATTATCGATATATGCCTTGGCTAGTTGATCCATCGACCAATTGTCTTTCATTGGTATAAAGATGGCAGTCTTTGTTAACCGATCAACTATTACCCAAATTTTGTTCATCCCACAAGGAGATCTTGGTAAGCCCGAGACAAAGTCCATGGAAATACTATCCCTCCATGCGATGCTTACTCTGCGAAATCTGAAAGGAAAAATAAAACAACAATTTATCAGTACAACGGTACTGCGTAAGTTAATATATAGCACAACGAATTTTAAAAGTTTTTAGGAGAATATACAAAATAATATATTTATTTAAAAGACGAGTAAATAAATTAATTTAAAATCTCTTACACATATGCCACGAACATTTTACCAATGTTAGTTATGATCGAGGACACCCCATTAGCATATCCTAGGGACGAACCCACAGGACCAACCTTTGGGACTTTATACCCACAAGGACTCAAATATATCCTAGGGACGAACCCTTGGGATCAACCTCTGGGACTCGTACCCACGAGGTAAGTGCATGCAGCGGACCCTATACAGACACACTCCGGAGCCCTAGATAACCCATACGGATACATCTAGGAGTATAGACTCATACATCACAATAAATAAATGCCGTTTTGGCTACAAGAGAGGGGCGACATAATTCACCACATTGGGCATCCCACTCGATCAAAACTTACAAAGTTTTAAAACCACATTTTATCATTTCATAATATTTCCACATTTCCAGAATCCATATTCTTCAAAAATGAGTAACACTCGACTCATTGTTCATCGAATAATCAAAATAGCATTTACCGACCAAAAATGCCATTATAACAGTTTCTGAAATCGCCTTTAAAAATGCAGTAAACAATTTTTAAAAATTCTGGAAAAATTAGAGTGGCTAGGAATCATCAAAATAAGCATTTTTCATAGAAATAGCCATCTCATAATTCGGACTCTAAACTGGTCATTTTAACCCATTTCAGAAAGCTATTGAATCACAATTCCTCATGCTTCAGTAAATCCGACCACAGTGAATTCAAAAATTCATAACAATTTCATATGTGCTCCAAAAATCATGAAATTTTACAGGGATAATCTAGACACATAATGGAACAAATTTCGTGAAGACATCAAGCACTAAAAACGTCCATAGGCAAGAGTGAATCGAACAACAAAACTGACTACATACATTCATCAAAACTGTCAATACATACGCAGAAAATACCAGATCGAATTTGGGTGACCAAAACATGTCCAAAAATTATAAAAATTTACAGAGAGCATCTTTAGGACATTAGGAACAAGTTTCATTTTGGAAGGTTCTCCTAAAAATGTACGGATCATGGTCGAATTCTCAGAACAATAAAATTGGTCATAGGAAAACCCTATTTGGCAGATTTTGTCAAATGAGAAGATAAACCTATATCTCGAGTTATACTCAACCAAAACTCCTAAAAATCGACGTGCACAATACTAACTTACTTGAGATGAGTTTAGAACCGAATATCCCCTTGGTGGAATCCTGGAAATCGTCCAACTCGACCCCAACAATCAACACTTCTACCGAATGCACCTATTATGGAGTTGTCGAAAGAATTCTTAGTTCTAGGCAACAAACTTGAATCTAAAACCAATGGAATGAAGTAGAACTCTTACCTAACCTTAGAAGAAAGGATTGGATCACTTGAACACGCCCAACTCTCTGCCAAGATGATGAACAACTCACAAAACTCTCACCACTCAACTGTGATTCTAATTTTCGGATGGAATGCAAATGAGTGGAATGGAGGCTGAGTAGGAGATATTTATAGAGGTTTAATTGCCTCAATTGCTGCCATGGGATAGTGGGGAGGTGAAGGGATGAGTTTCCACTCATAACTTCCCGAATTAATCCCCTCAAATCTCATCCAAAACCCCCCCTACACTCCACTTGTCCTCCAAGGATCCTATGACCCATATCTCCACTAAGAGCTGATTATTGGGGACTTAAATGCACCCAACAATCATTGCCAAGCACCCCACAACGTCCACCAACATCTGAGAATTGAATTCCCAACGTTTAGAAACTTCCCAAGCCAAAACAAACGCAAACATCAAGTGTAACGCCTGAACTGCAGGCCTGCTGCTGGTGGCGCGCTGGTGGCGCGCCCCGCGCGGGCACCGCGCGGCCACCAGGCAGCGTTTTTTTTTTTTTTTTTTTTTTTTTTTTTTTTTTTAAATATTATGATTTTAACCTTTTAAAAATCATAATATGAATTATCCGAGATATTTGGGATAATTCGATGCATCTATCCCGAGTCGCGATTATCCGAAATATTTAATTCTCGTTCTCTCGGAATTAATTCGATTTCGATAAATAAATCCAAATTCTTAATCTTCGGATTTTAAAACTTGATGTCGATTTCTCGGGTATTACAATATTGCTTCATCACGTGTAATAAGACGTTAGGGTAAAGGGTCAATTGTGCTATATACGATATCATTGGGCCTCTGCACCTATTTTTAGAAACCATTTTGTTTCTATTCAGCTGTCATGTTTCATAACTTCTCCTGGTGATCTGTGGAAAATTGTTGGCAGTACATATCTAATGATAGAGTATTGGAGGGTGAACTATTGACTCGCGAAAAAATGGAAAAAAAAATTACTGGATGGTGAAGCATTGACTGAAAGTATATTGGTTGTAACGAGAGTGGGAAAAAATATCTTTGAAGGTGAAGTATTGACTGGCAGTACATTGCTTCCGACAAGAATGGGAAAAAACGTCCCGGGGGTAAAGTATTGACTGGCAGTACATTGGTTCCGACAATAATGTGAAAAAAAGGTCTTGGAGAGTGAAGTATTCACTGGCAATATCCCGGGGGTGAAGTATTGACTGACAGTACATTGGTTCCGATAATAATCTGAAAAAATGTCTTGGATGATGAAGTATTTACTGACATTACATTGGTTCCGACAAGAATGAGAAAAAATATCAAGTAGGTTGAAATATTGTTGGTACTATAAGTCTATTATTCGAACCATATGAATGAAGATTGAATTGTCGAATTATTGGCCATTTTCTAATTTGTTTCTATTATTTATATTAATATATGATTTGTGATAATTAAGTTATTTCCAATTGGAAAGAAAAATTATTATATTTTCATTATATTTATGCGTCTCAGCATCCTTTATATCTATGTCAACTACGATATCAAAGTATAATATATTTTCTGCAATAAAAAATTACTTTTACAATATTTTTAATATTCAAATTCTTAAGAGAAATTATGTTTTCGTGTTTGATAAAATATCAAACTTTTACACAAGGTTTTTTTTATATGTTCCGGCGTCACATCGGATAAGATATTCGGATTTTGAAATTTTTTCTGTTAAAGAATGATAAGCGTCATGCAAACCAATCAACATTTAATGTTTTATTGTAGAAACATTACAAATATTTTAAATTTAATTAAATTTTATATAAAGTACTTAAAATAATAATTATTATGTGATGTAATAATAAGATCAATTATAATTTTAAACTTAATTTATTATTTTTCCAAATTTACATGCCCGCGGGTACCGCGGGCGGGTTGTACTAGTCTAATCTAATATCAATAATAAATTACACCAGAAGAATATAGTTTGTGAAGAGAATAGCAGTGTCTTGGCTGAAGACTTTTCTCCATTATTTATTGACTAGCTCTAAGTGGTTTGTAGAAACCAGTAATAAATCACAATTCACAAATTTTTATTTAAATTATAATAAAGTTTATTGCTATTCAATTTCTATCCAACCTCCTTCATAATCTAAAATGTTTTCATGTTGTATATTTTAATATATTATTTTTATTTGACATGCAATATATGATGAATATTTACATCTTCCAAAAAAATATGAATATCTGGAAAAGGGACAAAATTTTTTCGGGGGTTAGTAGGGGCAAATGGCCAATTTTATTCAAGACACATATTATTGAATTAACTTCTATAGTTAACTTTTATTTTAATAAAAAAGATAGATTTTATGTAAATTTATGGAAAACAGATTTATTTGGATTGTTTAGAAATTAAGTTTAAACAATAATAGGTGTGATGATTGGAGTAGTATTATTTTTTTTTGGATATCTACTTTTTTTTTGGATATTGGAGTAGTATTATTAATATAGTAATTTTATGTTATTAATCCAAATTTGCTACCTAATACATGTTTTTAAGAAAAAGTTACTAAGAAAAATATTTAAATTACTTTGAATATAGACTATTTAAATTTTTAGAAAAAAATAATTTTTTATGGGGATTCTAAATTTATTAGTATCAGTCTCATCATATTTCATGTGCATAATGTTCTAAAAGATAGTTTTTTTAATCTCTCTATCATTATTCATTGTTATTAAATTGATTGAACATCCCAAAATTATTTTATTTTAAGAATTCCAAAACTATTTAATTCATACTAATCTTTATTAATTAAAATAAGAATAATCATAGATACAAATTATTTTTCTCCTATCCTTCCAGGATTTGATGAATTTTTTTAAGAATTTCTAATTCCAAAGATTTTTTTTTGAAAAATAGGGTTTACATAAGTTTATGTAAAACAATGATTTAAATTATACACTTGAAGAGGTCCATTGAAAAAATAATGGGAAAAATTTTGGTAATTATATATAAATACTTGCATTAAAAGGTCAAATATACAACTCACAGAAATCTCAAGGCCTGGCCTCAGCTTCTGTCACGATGGATACCTCACTAATGCTTGCTAATATTCTTAATATTGGATTCACCCATGAGATTGGGAAATACCTTGGTTTCCCTATGTTTAGTGGGGCAGCTCAGAACCGACATTATCATTTTGTGCTTGAGGCACTACAGGCTCGTTTAGGATCCTGGAAGAAAGCACTCTTGAGTAAGGCCGGGAGAGTAACTTTGGCTCGTTGGGTGTTATCTTCAATTTCGAACTATGTGATGTAATTGGCCTGGTTGCCCTCGGAGACTTGTGGGAAAATTGATGCGCTTATCCGATCCTTCTTTTGGAAGGACGCTGCTGGCCGTGGTCTTCACCTGGTGAGTTGGTCTAAGGTTGCATTACCAAAGAGGATGGGCGGCTTGGGGATTCGAACTAGTAGGGACATGAATGTGGCCTTGTTAGGGAAACATTACATGGATTTTACAGTATCGTCTCCTAAACCTTGGATCAAGATTTTAACGGCCAAGTATAGAGACCCTAAACCTGTTATGACGCAACGTCCGGTAGCTTCGGCCTTCTATCGTGCCTTGGTGAAGGTAGGGCCGTTGTTGTCATCGGGGCTGGCATTCGGATTGGGAAGGGGGATTGTAATTTCTGGCAAGCTGCATGGCTCAAGGCAGGGGCTTTAGTAAATCGCATCCCACTCATCCATGAAGCCGATAAACATCTAAGAGTTAAGGATACTTTTATCAATAATCGATGGTCCTGTGATAATATCATTACACCTATCCCGGAGCATATCAAGAAGGAATTGATAGAATTCGGGCCCCTGGTGCTTCACGATTCCATTCCTGACTCTACCCGATGGCTGGGAACTGTGGATGGGGATTATAAGGTTAAAGACGGATATGCATGGCTTATCAATCAAAGAGGGATCACGTACACTAGCAACCTATCTTGGGTTTGGCGTGTGCGAGCTCCAGAGAAGATCCGATTCTTGTTATGGCATATTGTTCATTCATCGCTTCCTACTAATGTCCTTCGACATCACCGAGGGTTGACAGATTCTCTGTAACACCCCGGATTTGATAACCCAGGCCGGGATGCCACCGCCACACCTCCCTAGCAAGACACGAATTCTCCGAGCTTGCTAAAGAGATGCAAGGCTATAGGTATTGCAAAAGTTTTAAAAACAAGTCCGGAATTTATTTAAAAATAATAATAATATCAGTAATAATATATCACAACGGAAAATGTAGAGTGGGACGACATGGCTAAAACTCGGGTTATACAGGCCCGATATGCAAGTATCATAAAAAGCGATAAACAATGTTTTAAAGTCCATCCCCCAAATGCATATGCTCATGCATTTTCTCCATACTCTGAAAAAGAGAAAAACAAGAATTTTATCAGTATATAAAATACTGAGTAAGTCGATCCTAACATAGCAATAAAGGGGTTTAATTAAATAATTAAAATTTTACTCCTAATCATGCATACTAACAATGCATTTACCAATTTAAAAATTAATAATTTTAATTATGTACTTGAACATGCATTTAATTCATAAATAATAATTTAACATGATATGAAATTTAAAGACATAAATTTAAATGCGTAATTTAAAGACATGAATAAATAAATAAATACTTAAAAGTATTAAGTCTTTTAATTTTTCCCGTTACGTCACAATTTCTCAATATCTAGTGTAGCCGGTCATCCGGCGACCACAGCCGTTTCGTAATCATCTTGTGTAGCCGGTCGTCCGGCGGCCGCAGCCGTATCTACCATACCCAGTAACACCCCGGAGTCTCGGGAAACCCTTACGGATACTCCCGAGAGTGTAGGCCATGTATCTCAATGCCGTTTTGGCGTAGTATTTCAATAATATTCTCTCGTCCATTATAGGCCCGCAGAGAAAGGCTAGAAGGGCACCCTGCAGAGTACTCACCCTCGACCAAGTATCTCATATATCGTTTCGATTTAGTGTAACGGGATTTCTCAAAAGTATAGTTATTTCGTATTTCAAGTTTTCGATCGTTTGTGTCGAAATTTCAAAATCTCACGACTTAAAAGTTGTTTGGCGTCACAGTTTACGCCTTTTTAATTTAAAAATTCATTTCAAGTCCAAAATGAAATTTTCACGGTATATCAAAAACACTATATGAACAACTTTCGGGTTTTAACGATTTCGAAATAAGTTGAGAAAACATGTCAAAAATCGAGTTTATTGCACAACCAGAGCACTGTCCGGATTCAGTTTTACCGCAGTTCAGAAAATCGACTTTTTGACATACCAAATGGACTTAAAAAATTCTAAAGTTTTATACACACATACTAGACATGATTATCTACAACTTTCTTTTAGATTGTAAAGATCAACTCAGACTAGAAAATATAGAAACATGCTCATCAAATTCGGACATATACACTGTCAGTTTTCAAAAAGGTTTTAACAACACAGTTTATGTTCGGAGCAATTTGGGGTAGTAAACGTTGATGAAAATTTTTGAAATTTTTACACAACATAGTTCAATGTGTTAGGATCAAAAGTTTATTTTTGAGTTGTTCGGTTTGAATTCTCAAAATAGGGTTTTTAATCGGATTTCAAAAATTGCGCAAGTTGGGGTTTTTAGGTTCGATTTTTATGTTTGGTTACAAAGACAATAAATCGGACGCCCCTAAGCCACCCGTATTGATATGAAAGGCATCAACTTACAGTGATAGGGTGTTTGGTCATCCTAGGGTCGCTGGGCTTGTCCAAATTTGCTACGAACGGATCTCCTCAACGCCAAGCTTCCGACTTTGGCCACGATTTCAAATCGGAAGAAGAAATCCAATGTTAGAATGAGTTTTCGGGTTCGAAAACTTAAATGAAAACCTATGAACGACTTACCACAGTCTGGAGCACTAGAGACCTTGTATTCCACACCTCCTCCGTCGATTTTCGTCGCCGGGAAGTGATCGGAAAGTTGTCGGGAAGTCGTCGGAAGGTGTTTTGGCTTTGGGGAGAGTTTGGGAGAGCTTTAGGGTGAATGGAGGCTGTTGTGACTGATTATGGGGTGGGAAATCAACCCTAGGTCGTCCAAATACTCCTTCCCCCGTCCAAAATCCACTTTCCATCGTCGGGGGGTTGAATTATGGCAAGAAATCGCTGAAATCGCGTGATCCGCTGCATTCTGTGTGGCCACGCGGGGTTGGCGCGGTGGCAGGGTAAACCCCGCGCGGCCAGCGCGCGGCACTGGTCTGGACTGCGGTCCGGACCGGTCCGTGCGATCCGTCGGGTCTTTTCCTCCTCTCATTCGGACTTCTATCCTTCCACATTTTCGGGCTCGATTTTCCAGGTCATTCTCGGATTATAATTCCTACTCTAAATATATTCCGACTTAAATTGATTTCATGTTTGAAATCTGATAATGGCCAGAAATGACCATTATTTTCAATCCATTTCCGTGTCTTAAACGGGCATTTGATCGCATTCCGGTCTTACATTAAGTAAGAAAGCAGTCGAATTGGGCTGATTTATGCATAATTGTAAAAATATTAAGCTGGTGTGAAAAAGACATAAATATGTAATTTTATTACATAATTATGTTAGAAAAATCCAAAAACATGAGAAAAAGAAAAGAAAAGAAAAAGGAATGAAAAGATGGGCAAAAGAATAAAGCAGGCCCACAAAATACAAAAAGATGGGGAAAAGAGGGAAAAGCCCACAAAAAGAACATTTTCGGCCCATCTGGCCCAATCCAGCAGGCCCAGGAATACCTTTGTCGCGGAAGCCCCTTTGTCGCGATGCATGGTTCCGCGACAAATGAGGGTTCCGCGACCAAGCAGATGAAGAGGAAACCGGACAAGCCCCTTTGTCGCGATGACCTTTGTCGCGATGGCATGCTCCGCGACAAAGGCATGTTCCGCGACCAAGACACCCAATTAGAGACACAAGACCCAGTCGAGAAGCCTTGCCACATGCAGTGTGTTCCGCGACCAAACTTGATGCTCCGAGACAAAGCTGTGATGTGTGTGATGTCTTAAGACACAATGGGCTAGAATCAAGGCCCATGGGCTTAGGGTTACACTTCTATAAATATGAGGTGTTTCCCATGAGCTAAGGGTTGAAGAGGTTGGAATTTTTGTAAAAGCTCTCTTGAAGGCAAGCAGTAGGAGTTCTCCCTTAGGTAGTGTAGTTTAGGTGTATTTTCATGTATTATTTAATTTTTGCTCTTAGCTTAGCTTAGTTTAGTGTTTTTACTGTTCACAGTAGCTAGGTAGCCACTTTTATATTATGTTTTGGTTTCTAAACTCTTGTTTTAGGGTTTGTAATACCCAAATCATGGGTATTAACAACACCCCTTCAATAATATGGGAAAACATTCATCATTTGTGTCCCAAATCATGAAATGGGTCTCACACCCCATGGATTTATGCTTTCTTTTTCATTTCGGGGTCTCTTGACCCCCATTTTGCTATTTTTATTTTTACTGTTGGCATATTATGGATAATGTTGTGTGTATGTGTGATCAAACCCTAGATTAGGACTCTTGCTTTATTTTTAATATTAATATTCTGCCCAGCTTTGTTTATTTTTGCTTAAGCATGTTCTTCCTTATTTTGAATGTTTCTTGTTTGTTTTTAGCTTAGAATAGCTTTTTGATCTGAAATAGGGTGAGATCACGCTGTTTGCATGCCACTGTTCATTTCTGCTTTTTCTGACTTTTGTCCTGAACCACCTTGGGCGCCAACCGCCTTTTGTCGCGGAACCACGTTCCGCGACAAAATGGTTGTTCCGCGACAAAGGTGTTTCAAGACACTTGTCTCCATAATTTAAAACCCTTTGTCGCGGAACACTCTTGTCGCGGAGCCACGCTCCGCGACAAAACTTTCCATGCATAGCGACAAAGGAGCCAAACTCTTGCATTTTGTCTGCATGGCTTTTTGTCGCGGAATCATCTTGTCGCGGAACCACGTTCCGCGACAAAATCTCATTCTGAGACAGAAAAATTATGCCATGTTCCTTATTCTTTGAACACTTTGTCGCGGAACCACGTTCCGCGACAAAATTTTCCATGCATAGCGACAAAGGTTCAAATGCTTTAAGGATTTTCAGAAAATTCTTTGTCGCGAAACACTCTTGTCGCGGAACCACGTTCCGCGACAAAATCTCGCTTAGCGACAAAGAGGCGTTATGCTGCCAAAAATTCTAAAAACTTGTCGGGATACCCATGTCGCGGACCTCGGTCCGCGACAAAATTTATGATATCGCGACAAAGGTTCCCCCCCCTCTCTATTTAATCTCAAACAACCTTCATTCTCTTCCTATATTATATTGCAACACTCACATCATAACCCCACGGGTTAAGATGTAACATTCTGGAATTGCAATATAGGGTGTTATGCTGCCCAAATTTTGATTCTCCATTTGCATCACTTAATTAATTGAACCCTTGAATCATTAATGATTAAAGAGTGAGATTAGCAATAATTACACATCAATAATCATCATGATTAAAGGACCTTTGTTCAATTGCCATTAAAACACTCCTCTATAAACAAAATCTTGATGACTTAAACAGATGATCCGGACTGTAATTAATTATGGTAGGAAGGATTATTTAAGACCATCAATCGTGGACCCAATCCACAACCTTGCATGAGAAACCAAAGTTTCTCATACAAGGAATCTCCTTTTATTCCTTATTGATTTTGTCTTTGCGTGTTGTGTGGAACCATTAGTAAAGAATACATCAGACTAATGTTGGCGGGTATTCCCTCATGGATAACTAGCTCGTATTCTGGGTATTAATTACTAAGTGTTATTTTGCATGGCCTGGATGACTGTCAGTGGAAGCCTTGGCGGTTCGCCCATCCGGGGTTATAATAGCTGCTCGGCTGACTCCCATCCAGATACAGTTTTATTTTTCTTATCTTAATTTCCAAACCCAAATTCCAATCTGTAATGGGAGTCAGTTGGCATCAGTCAATGCCAACTGATTATCATTATAGAAGGGAAGCATGTAGGTTTTTATCCGGATTCACAGACAGTGGAGGCCCAACTGGTATTGACACCACCATTATAGGGTCTAAGCTGTCTAAATTCGCTCCATCCGAGTAATTGGGAAATTGGACAGTAGATGTTTACAGTCCACCTGATTATTCTGCCATTACTTTGGTCTCCTGACCACTTCATATCTGTGTTTCACCCTCTGTCTAGACCCGCATCTATATTTTGGGTCAATTAATTTTACACTTCCCTATATCCTTATGCATGATAATATTATGTACTATTGTGGTCTGTAATTATTTTGGGATCCTTCCCTTGGACAATAGAAGTCTAGATCCTAAATAGATATTGCTTATTAAATTTCCAACAAAAATCTCTTTACAAAATCCGGATCAGAGTAAGGGATAAATTCCTCAGTTATGACTAATTCATATCCTGTCAAGGGTTGTATTTTGGGAAATTAGAAACAGATTCAGCGATTAGGTCTCGCCTAGACTGAAAGGGTCTGTGTTTTAACTGAGAGTCTAGTACCTAATAGGGAATGATTTTCAAATCCACTATTTTCCAAAATTGCTGGTTGTTGGAAATCTAAGATTGAGTGCGACACCCAGATGGGGTCCACTTGGACTCAAATACAGTGTAGTAAATAATCTCAGAGGAACATCACCCTGGCCTTGGTTATTTTCTAAGATAGGGTTGAGTTTTCTTTCAACTGCTATCCTCTTCTGCCAAAGCCTATTTTTGAGTCCTGAGTGAGTGCATCCGGAACGAACTAAATCATTAGTTCGTTTCATTAGTTTGTATCTCATAATCACCCGGAAGGAAGTGAACACATTAGTGGTTCACCCAGAGCCGGGAATTCTTGATCCATACTCCTTCATCCTGATGGGGAGCTGTCTTTTACTACCAGGGTCAGATTTTCAAAACCTCCGAGTGATAGGTTTTAAATGCTTTCTTTACTGCTTTCTTTTAACCGCTTTCATTAGAGGTCACTCGGTTGTATTGAGAGTTGTGTAACTGCTACTAGGATTGACAGTTAAGGGATAGTTCAGAACTTGATTAGAATCTTTGGGTGTGACATGGGAGAATGATAGTAGTACTTGGCATTTCAATAAATGATATGTCGGGTGTTGCTTTTCCACCACAGATGAAGTAACACACCCAGGCCAGGGCAGTTACGAATCTGTGGTATCTTAGAATTTGCGGTCTTAAGAACATGTAAACTCATATTGTAAGTACCTGTCTGTTAAAGGGAAAGCATTATTGAGAGCATGAGAATTAGCTATCTGGCAGAATTATCCCAAACAAAGATCTGCATATAAAAATGGAAATTTAATACTGCTTTATCTAAATCTTGTCCAATTTTCATTCTTTTCTTCATGTCCCTTCTGTCTGCATTGTGATTCAGCTTCACGGTTGGCACAATGTAATTTTTCCCCTGCTTTCATAGATAATGTTTACCGCATTCTTAGAATAATCTTTACCCGCTTTCTAGAATAGATTTATTCGCTTTGTAGAGTAATTTAAATGCTTTTATAATTTAGTTTAAATTCATGTCAGTAGTTGTTAATCACTTTTCAAACCCATTGAGCAATACGAATGGAAAATCTAGTAAAACGACGTGGGCCCTGCTTCTATCGCACATCCTCCAGTGAACGATCCGGTCTTACTATAAATTTCTGCAATTTTTGACACCGTGCGCTTTCGGGCCACAGTTTCTTAAACACGAGCAATAAAAACATGACTACTTATAAATATATCCCTAATCACCACCCCGCCATCATAAATTGGTTTCATTAAATAAAATCTAAACCAGGATCATGATTTTCCGAAAACACTCATGTAGTGGGAATCTGTCAAAAGTTTCATGGCAGGAAATCTTATGGCAAGAATTGATGAGAAGTACCATGGCATATTTGCCGGGGATCCTCAGTATGACAGGCTGAAGGTCAACCTATCCCGGCTGTGCCATGAGATTTGTCAACATTTCATGACAGAGAGGACCACAGCGCCATTTGAAACCAAAGCACCACACTTGAGTAATAAAAAGACTAATAATCTTGATATATCCCTAAATCCTTTCCCGTGAATCATAACTCCTTTCGTTTAATAAATCTAACCTGGTATATTTTAGAAAAAGCTCGTGTGGACGAAATTGTCAAAAGTTTCATGGCGCCGTTGTCGGGGAGGATGCAGCGCCGTTTTATTTAGAGAATTACATTCCTCATTACTCCTAGAATAGCCTATACATATAATTAAAAATATTCACCTTCTGAACCAATTCTAACCTGGGGATTGTACAGGTACTGTTATCGTTGAAGTCGTTGTTCTATGCAAAGGAGGAAGCAGACGCCAGCCGAGATCCCGTTTAATTCAGAGATAGAAAAGACAGCTCGACGTCTTAGGGCGGAGACTAAACGAAGAAGGGAACGGGAACGACAGGCACTACTTTCGCCAAGCACCAGCAGCGATATTTCCGAGATGGCAAACCCTGACATCCCACCAATCATTCAACCCAATCCCCCACTACACAACATTGAGGAAGACCCCGAAGATGCTGATAACGATGATTTGGATGATCCCCCTCCCCAGATCATACAAGGAGGTGGGAACCCACCAAACATGGAACAACAGCACTTCGAGGCACCCCCTCCCAATCCGAACCATCAAAACCCACGAAACAACCAGAACCAACCAAATCAGCAAAATTTCCAAAACCAGCAAAATCAGCAATACCATAACCCCCATCAGAATCCCCCGAATCCGAATGATTTCAATGATCCGAGGAACTATTTCATGCCTCAGAACTACTACCCACAGCAGTACCAAGGCGGGCCTGAGAACAATCATCAAGCAGCAGCTGCTGCTGATTACATGCAGCCGATTTTAGAGCCATATCTGAATATTCCTGGACAAGCTCCATTCTTGGCCAGGAACTTCGAATTGAAACCGGCCCTAATCAATCTAGTCCAGAGCAACCAGTTTGCCGGAGCAAGCCATGAAGACCCCCATGATCACTTGCAAACCTTCCTAGAATTGTGTGACACGATCAATGTATCTGCAAACACTATTCGACTAAGGCTATTTCCCTTCTCTCTGACAAGCGGAGCACGAACATGGTACAAGTCATTGCCCGTGAATCAGAAGTCTACATGGGAAGATGTGATCAGAAACTTCTTAGCAAAATACTTCCCGGAGTCCAAGGTAGATGAATGCCGCTCCAAAATTGCGGAATTCAAGATGAAACCAGACGAGTCCTTGTATGATGCAAAGGAAAGATTCTTCAACCTACTCAGAAAGTGTCCTGAACATGGCTTCCATGACTGGGAGAGACTGAGAAAGTTCTACAGTGGTCTGACCCCAGCATGGAAATCCATGCTTGATGCTGCTGGTGGTCAACATTTGCTTTACATACCGATGGACCAAGCCTGGGCAAAGATTGAAGCCATGAGTGTCAACCGTTCTGTTCTAACTGATGATGGTAATCCCACTCCCTCTCGTGGTTTATGTGCTGTAGGTACAGTAGAGAAGTCAGACATTGAAAAGCTTCAAGAGCAAGTGGCAGCGTTGTCTGTAAATCAAGGAGTCGGAAGTTCTGCGCAGGGACAGCAAACTGATGTGATCTGTGGACTGTGTCAAGGTGCTCATGCAACCGACACATGCGAGCAAATCACAGCTGAGAGCTGTAACTATGCAGGAGCTTTTCCAAATAGACACCCGAATTTGTCTTACTCAAACAACAACGCCTTGAATTCACATCTCTTGAACAAGCCACAGCAACAACAGTTCAACCCTCAGCAGAATCAGGGATTTGTTCAGAACAGGGGCCAACACTTTCAGAACCCAGGTTTCCAACCTCAAATCCAGCAGAGGCCGCCTCAGAATTTCCAGAACTTTCAGCCCAATCAGAGTTTCCAGCCTCAGTTTGTCCCAAACCAAGGCCAGTGGAATCAGAATCAGAATCAAAATCAGAATCAGAATCAAAAGCCTCCTTCAAGGCTTGAGAATTTGATGACTGATTTCATCACTAGTCAGAAAGAGATCAACAATCAACTTCAGGCCTCCATCAGAAATGTGGAGACCCAAGTTACACAGATGGCTAATGAGATGCAGAAAAGGGACAAGGGTACATTGCCAAGCACTGCGGAAAAGAACCCGCAATGCAAGGCAATAACCTTGAAATCTGGAAGAGTACTAGCTGGACCAAAGGGAGCAGATACTGGAGCAGAATTTGAAAAAGATGATATTGTTGACAATGCTGGTAAGGAAGCTGATAATGAGAACGCAGCGGAAAAAGAGACAGCCGAATTGCAGACTGAAGCTGCGCCTGAAACGGCTGAAACAGATAAGGGTACAGGTGAAGGTACAACTTCCTCCCCTTCACCACCAAAAATTGCTAATAACAAGTACATGCCCAGGATTCCTTATCCTGCGCGTCTTAAAAATAAGGAACATGATGTTAAATTCAAGAAATTTCTGCAACGATTAAAGTCTGTAGAGATAACCATTCCTCTCACAGAAATGATTTCAGAAATGCCCATCTATGCTAAGTTCTTGAAAGAATTGATTTCAGGAAAAAGGCAGGTTGAGCAGGAGGAGGTGATTATTCTCAACAGCACATGCAGTGCCATCGTTCAGAGGAGAATGCCTGAAAAGAAAGAGGACCCCGGATGTTGCACACTTCCAGTACAATTCGGAAAGGCCAAAGTGAGTATGGGGCTTTGTGATTTAGGATCAAGCATCAATGTGATGCCACTAGCTATGGCTACTCGCCTTAAGCTGGGGGAAATTCAACCGATCAAGATGAGACTGCAACTTGCAGACAGATCGATCACTCAGCCCGTAGGAATCCTTAAGGATGTTGTGGTCAAAACCGGGCAGGTTCTTTTCCCGGTCGACTTCATCGTCATCGATATTGAAGAGGATTCTGAAATGCCGCTTATCCTTGGACGCCCATTTCTAGCCACTGGTGGTGCACTGATTGACGCCAAATCCGCAAAGGTCACCTTAAGGGTCGATGGCGAGGAGATCATCTTCGATATGGAGAAATTGCAGAAATTTCCGAATGACAGTTCTTGTTTTTCTTTTGAAAATGTAATAGTTAGGGAAGAGCCAGACTCTGAACTTGATTGTGAAATGATGCTGGATGAACCATCGAAGCAGGTACTGAAGCCTGCTGGCGTGGAGCACAAAGGATGCAAAGCCGTTCACTTTGCCGATCCTGAAACAGGGGATCTGGAGGAGTTTGACGGCATCGAATTCCATGATGACGCCAACCAAGAGGAAGAAGAGGATCCTGTACTGATGCAGGATCCCGAAGGTAAATCTGTTCTCCCACTACCCATTTCTCGCAAACTACTCCCTTCCGTTGAATGTCCACCAGAGCTCGAACTTAAAACATTACCCGATCATCTCAAGTACGCGTTTCTCGCAGAACATAAAAGATTACCCGTGATTGTTTCGGCTAAGCTCTCCCAAGAGCAAGAAAATGCTCTGGTGGTCATTCTTAAGAAACATGTACATGCAATAGGTTGGACCATTTCTGATATAAAAGGAATAAGCCCGTCTATTTGCATGCACAGGATTCTAATGGAAGAAGAGTTTAAACCCTCCCGTCAACCTCAGAGGCAATTGAATCCCCTTATGCAAGAAGTGGTAAGGAAAGAAGTTATCAAGCTCTTAGATGCTGGTATAATCTATCCTATCTCTGATAGCAAATGGGTTAGCCCAGTGCAGGTCGTACCCAAACGAGGAGGGATGTGCATAACCAAGAATGAGCAAGGAGAAGAGGTTGCAACTAGGCCAGTGACCGGATGGAGAGTTTGTATCGACTACCGGAAGCTGAACGAGGCCACACGCAAGGACCATTTTCCATTGCCATTCATTGATCAGATGCTTGAGAGGTTGGCAGGGAGAGAGTTTTATTGCTTTTTGGATGGTTATTCTGGTTATAATCAGATTGTTATTTCCAGTGAAGACCACGATAAAACCACTTTTACTTGCCCGTACGGCACTTTTGCCTATCGACGGATGCCTTTTGGTTTGTGCAATGCACCTGCTACTTTTCAAAGATGCATGATGTCTATTTTCTCTGAATTTATCGAAAAATGCATTGAGGTCTTCATGGATGACTTCTCTGTATATGGAGATACGTTCGAAGATTGTTTGACCAATCTTGCTAAGATTTTAAAGAGGTGTGAGGACACTAACTTGGTTTTAAATTGGGAAAAGTGCCATTTTATGGTCACTGAGGGCATAGTGTTAGGTCATCGCATTTCTCGTGCAGGCATTGAAGTTGATCCAGCCAAAGTTTCCATCATTTCCAATCTCCCTCTCCCCAACTCTATCAAATCAGTTAGGAGCTTCTTAGGGCATGCCGGTTTTTACCGGCGATTCATTAAGGATTTCTCTAAAATTGCCAAGCCGCTCACTAATCTGCTTTGTAAAGAAAATCCTTTCTTAATAAATGAAGCGTGTGTCCAAGCCTTTGACACGCTCAAGAAGATGTTGGTTTCTGCACCGATAGTGCAACCACCCGATTGGTCACTGCCTTTCGAGGTAATGTGCGATGCTAGTGGTCTCGCCGTAGGCGCAGTTCTTGGACATCATAAGGATGGGCGACATTGCGTAATTCATTACGCAAGTCATGCCCTGAATGAAGCCCAAGTTAACTACACCACAACGGAGAAAGAGATGTATGCTGTAGTCTTCGCATTTGACAAGTTCAGACAGTATCTGATAGGTACGAAGACCATAGTATACACCGATCATACAGCATTGAGATACTTGTTTGGCAAACAAGATGCAAAACCTCGATTAATCAGGTGGGTACTTTTGCTGCAAGAATTCGATATCATAATAAAAGATAGGCGAGGTCGAGATAATGGTGCTGCTGACCACTTATCTCGATTAGATAATGATAAAAAGGAAAAAGCCGTCAATGAAGAGTTTCCGGACGAACAGTTGTTCGCGTTGCATCTGCATAATCAAGCTTGTCCATGGTTTTCCGACATCGCTAACTTCTTGGCGTGCGGAATAACCCCACAGTTTTCGAACTATCATCAGAGGAATAAGTTCAAATGAGATGTATTAAGTTACTTCTGGGAAGAACCTTATCTCTTCAAACACTGCGCCGATTCAATAATCAGGCGATGTGTGACCGAGCATGAAGCCTATCAAATTGTCAGAAAATGCCATGAATCAGAATATGGAGGTCACCATGGTCCCGCTCGAACGGCCCACAAGGTCCTCGAATGTGGATTTTATTGGCCTCACATCTATGAGGATTGCAGGACATTTGTGAAGGGCTGTGACAGATGCCAAAGATTAGGAAACATCTCCAAGAGGGATGAGATGCCTCAAAAGGGGATTCTCACACTTGAGATCTTTGATGTATGGGGCATTGACTTCATGGGACCGTTTCCACCATCTGGTGGAAACTACTATATCTTGGTAGTTGTCGATTACGTATCCAAATGGGTCGAGGCTGTCGCATTACCGACCAATGATGGTAGCCAAGTCATCAAGTTCCTCAAGAACAACATTTTCAGTCGATTTGGCGTACCTAGGGTGGTGATATCTGATGGAGGAACACACTTTATTAATAAAGCTTTTGAAACTTTAATGAGTAAAAATGGGATCCTCCATAAGATAGGCACGCCTTACCATCCTCAGACTAGTGGTCAAGTCGAAGTATCCAACCGCGAAATCAAACACATACTCGAAGCCACTGTCGGGATAACCCGTAAGGATTGGGCACGTAAGCTCAATGACGCTCTATGGGCATACCGCACAGCATATAAGACTCCCATCGGGATGTCTCCATATAGGCTAGTCTTTGGAAAAGCCTGTCATTTGCCTGTAGAGCTAGAGCATAAAGCTTACTGGGCCGTTAAAACGCTTAACTTCGATCCGAAAGTTGCTCAGAGCAAACGTAAGTTGGACCTCAATGAAATTGAGGAAATACGAGCGCAAGCTTATGAAAGCTCTCGAATTTACAAGGAGCGGACCCAGAAGTTGCACGATCGTCGGATCAAACCTAAGTATTTCTATGTTGGTCAACATGTGTTATTATTTAATACTAGGTTGAAGCTGTTCCCCGGAAAGCTCAAATCTAGATGGGAAGGACCACATGAAGTACTAGAGGTGTTCAAAAATGGAGCTGTCAGGATCCGAACTGATAGGGGCGATATAGTGGTGAATGGACAACGCTTAAAAGAGTACCTTGGACAGTTCGATCCGGAGAAAGAAAGCCAAGCAGTGGCAGACCCGGCTTACACTCAATAAGAAACAACATTTAAAAACACAAAAATTTCAGTTTATATATATAGAGAGAGTATATATTTATAGTACTTATTTCACGACAAGAAAGTACCCAAAGATCAATTAAACATTTAGAGTACTAAGACTCTAAATGTGAGGATGTTGATATTTGGAGAAAATCTAATGCGTCTTATTTGTCTGTCCTGCAGAAGTTCGGAACCACCAAAAAGAAGGAGCAGATAAGAGTAACATAGAAAAACCAGGTTCTTGGTTGGATTAGTTCCTTAAGTCTGAGAAAACGCTTTCGGAAATTGAAGAAATTCAATACCCGAAATAAAATTCACAGATAAATGGAACTGACCCAACCTAATTTTATGCAAGTGGATTGTTTAAATTTCAGCCCAGCATTTTGAATTTACTTGGACTGAACTTATTCAGCCCAAATCAAATAAAATGGACTCAGGCCCAACATCACACTCGGGCCCAGTCCAAGAAAATTTGAAAATTTAAAATTCTTTGTCGCGGAAGGTCCTTTGTCGCGATGTCATGCATCGCGACCAGGCCCTGTTCCGCGACAAACCCTCCTTTGTTCTTAACCCCTCACTGCTGGTTGTCGCGATGCACTTTGTCGCGGAGCACTGCTCCGCGACCAAACCCTGCTCCGCGACACGACCCGCGTTGACCTTGTCTCCATACTGAACTTTGTCGCGATAGCCTTGTCACGGAGCATGACTCCGCGACCAACCCTCGGCTCCGCGACCTCTCTGATGTCGCCATACCTTGTCGCGGAACCTGGTTCCGCGACAAAGTCTCGGATTCCGCGACAAAAGTTCAAGTATTTATACCCCCCACCCCCCTCCAGTTTCTTTTCACTTTCACTTGTCATTTCAACTTCCTTCAGCTTCATCTTCTTTCCCCCATTTTTCTCTCATCCGAACGAACATCACGTGTTCTTCGCAATCTTTCACTCCTTTTTTCAAGGGGAAACTATGGACCGATTTCATGGACTCCTCCCAAACCTTGGACCCGTGCCTAGACCCGAGCCAAGGAGGGCAGGGTAAACCCTATTTCCACCATGTTCATGGCACCCATTCGAATCTTTTGTTTTGTTTTTATTTTGTTGTGTTCTTGGTGTGATGTGGTTAGTGTGCACGTTTAACTTTAGATTTTTCTTGGAGGTCTTTGAGTGCTCTCGGTTATGAGCACCATTTTGAAACATTTGAAACCCCATTTTGAAACTGGTAATGGATAAAGATTTTGAAGTTTAAATCTGGAAAGAACAAACTGATGAACATTTGGGTATTGTTTTGAATATCTTGATGTTATTGGTTTGATTGATCTTGATGTGACTTGCACAGTGTTGTGTTGGTGTAATAAAAGAGGTAAGATCTTTTTGGGGCACATTTGTTCTCATGTTAGAAATCTCATGGGAATAAATGTTTGTTTGTTTATGGAAACATAACACAAACACCCAATGAGAAGCTCCCACTTTTAATAAAAGCAACCCTTTAGAAAAGACAAAAAGAGTTATTTTGTTTAATGTTTGACTTGAGTCTTTTGTTCCCAATGGAACACTAGTGTGAGTAAGATAGCAGTATTTTTGTCACCCAACTGCTATCCTTTTCAAAAATCAAAAAGGGGACCACTCACACCCCACTTTTATTAAATAAAACAAGTCAACCATTTTAAAACTAAAAACAGTGTTTGCAAATTTTTGGATGCTTTAACTGTCCAAACAGTCCAAGCTATCCAGAAATAGCAGATCCGCTCCGCCACGTCTCCATTGCACATTCCAATATTCGAGCATTCCATTTCCATCTATCCATCTCATTCCACTTCCAACAAGTGTCTCGGACTTGTTTAATAAAATTGAAAAATTTTTGGGCCCAATGGCCCATTAAAAAGATTTTAGGCCAATGGCCAATTTTATTTTATTTTGGGCTCCTTAGCCCATTTAAAACCAAATATTGTTTACTTGTGCTTT
The DNA here is from genome assembly GCA_030278955.1 of Hygrophila difformis. NCBI lineage: Eukaryota > Viridiplantae > Streptophyta > Magnoliopsida > Lamiales > Acanthaceae > Hygrophila > Hygrophila difformis. The sequence goes on from JAOANR010000003.1 coordinate 57,333,869, forward strand.
AAATCAAAAAATTCGAGTTGGAAATCTAATAATCTCACATCTAGAGCAAAGCTCTAAATGTGAGGATGTTGGTTTCTGAACTTGAATAAATTCTGAAAATTATATAAAAATTGGATTCATCACTTCTTATCTTTTCAGGGGTAATCCTCCCATTCCAGATCCTGCACCAGAAGGAACCAAGTTGCTGGACTTACCGCTCGAACTCCTTGGTGAAATTCTCTCCCGAATAGGAGAGGATGAGATCAGGGAGGTGTTTGCCGCACAACGGATATGCAAGAAGCTCAGGGATGCTGGGAACCTTGCCATCGTATACAAACGATGCGAGGTTGACTCCTCCACTGTGAAGAGAGGGCAAGAAAGGATCCGTTGGCAGAAGGAGAGATTCCTGCGAACATGCACAGCGGCAGGAAACTTCAATCTCCAGATCATTCCAGCACTCATGGCATTTGCAAAAGGGAATGAGGAGCAAGCCTGTGAACTGCTGCGCCCAGGAATTGAGGACAACCATAAGGCATCAATTTTCACTCGGGGACTGATGCTTATGAGTAAGACGGATGAAAGGCAAGTTGAACAAGGGATCAGAATGATCGAAAGGATGGTAACAGATCGGTCAATTCTTCAGTACACGTCTACCAATGTCCTCGGATGGATGACGGACAACCCAGACACTCCATACCTATGGGCTAATCAAGGAGACAGAGTCTACTGCCCAAGGAGGCACGAGCCCATGATGAATCATAATGGCTGGTGTCTGCGGTGTGAGTTGACCAGTTACATCCACTGGGCCAGATTTCTGTTCTAAGAAAGAACGATGAATCCCAGTCTATTCGGCTTTATTTCACTTCTGTTTTAGTAGTAGTAATCTGCAAGGGATCCCCCTTTTTTGTGTGTGCAGGTTTGCACTAACTGCACGAGAATCCCTTGCCTCGGTTGTATTTATTTGCTTTCCCCCAAATTGGAACTCAGCTTTTGAGACCACTGAACAATTCTTTATTGCTTTCCCTTTGAAAAGATGTCTGTACAGTCCGAGATGAATAAGTGACTGTCAGACCAAAAATATGCTGTTGACATACTTAGTACGTCAGCAGTGCCTCTTTACTGCTTTCAACAAAAAAAAAACCAGCAAAAATACGCATAAACTTGCTCTAAATTCACATGTTGAATTTAGGCTTGTGATTAAATTTTCAAACTTTCAAATTGGGATAATATAATTGAGAATATGCATGAAATGAATCCCTGAGGTTTTGAGCTATAAAAATTTAATGATGCGATCAGCTTATTGGGTAATAAATCTGCATGTTAGAGATTTTGATTGAATAAATTGTTAGAATTAGGCTGTGATTAAATTTGAGAATATTGTATGACATGAATCAACCCAACCTTGTGAGATTTGAGCCATGAGTCACTTTTACTCATTCATTTTCTTTGATGTGTGAATCATTTTGATTAAAGGACACTAGAACTTGCAATTGGGACCGATTCAAGACCATGCCATATTCCCAAAAATCGAGCACATGATCGGGGCACTTAGAAAAACCCAAATTTTTGGCCTTCTTTTGAAATCCAAACCCAAAAATATTTTCCCTTTAGGATTAACCATTTTGAGCCTTAAGCCTAATTTTTCTTTGAAACCCACTATATTATTCCTAGCCTTATAAAAAAACCAAAAAAAAAAGAGAGAAATTCAAACCCAAGTGTGCAAGGATAAATTCTATCAAAGGCATTAAACTTATGATCATCAACCCATGTTAATCGGTAAGTTATAAACCGATTCAAAAAAAAAAAAAAAAGAGAATGTTGAGTTTCATTCAACAACAATAAATTGCAAATGACAAGCAATTAGACAATAGTCTAATGTCATGCAAGAGAAAAGCAAAAGAAAGAAAGAAACAATGATGATCATAAATTTTAAATAAAAATGCCAAGTCATGATAGATTAATTCTTGCCACTTCTTAGCCCAATAATTTCCCTTTCCTACCTAATGTTACAACCGTATGCCCCGTTATAACCCTTAAATAAGACCTCGTGATCTCGATTTGAAGAAATGAGCCGGTGGCGAGTTGGTCTGATTGCAAGCTTATGGGGTAATTTAATTAAATTTGATTTGGAGCGTTCATAATTAAACCCCAATTGAGAGTGAGTGATCTTTCCGATTCTCTTATAAGTGAGGCTCTGTTTCATTAAAATGTTCATGTCATCCTCCAATTCTCATCCTTAATCTTTGCATCTTTCAAACATGACATTCATGAAGGATTGATAATAATGTTTGATTTGTAGGCCCGATATAGTGAGCAAGTATCATTTCATTAAACACTGCAATCAAGGGAATTTAATACTTGTAATTTTTGATTGTCTTATCCCAATCCAAAAAGGATGTGATTTATGAAGCCACGAAAATGAATTGAGTATGTAGAGTCCGTGTTCTTAGGAACATTGACTCTGACTGCTCGGGGACGATCAGTATTAAATGTGAGGATGTTGATAATGGCCAGAAATGACCATTATTTTCAATCCATTTCCGTGTCTTAAACGGGCATTTGATCGCATTCCGGTCTTACATTAAGTAAGAAAGCAGTCGAATTGGGCTGATTTATGCATAATTGTAAAAATATTAAGCTGGTGTGAAAAAGACATAAATATGTAATTTTATTACATAATTATGTTAGAAAAATCCAAAAACATGAGAAAAAGAAAAGAAAAGAAAAAGGAATGAAAAGATGGGCAAAAGAATAAAGCAGGCCCACAAAATACAAAAAAGATGGGGAAAAGAGGGAAAAGCCCACAAAAAGAACATTTTCGGCCCATCTGGCCCAATCCAGCAGGCCCAGGAATACCTTTGTCGCGGAAGCCCCTTTGTCGCGATGCATGGTTCCGCGACAAATGAGGGTTCCGCGACCAAGCAGATGAAGAGGAAACCGGACAAGCCCCTTTGTCGCGATGACCTTTGTCGCGATGGCATGCTCCGCGACAAAGGCATGTTCCGCGACCAAGACACCCAATTAGAGACACAAGACCCAGTCGAGAAGCCTTGCCACATGCAGTGTGTTCCGCGACCAAACTTGATGCTCCGAGACAAAGCTGTGATGTGTGTGATGTCTTAAGACACAATGGGCTAGAATCAAGGCCCATGGGCTTAGGGTTACACTTCTATAAATATGAGGTGTTTCCCATGAGCTAAGGGTTGGAGAGGTTGGAATTTTTGTAAAAGCTCTCTTGAAGGCAAGCAGTAGGAGTTCTCCCTTAGGTAGTGTAGTTTAGGTGTATTTTCATGTATTATTTAATTTTTGCTCTTAGCTTAGCTTAGTTTAGTGTTTTTACTGTTCACAGTAGCTAGGTAGCCACTTTTATATTATGTTTTGGTTTCTAAACTCTTGTTTTAGGGTTTGTAATACCCAAATCATGGGTATTAACAACACCCCTTCAATAATATGGGAAAACATTCATCATTTGTGTCCCAAATCATGAAATGGGTCTCACACCCCATGGATTTATGCTTTCTTTTTCATTTCGGGGTCTCTTGACCCCCATTTTGCTATTTTTATGTTTACTGTTGGCATATTATGGATAATGTTGTGTGTATGTGTGATCAAACCCTAGATTAGGACTCTTGCTTTATTTTTAATATTAATATTCTGCCCAGCTTTGTTTATTTTTGCTTAAGCATGTTCTTCCTTATTTTGAATGTTTCTTGTTTGTTTTTAGCTTAGAATAGCTTTTTGATCTGAAATAGGGTGAGATCACGCTGTTTGCATGCCACTGTTCATTTCTGCTTTTTCTGACTTTTGTCCTGAACCACCTTGGGCGCCAACCGCCTTTTGTCGCGGAACCACGTTCCGCGACAAAATGGTTGTTCCGCGACAAAGGTGTTTCAAGACACTTGTCTCCATAATTTAAAACCCTTTGTCGCGGAACACTCTTGTCGCGGAGCCACGCTCCGCGACAAAACTTTCCATGCATAGCGACAAAGGAGCCAAACTCTTGCATTTTGTCTGCATGGCTTTTTGTCGCGGAATCATCTTGTCGCGGAACCACGTTCCGCGACAAAATCTCATTCTGAGACAGAAAAATTATGCCATGTTCCTTATTCTTTGAACACTTTGTCGCGGAACCACGTTCCGCGACAAAATTTTCCATGCATAGCGACAAAGGTTCAAATGCTTTAAGGATTTTCAGAAAATTCTTTGTCGCGAAACACTCTTGTCGCGGAACCACGTTCCGCGACAAAATCTCGCTTAGCGACAAAGAGGCGTTATGCTGCCAAAAATTCTAAAAACTTGTCGGGATACCCATGTCGCGGACCTCGGTCCGCGACAAAATTTATGATATCGCGACAAAGGTTCCCCCCCCCTCTCTATTTAATCTCAAACAACCTTCATTCTCTTCCTATATTATATTGCAACACTCACATCATAACCCCACGGGTTAAGATGTAACATTCTGGAATTGCAATATAGGGTGTTATGCTGCCCAAATTTTGATTCTCCATTTGCATCACTTAATTAATTGAACCCTTGAATCATTAATGATTAAAGAGTGAGATTAGCAATAATTACACATCAATAATCATCATGATTAAAGGACCTTTGTTCAATTGCCATTAAAACACTCCTCTATAAACAAAATCTTGATGACTTAAACAGATGATCCGGACTGTAATTAATTATGGTAGGAAGGATTATTTAAGACCATCAATGGTGGACCCAATCCACAACCTTGCATGAGAAACCAAAGTTTCTCATACAAGGAATCTCCTTTTATTCCTTATTGATTTTGTCTTTGCGTGTTGTGTGGAACCATTAGTAAAGAATACATCAGACTAATGTTGGCGGGTATTCCCTCATGGATAACTAGCTCGTATTCTGGGTATTAATTACTAAGTGTTATTTTGCATGGCCTGGATGACTGTCAGTGGAAGCCTTGGCGGTTCGCCCATCCGGGGTTATAATAGCTGCTCGGCTGACTCCCATCCAGATACAGTTTTATTTTTCTTATCTTAATTTCCAAACCCAAATTCCAATCTGTAATGGGAGTCAGTTGGCATCAGTCAATGCCAACTGATTATCATTAAGGGAAGCATGTAGGTTTTTATCCGGATTCACAGACAGTGGAGGCCCAACTGGTATTGACACCACCATTATAGGGTCTAAGCTGTCTAAATTCTCTCCATCCGAGTAATTGGGAAATTGGACAGTAGATGTTTACAGTCCACCTGATTATTCTGCCATTACTTTGGTCTCCTGACCACTTCATATCTGTGTTTCACCCTCTGTCTAGACCCGCATCTATATTTTGGGTCAATTAATTTTACACTTCCCTATATCCTTATGCATGATAATATTATGTACTATTGTGGCCTGTAATTATTTTGGGATCCTTCCCTTGGAGAATAGAAGTTTAAATCTTAAATAGATATTGCTTATTAAATTTCCAACAAAAATCTCTTTACAAAATCCGGATCAGAGTAAGGGATAAATTCCTCAGTTATGACTAATTCATATCCTGTCAAGGGTTGTATTTTGGGAAATTAGAAACAGATTCAGCGATTAGGTCTCGCCTAGACTGAAAGGGTCTGTGTTTTAACTGAGAGTCTAGTACCTAATAGGGAATGATTTTCAAATCCACTATTTTCCAAAATTGCTGGTTGTTGGAAATCTAAGATTGAGTGCGACACCGAGATGGGGTCCACTTGGACTCAAATACAGTGTAGTAAATAATCTCAGAGGAACATCACCCAGGCCTTGGTTATTTTCTAAGATAGGGTTGAGTTTTCTTTCAACTGCTATCCTCTTCTGCCAAAGCCTATTTTTGAGTCCTGAGTGAGTGCATCCGGAACGAACTAAATCATTAGTTCGTTTCATTAGTTTGTATCTCATAATCACCCGGAAGGAAGTGAACACATTAGTGGTTCACCCAGAGCTGGGAATTCTTGATCCATACTCCTTCATCCTGATGGGGAGCTGTCTTTTACTACCAGGGTCAGATTTTCAAAACCTCCGAGTGATAGGTTTTAAATGCTTTCTTTACTGCTTTCTTTTAACCGCTTTCATTAGAGGTCACTCGGTTGTATTGAGAGTTGTGTAACTGCTACTAGGATTGAGAGTTAAGGGATAGTTCAGAACTTGATTAGAATCTTTGGGTGTGACATGGGAGAATGATAGTAGTACTTGGCATTTCAATAAATGATATGTCGGGTGTTGCTTTTCCACCACAGATGAAGTAACACACCCAGGCCAGGGCAGTTACGAATCTGTGGTATCTTAGAATTTGCGGTCTTAAGAACATGTAAACTCATATTGTAAGTACCTGTCTGTTAAAGGGAAAGCATTATTGAGAGCATGAGAATTAGCTATCTGGCAGAATTATCCCAAACAAAGATCTGCGTATAAAAATGGAAGTTTAATACTGCTTTATCTAAATCTTGTCCAATTTTCATTCTTTTCTTCCTGTCCCTTCTGTCTACATTGTGATTCAGCTTCACGGTTGGCACAATGTAATTTTTCCCCTGCTTTCATAGATAATGTTTACCACATTCTTAGAATAATCTTTACCCGCTTTCTAGAATAGATTTATTCGCTTTGTAGAGTAATTTAAATGCTTTTGTAATTTAGTTTAAATTCATGTCAGTAGTTGTTAATCACTTTTCAAACCCATTGAGCAATACGAATGGAAAATCTAGTAAAACGACGTGTGCCCTGCTTCTATCGCACATCCTCCAGTGAACGATCCGGTCTTACTATAAATTACTGCAATTTTTGACACCGTGCGCTTTCGGGCCACAGTTTCTTAAACACGAGCAATAAAAACATGACTACTTATAAATATATCCCTAATCACCACCCCGCCATCATAAATTGGTTTCATTAAATAAAATCTAAACCAGGATCATGATTTTCCGAAAACACTCATGTAGTGGGAATCTGTCAAAAGTTTCATGGCAGGAAATCTTATGGCAAGAATTGATGAGAAGTACCATGGCATATTTGCCGGGGATCCTCAGTGTGACAGGCTGAAGGTCAACCTATCCCGGCTGTGCCATGAGATTTGTCAACATTTCATGACAGAGAGGACCACAGCGCCATTTGAAACCAAAGCACCACACTTGAGTAATAAAAAGACTAATAATCTTGATATATCCCTAAATCCTTTCCCGTGAATCATAACTCCTTTCGTTTAATAAATCTAACCTGGTATATTTTAGAAAAAGCTCGTGTGGACGAAATTGTCAAAAGTTTCAAAATCTTAAGTCCGTCGGTTTTGGGTTCGTCGGCTCCTAAATCGTCGTCTTTTGACTTCCGTGCATTTCCGACTCTACGGGTTCTCGGAAAAAAAACCTCTTTTCTTATTGGATTAAATTCTGTTTTATATCCTAAAAATTACGGGTATTACAGTCTACCCTCCTTAAGAATCAACTTCGTCCTCGAAGTTGCGCTTTATCTTCTCGCGAGTTCGGGAATTGTTTGATTAAGCGATTGTATTATTGTGTCTTGTTGTTTGTTATTATTTGACTGAACCCAGAATTGAAATTTCCGAGTTGCCTACGTACCCCGTGAAGGGATCAAGTTATCACGTAGTTCAAAACAATTTGAATTTGTTTATTTGGGATACAAAAATATTCGGATAAGATACCCGGAATTATTCGGGCCGTTACATCCTCCCCCTCTTAAGACGACAGTTATGTCCCCATAACTGTGGTTGCCTCGTCTTGGAAAAGGGTCGGGTAACGATCCTTCATGTCCACCTCTAATTCCCACGTTGACGTCTCGGCTTCGCGGTGAGACCAAAGAACCTTGACCATTCTCACGGTCTTATTTCTTGTTGCTCTCTCCTTCACATCGAGTATTCGTACCGGGATTTCCTCGTAGCTCAAGTCATCGTCCAATTCATTCTATTCCGGTTGGAGTACGTGGGTCAGAGCGTACACATATTTCTTCACAATATTTCTTCAATTGTGAGACGTGGAACACATCGTGGACACGGGCAAATTGTGGCGGCAATGCTAGCCGATATGTGAGATTCCCCACTCTTTCTAGGATCTCGTACGGTCCTATGTATCGTGGGCTCAATTTCCCTCGCTTGCCAAAGCGCATCACACCCTGCATCGGTGATACCTTTAGCATGACCTTATCGCCTATTTGGAATTCCAATTCTTGCCGTCTCACGTCGGCATAGCTCTTTTGCCGATCTTGCGCGGCTCTCATCTTTCCTTGGATTATCTTGACTTGTTGAGCCATGTCCTCAACAAGTTGTGGCCCAACTATCATAGTCCTGTCGCTCTCTCCCCAGTTCAACGGACTTCGGCACTTGCGTCCATACAGTACCTCGAAAGGTGCCATGCCAATGCTAGCATGGTAACTGTTGTTGTAGGAAAATTCAATTAATGGTAAATGACTTTCCCAACTTCCTTTAAATTCTAGTACACATGCCCTTAGCATGTACTCCAAAACTTGGATCGTTCTTTCCGTTTGCCCATCCATCATGGGGTGGAACGCGGTACTCATCTTTATTTTCGTACCGAGGGCGTCTTGTAGTTTTGTCCAAAAATGTGAGACAAATCTACTGTCCCTATCCGAGATGATGTCATGTGGTACTCCATTCCGGCGTACCACATTATTGACATACGCCCTTGCCAATTGATCCATTGACCAAGTGTCCTTCATTGGTATGAATATGGCAGCTTTCGTCAACCTATCCACGATCACCCAGATTTTATTCATCCCTTTCGGTGACCGCGGTAATCTCGAAACGAAATCCATAGAAATGCTATCCCATTTCCAACTCGGGATTTCCAATGGTTGCATTAGTCCTAGGGGTTTTTGTCGTACTGCCTTAATCTTCTGGCAGGTAAGGCATCTTGCCACAAACTCGGCTACCTCTCTTTTCATGTTCGGCCACCAATAGTTCTTCTTTAAGTCCTTGTATAGCTTGTCGCCTCCGGGATTGACCGAGTAGGGTGTATTATGGCCTTCCTCCATCACCCTTTGCTTCAGGTCAACACATCCTCGTGGTATACACCATCTTCCCTTGAAGCGGATGCTTCCGTCCTCATGAATTTCAAAATCCATTGCCTTTCCTTCGGCAATGCTCTTCCTAATTTCCTCCAACTTTTCATCACCCGGTTGGGGGAGTCGTATCTCCTCGAATATGGTAGATCCCACTACCATTGCGTTGACGACTTCGTTTACTGTGCCAGGGTGCACCAGTTCTAGACTTAATTTCGCCAAGTCTCTGTACAACTCGGCCGGTATCACAAGTGAATTCGTCACGTGTTGAGTTTTTCGACTCAAGGCATTGGCCACAATGTTGGCTTTTCCTTCGTGATAAGCAATTTCCAGGTCATAATCCTTGATCAATTCCAACCATCTTCTTTGCCTCACATTCAGCTCTTTTTGCGTGAATATGTACTTGAGGCTCTTATGGTCGGTGAACATCCGACACTTTCGCCCATAGAGATAATGTCTCCATATCTTTAAGGCGAACACGACTGCGGCTAGTTCTAAGTCGTGTGTCGGGTAGTTCTCTTCGTGTGGTTTTAGTTGACGCGATGCGTATGCTATAACCCTTTGATCTTGCATTAGCACGCATCCCAATCCCTCTTTCGAGGCGTCGCTGTACACCTCGAAGTCTCCGTCCTCCGATGGTAATGCCAATACTGGCACTGTGGTAAGTCGTTTCTTCAAATCTTGGAACGCGGACTCACATTCACTGGTCTAGTCGTATTTCACCCCTTTCTTCAACAGCAGGGTCAACGGGCGTGCAATTTTTTAGAAGTTCTTTACAAATCGCCTGTAGTATTCGGCCAGTCCAAGGAAACTTCTTATTTCTGTTGGACTCTTCGGCGGCACCCACTCGGTCACTGCCGAGATCTTTGCCGGATCTACTGCCACTCTGTTGGCGGATACTATTTGCCCAAGAAATGCTACTTCGTTTAACCAGAAGTCGCATTTGGACAGTTTACCATACAATTGATTCACTCGCAAAATTCCTAACACTTTGTGCAAGTGTTTAGAATGTTCTTCTTCGCTTTTCGAGTAGGTCAAGATGTCATCTATGAACACTACCACGCACTGATCTAATAGTTCCCGAAACACGTTGTTCATGAGATTCATGAACATCGCTGGGGCGTTCGTTAGCCCGAATGATAACACCGTGAACTCGTAGTGTCCGTAACGAGTTCTGAACGCCGTCTTTGGGATGTCTTTTTCCACGATCCTCAACTCGTGATATCCAGATCGCAGGTCAATCTTTGAGAATACTGAAGCTCTCTTCAGTTGGTCGAATAAATCTTCGATCCTGGTGCAACGGGTACTTGTTTTTTACGGTGACTTGATTAAGCCCTCTGTAATCAATGCACTGTCATAAGCCTCCGTCTTTCTTCTTAACGAATAAGACCGGTGCTCCCCATGGGGACATGCTCGGCCTTATGTATCCCTTCTCCAACAACTCCTCGAGTTGTTCCTTTAGTTCCTTCATCTCCAGTGGCGCCATGCGGTAAGGGGCTTTTGAGACAGGTTCCGTTCCCGGAATGAGATCTATAGTGAATTCAAGATCTCTCTCGGGTGGCATGCCGGGAACGTCTTCCGGAAATACATCCGGGTATTCTCTCACCACCAGAATGTTATCTACCTTGACTCCTTCAGCCTCAAGGTTATGAATGTAGCACGCATATAACGCGTAACCCTTACGCATTAAGCTACATAACTTAAGGGCGTTGACTATCTTGTTAGACTTCTTAGGGGGCTGGGAGTAGAAGATGACTCTCTTCCCCCTACTCTTTGACAGCGTGATCTTTTGCTTTTGGCATTCGATCACGGCTTTATATTGAGTTAACCAATCCATCCTTAGTATGACGTCAAAATCCCTTAAATCGAATTCTACCAAGTTCGCGAAAAACTCTATGTTCTTTATAACTATTGGAATTCCGTTATATCGCCTAGAGCAAGATACTACTTCTCATGACGGTAGTTGAATTCCTAAGTTAATCAGCTCGCACTTAGGTAGATCTAGTTCAGGTAAGACTCTCGATGATATTATTGAACAACTAGCTCCTGAGTCAAACAGAACTTTAAGGGGTGTACTTAAAACATGGAATGTACCTCCCATCACCTCACCCTGCATAGGCACATCCGCTTGGTTGATAACATTCAACCGCCCCATTGGACGTCCCTGATTGCCTTGCTGATCCCGGTTCGGGTTCTGATTCTGTTGCTGATTTGGATTCTGTGGGGGCACGTTGATTTTGATTGAAATTCTGGTTTTGAGAGGGTCTATACCCCTGGTTTCCATTCCGCCCATCCTGATTGCGAGGCTGCACTGGCCCCGTGCCTAAATCTTCCCTCTTGGTGATGTTTTCCATTCGAGTGCGACACTCATTCACCCGGTGGCCGTTGCGACCACACCTATAGCATGCGCCCTGTTGGGGGAATCCTCTAGCCAAATGAGGCTTGCCGCATCTCGGGTAAGGTGGTACCGGGTTACCCTGGAAAAAGGTTCTCACATCATTTCCCCTATTGTTGTTCTGAGGAGGTCCGTTCAGGCCTCCCCGAAAGTTGTTTCCTCCAGTATTGTTATCGGATCGGTTATCCCTGTTCCTTTTATCTTGTCCTTGAGATGCCCGACTGGGCTCTCCACTCACTTTCCTCTTCAATTGTTGTACCCTTGCAACAGCCACCGGTCGATCATACACCGCCTGCAGGTCCGGGTAATGGACGCCAGTGATCACTTCCCGTATAGTCAGATTCAACCCCATTTCAAATTTTTGTGCCTTTTCTACGTCTGTCGGCACGAGTCTTGGTGCGAAACGCACCAACTCTTTGAAACGGGCGTAGTACTCCTGGACTGTTTGCCCTCCTTGCTTCAACGAGAGAAACTCCTCGTACATCGCCGCCTTTGTGCTCATGGAATAAAATCTATCCCTGAGCAGTCCCATGAATTCCTCCCACGAGTAGGGTTCCTCGTCCTCAGTTAACTTCTCCTGGGTGGCACGCCACCAGTCGTCAGCTTCCCCACCAAGGTAGTATGATGCCACATGCACCTTCTCGCCATTCGGGCATTTCACGGCGTTTAGCAATTTATCGAACGTTCGGATCCATTCCTCGAGTTTAGCCGGATCCTCCTCGCCGGCGTAGTTTGGAGGGTGATATGAGTTCACCATGGCTAAGTAGTTAATGCGGGCCTCGGGTGGAGGTACCGCGGCTGCTTGGCCCTGGTTTACATGCGCGTTTCCTAGCGCAAGAGAACCTCTTCTAAAGTGCGTATGCGAGCGTCCATGTTGTTTGGTATGGGGTTTGCTGGCTCCTCCTGAGCGTGTACTCCCTCGTTGGGTATAGGCATATCTGGTTGCCTAGGTGTTTCGTTAGTATTGGGAGTAATGGGTTGGGCGCGTGGTCCTCTTCTCGGTGCCATGCTGTTACAAGAACAAGAGATTTTAGATTTCTTGTTGAAGTATTATATAATACTTGCAAAGTGATTTGAATAAGGATTGTATTAACAGGTATTAATCTACTGGAACCTGTTAGTAGAGGTTGTTTGGAGTTTAGTGTACTATTTGTTGTTGGAGGTTGTTTACTACTTGTTGTTTTGTTTTTCATTTTCGTTTGTGTTCGTTCTCTCTTCTCTCTTTTTTTTTGGGCGTGAACAGTAACTTGTTCAGGTTTTTTTTTTTGGGAGACCCTAGGGTCTAGGGTCTAGTGTTTCAGGGTTTAGGGTTTAAGGTTGGAGGTACCCTTGTTTGTTTATTATCTCTATATAATAAATATATATATATATATATTTATGTTGTTTATTTGTTAATACTCGTATTTTATTATTATTATTATTATTATTTTTATTTTATTTTTTATTCTTTTTTTTGGTTGTTATCTCTTTTTTTACATATGTTGTTCATTTATTATTACCTTTTCATTTGTTTGATTGAGTTTCAACAAGGTAATCGAAGAGGAATAATTTAATAAAATGTAAGGAATAATTTTAAATATACTTGTATATAAAATAAATGTTTGTAAATTTATTATTCAATAGAAAACTTTTTATTTGGGTACAAGCAATGGGAACGGAAGTAGTAGTGCTGACAATAGTTTGGAAGGGAAATATAATTAAAAATAGTAGTGCATAGCTAGAGCACTAAATCTAGAAGGAATATGTAGGTGCATCCTCGATGGGATCGTCCTCGTCACTGGATACGTCGATCGGGGTGGGTGTCCCAACGGGCTCAGGGCTCTGAGGAAATACGTCATCAGCTAGGTTGGTCAGTTCCATCCCCAGGTGCCCCACTTGCATTTCTAATTCGTTATTCTTGTTTTGAAATGCAACCACTTGTGTTTGAAGTTCGGCGACTTGGGCCTTGAGATGGGTTATATCGTGATGGTCAACTTCCCTAAGGTGCCTCAGATGGGCCACGTTACCCTCTAGTTGTCCTACTCGAGCCTTGAAGTGATTGATATGTTGTTGTGACTCTAGGTAGGCGTTCATTAGTTTCATCATCAAATTGACCATGTTTGCGTTGGGTTCGACCATCTATTTGTCAACAAGGGAGGTTAGAGTTAGACATTTCAACAAGATTAGGATATACAGGAATTTAAATCTACATGAAATATGCATGTGCAATCCCCCAAATAAAAATAAAAATTTAGTCTATCCATGTGGTTTAAAATAAATTTTCTACATGGATATTAAAAAAATATTGGGTCTCTATATTGGACCAAAATTTTAATAATTATTTGGTTTAAAAATATTGGCTAAGTAAGAAAAATTGTGGGCTAAAAATAATACTTGTGATTTTTAATAAAAAGTTTAAAAATAATGCTAGTTTTTAAAATAATGGTTTAAAAATAATAATAGTAGCTTTAAACTATAAATAATACTAGTAGTTTCAAAATATATTCCGGGCTCTGATACCAACTTGTAACACCCCGTATTTGACAACACAGGCCGGGATGCCACCGCCACACCTCCCTAGCAAGACACGGATTCTCCGAGCTTGCTAAAGAGATGAAAGGCTATAGGTATTGCAAAAATTTTAAAAACAAGTCCGGAATTTATTAAAAATAATAATAATATCTCATCCACACATAATAATATCAGTAATAATATATCGCAGCGGAAAATGTAGAGTGGGCCGACATGGCCAAAACTCGGGTTATACAGGCCCGATATGCAAGTATCATAAAAAGCGATAAAACAATGTTTTAAAGTCCATCCCCCAAATGCATATGCTCATGCATTTTCTCCATACTCTGAAAAAGAGAAAAACAACAATTTTATCAGTATATAAAATACTGAGTAAGTCGATCCTAACATAGCAATAAAGGGGTTTAATTAAATAATTAAAGTTTTACTCCTAATCATGCATACTAACAATGCATTTACCAATTTAAAAATTAATAATTTTAATTATGTACTTGAACATGCATTTAATTCATAAATAATAATTTAACATGATATAAAATTTAAAGACATAAATTTAAATGCGTAATTTAAAGACATGAATAAATAAATAAATAATTAAAAGTATTAAGTCTTTTAATTTTCCCCGTTACGTCACCATTTCTCAATATCTAGTGTAGCCGGTCATCCGGCAGCCGCAGCCGTTTCGTAAGTATCTTGTGTAGTCGGTCGTCCAGCGGCCGCAGCCGTATCTGCCATACCCAGTAACACTCCAGAGCCTCGGGAAACCTTTATGGATACTCCTCAGAGTGTAGGCCATGTATCTCAATGCCGTTTTGGCGTAGTATTTCAATAATATTCTCTCGTCCATTATAGGCCCGCAGAGAAAGGCTAGAGGGGCACCCTGCAGAGCACTCACCCTCCACCAAGTATCTCATATATCATTTCGATTTAGTGTAACGGGATTTCTCAAAAGTATAGTTATTTCGTATTTCAAGTTTTCGATCGTTTGTGTCGAAATTTCAAAATCTCACGACTTAAAAGTCGTTTGGCGTCACAGTTTACGCCTTTTTAATTTAAAAATTTATTTCAAGTCCGAAAAATCTAAAATTTTCACGGTATATCAAAAACACCCTAAAAAACAACTTTCGTGTTTTAACGATTTCGAAATAAGTTGAGGAAACATGTCAAAAATCGAGTTTATTGCACAACCAGAACACTGTCCGGATTCAGTTTTACCACAGTTCAAAAAATCAACTTTTTGACATATCAAATGGACTCCAAAAATTCTGAACTTTTATACACACATACTAGATATGATTATCTACAACTTTTATTTAGATTGCAAAGATCAACTCGGACTAGAAAATATAGAAACATACTCATCAAGTTCGGACATATACACTGTCAGTTTTCAAAAAGGTTTTAACAACACAGTTTATGTTCGGAGCGATTTGGGGTAGTAAACGTTGATGAAAATTTCTGAAATTTTTACACAACATATTTTAATGTGTTAGTATCAAAAGTCTAGTTTTGAGTTTTTCATTTTGAATTCTCGAAATAGGATTTTAAATCGGATTTCCAAAATTGCGCAAGTTAGGGTTTTTAGGTTCGATTTTTACGTTTCGTTACAAAGACACTAAATCGGACGCCCCTAAGCCACCCGTATTGCTATGAAAGGCATCAACTTACAGTGATAGGGTGTTTGGTCATCCTAGGGTCGCTGGGCTTGTCCAAATTTGCTACGAACGGATCTCCTCAACGCCAAGCTTCCGACTTTGGCCACGATTTCAAATCGGAAGAAGAAATCCAATGTTAGAACGAGTTTTCGGGTTCGAAAACTTAAATGAAAAGCTATGAACGACTTACCACAGTATGAAGCACTAGAGACCTTGTATTCCACGCCTCCTCCGTCGATTTTCGTCGCTGGGAAGTGATCGGAAAGTTGTCGGAAGGTGTTTTGGCTTTGGGGAGAGTTTGGGAGAGCTTTACGGTGAATGGAGGCTGTTGTGACTGATTATGGGGTGGGAAATCAACCCTAGGTCGTCCTAATACTCCTTCCCCCGTCCAAAATCCACTTTCCATCATCGGGGGGTCGAATTATGGCAAGAAATCGCTGAAATCGCGTGATCTGCCGCATTCTATGTGGCCATGCGGGGTTGGTGCGGTGGCAGGGTAAACCCCGCGCGGCCAGAGTGCTACACTAGTCTCGAATGCGGTGCGGACCGGTCCGTGCGATCCGTCGGGTCTTTTCCTCCTCTCTTTCGGACTTCCATCCTTCCACGTTTTCGGGCTCGATTTTCCGGGTCATTCTTGGATTATAATTCATACTCTAAATATATTCCGACTTAAATTGATTTCATGTTTGAAATCTTAAGTCCGTCGGTTTTGGGTTCGTCGGCTCCTAAATCGTCGTCTTTTGACTTCAGTGCATTTCCGACTCTACGGGTTCTCGGAAACAAAACCTCTTTTCTTATTGGATTAAATTCTATTTTATATCCTAAAAATTACGGGTATTACATTCTCCTACATGCACGGTCTGTGGTTTACATAGGGAATCCACCAAGCACTTGTTTTTTCAATGCTCTTGGGCTGTGGCGGTTTGGCGAAATTGTGGTGTCATAATGGCGAATTCTTGGCAGGAGGATGAGGATGATATTGCTGACTGGTTGGCTCCTACTTGCCGAGCATGGTCAGGGAAACATTGGGCGATCCTTTGGGTTATTTGGAAAGGTCGTAATGCTGTAGCAATGAAAGGGGAGGTTGTTGATATTGAGGGTGCTGTTCGTGAGTCTCGGTTCTTGGGCGAATGCTTTAACAGGGCCTGTGTTAAGCCGCCAAGGATTGTATCCATCCGGTGGGTTTCGTGGAACCCTTTGAGTGCTCGTCGACATATTCTTCATGTGGATGGGAGCTCGTTGGGTAACCCGGGGCCGGCCGGTTTTGGTGGTGTTATTCGGGATGCGGACGGTAGGTGGATTGATGGGTTTGCGGGCTCGATTGGCCTTGCCTCCAACCTTGTTGCTGAGCTTCATGGTTTATTGAATGGCCTTCAGCGTCTTTTTTCTTTGGGCATTGAGGATGTCGTTTGTTATTTAGATTCCATGGAAGCCTTGCGTATCCTTCGGCATGGTGTAAGTGAGGGACATTGGCTTCGGCCTTTGTACCTCCGTATTGCAGATACTCTTTCTCAGATCCCTGGTGTTTGCTGGTTCCATATTTTGCGTGAAGGTAATGCAGTTGCTGATTCACTTGCCAGGCATGGGGCAAAGATGGAAGAGTTCTTCACGTCCTGGGCTTTCCCCCCGGATGTGGCTTGTTCGTCGTTAGCTGCAGATAGGGCGGTGTCTGCTTCCCGCGTGCTTGATGTTTTCTATTTGCTTTTTATTTTCTGCTTTCCTCCCTCTTTGCCCTCCTTTCTGTAGTTTTTTTTAGCTTTCTCATGTAGCCGACGTTTGGCGTCATGTTCACCAAAAAAAAAAGAGATCAAATATACAATTAAAAGAGCTATTAATAATTACTTGCATTGAAATATCAAATATATATTATAAATAATAAATGTATATGACGAATTAATTAGTGGGCTGCTAGCCTACCAGGCCAGCACGTATGGTATTTCTAATTTGGTTAAGTCATTTATTGGGTATATATACCGTATACTTCTACAATCATTAAATATATGCAGTAAATTTACTTAGACTTATGTGAATCCATATTATACTTTGGATCTTTGTGCATTTATTTACTACTATAATGGGGGTTGTAATTGATTACATTTACCAAGTCATAATTACTTATATTTTCAATAAAATTGATGCAGTATACCAATATCAATAAATATACTCTAATGGGGTTAGGGACTTGACAAAAAGTGATATTACCATAGAATTGTGGATATCAATAACAATATAAGAAATATTAAGAAAGTTAAATTGAAATTGATAAAAGTGATATTACTGTAGAAATTGGGTGGGTGTACCAAGCTAAATATAAAAATTTTTAAGCTTAAAATAATAATTTAAGCAATTAGAGTGGTCACCCCCAAAAATTAAGTGGTTGCACCAAACCAAATATGAAAATTTTTAAGCTTAAACTAGCAATTTTTTCAATTTAAGCCGTGTCATGTGCTCCATTAGTATATATGTAGATCCGCCCCATGTTCTATATTAATTATTTTAATAGTGATTGTGTTTTTCTGTGTCATGCATGATGCGAGAGTTTTTTTTTAGATCTCTCGCATTATTACTCATGTGTATTTTTTTTGGGGAAGATGATTTATTCCATAGATGTGCAAAAAAACGCCAAATGGAAGTATGGAACCGAGTACAAAGCAGGAAGCGACCATTAAGCCAATTCAACTAATATAACTCGACCAATACTCTGTGCATTAAATTGGTTAAACTTCTTATCACTATCTCATTCAATCCATTAAATTAACTATTAGTTAGTTCAATTAAATAAGAACAATTCCATCATTTCATTGTGACACTAATAAAGTGTATTTTTTATAAATAAAGTGTATTTTTATAAATAAAACTTGAACCCTAAATTATTACAATGACTTATAATTATTATTATAGTGAAGTAAAAATGAAACTGTTGGAAGTCGTATCTTTCTCATTAATCATTTGACATGTATGTAAATATACTTTGGGAACCTAATAAATGATTTAATGTGTAATTATTTTCAAAATCTTGCTTACATTTTGAAGAACAAATTAAAAATTAATTTATTTGAAGAACAAAATATTCTCATGATTTATAAAAAAAATCAATTATTTATATTTTGTATTAAATTATATAAAAGTATAATATAATATATGGAATACTATCAATTATTAAAAATCGGGAGTAATATATATGTTTTCGGCTACTATCAATTTATATGATCAACATCTTTTATATGCAATAATTAATTAAAATTGTCAATAGATATTTGTCAACTCATTATTAGTCCCGGATTTCCAACCTTATAGTTGGAGCTTCAATTTTTCACCCGATCTCCTATCCCACTCATTTATCCTACACTCCTTTATTGATACCCAGTGTCAACGTCTAAAAAAAAAAAGAAGAAAACTCTTTAAGATTAATGTATAAAATGTAATAATATATATAAATATTTATTGACGTAAATATGGATAAATACCTATCAAATAATAACAGTTAAGACTTTATTATATAACTCAAATTTCTAAGAGTGATTGGAAGAGGTTTAAATCATTGTTTTTACTTTTATCACAATAATCTATATAAATATTTATTGACGTAAATATGGATAAATACCTATCAAATAATAACAGTTAAGACTTTATTATATAACTCAAATTTCTAAGAGTGATTGGAAGAGGTTTAAATCATTGTTTTTACTTTAATATGTGATAAATTATTTTATATTGAATACTGTATATAGACATGTGATGTAATTATAGAATTCAAAAGAATTTTTATTTTGTTACAATGTTTCATTCTTGCAACTAATACCTGAAAAAGAGTGAGAAAAGGATAACAACATAAAGATAAAGAGAGAATGGAATTGAATGCAACATTTTATTAGTAGGAAAAATAAATGCATTAAAATCTAACTTTCATGTCATTATTATCATCAGTAAAATGCTATAATAAAAATCTTAATTTAATTTTTAATTATTTTAATGTATAAATTTAGTAACCATAGACGTTTTTAAATGTATAAGTATATCTCACAAATAAATAATTTACAATAAACGTTCACTGTTTAATTTATTATTTTTAAGTATTATATGACAATTAAAATATGCAAATAAATAAACTCTTAATAATCGTCATATTTAATTTATAAATGACTTGATTTTATGTGGCTATTTTTAAGTTCAAATTAAATTTTATGTATTGGTTCTAAACTTTTCATTATGGACAATTTTGGCTCCCGTGCATTAAGGAGTTTTTGGTTTGTCATTGCTTGCGTAGTTGCGTGTATCTTCTCTTATTCATGACACCAAGGAATGAACTCAATTGGATTTTGACTATTCTTCTTTTTTGGCTATGTATTTTTTCTCTTTTGATCTCCACTTATTTTGTGTTAGAATTAATTTTATTATGTTTGGCGTAGCATATTTTAATGATTATAAGGAAATTAATTATCAACTTTATTTTTTAAAGAAATTGAGCATGGTACTATTAATTTTATGTTTGTTAGAAAAATAAATCTTTATTGCATTACATTAACTGTAATGCTTAAATGGATTTACTTGAAAAAAAATGAGAATTAATGAACAAAGTTGATAGTGATTTTTTAATTTTCTTTTTTAGTTTTCATATTAATTCTTAATACATCTGATAGTTAAATTGCTATTATATATATATTTTTTCATTTATGTCATTATCTTACTAATTTGCCAATTACATTTAAATATTAAGATAATATATTTTTATCTCGATTTATGATTTTAATTTTTCAATACAATATATATATATATATATATTTTCACCTCGAGATCAAACCACATTATATTTGATATAACAAACCACATTATCTTTCTAATTTGCCAATTACACTTAAAATGCCCTGTACTTTTTATAGTAATTAAGTGTAATAATATAAAAGAATAATAGGTATAACTCAAACACTATATGTATTATGGCAACAATTTATAATTCTTTTTTTTTTTAAATTATAGTATTAACATTCGCAATTTAGCATTATTTTCATCTCAAAGGCACTCTACCAATGGAAGTAATGTTTTCTTGGGTTCACCGGTTTTGTTTAATTGCCTTGCTACATCGTACAATGTCCTGGAGGATGTAACAGTGACTGACAGTACAATGATTCTGACGAGAGTGGGAAAAAATGCCTTGAGGGCAAAGTATTGACTGACAGTACATTGGTTCCGTCAAGAATGAGAAAAAAATGTCCTGTGGGTGAAGTATCGACTGGCAGTATGTTGATTCCGATAATAGTGTGAAAAAATATCTTGGAGGGTGAAGTATTGACTGACATTAGATTGGTTCAGACAAGAATGAGAAAAAAATATCATGGGGTGAAGTATTGACTGTAAGTACAGTGATTCCGACAATAGTGTGAACCAATGTTTTGGAAGGTGGAGTATTGACTAGCATTACATTAATTCCAATACGAATGGGAAAAAATGTTATGGGGAGTGAAGTATTGTCAAGACAAGAAAAATCGTCATTAACATGGGCATTTCTTTTTCTCATTGAAATTCCAATTAGATATTGGGAAGTGTTTGACTTGCTATCATCATAACAAAAATAAGAAATTGAAGTTTATGTAAAATAATCTTTTAATGATTTTATTTTTAATAACATACAATTTTGTAATTATCTTTTAAATTATTTTTAACTTTGAAATAGTGATGAGAATAGTACTATTTTTTTTCTATTATATATATATATATATTTAAAACTTTACATCCACGCGCATCGTGCGGGGTGCATTGGTTCCTATGAGAGTGGGAAAAAATATCCTGGAGGGTGAATCATTGACTGGCGGTACATTGATTCCGACGAGAGGGGGGAAAAATTTCTTGGAGGTGAAGTATTGATTGACAGTACATTGGTTCGATAAGAATGAGAAAAAGTGTCCTAGGGGGTGAAGTATTGACTGACAGTACATTGGTTCTGATAATAGTGTGAAAAAATGTCTTGGAAAGTGAAGTATTGACTAGCATTACTTTGGTTCAGACAAGAATGAAGAAAATGTCAAGGGATGAAGTATTGACCGACAGTACATTGATTCCGACAATAATATGAAAAACGAACTTGGAGGGTGAAGTATTGACTGGCATTACATTGGTTCCGACAAGAATGGAAAAAAAATGTCCTGGGGTGAAGTATTGACTGATAGTACATTTGTTCCGTCAATAATGGGAAAAAATATCCTGCGAGGTGAGTATTGACTCGAGAAAGCAGTGGACAAAGAGTGTTTATTCCACGAATGAGTTTAACCTTATCTAATAATAATAATAATAATAATAATAATAATAATAATAATAATACAATTACATTTACATATAAATTTATATTATATGTTCTTAAAATTTATATCTCTGCGGGTGAAGCATTGAGGGTGAAGCACTGATTGACAGTACATTAGTTCCGAAGAAAGCGTGACAAAATGCCTTGAAGGGTGAAGGATTGTCTGACAGTACATCGGTTCCGACAAGAATAGGAAAAAAAATCCCGATGTGAAGTATGACAATACATTGGTTCCGACAATAGTGTGAAAAATGTCTTAGAGTGTGAAGTATTGATTGACATTACATTGGTTCCGATAAGAATGAGAAAAAATGTCCTAGGGGTGAAGTATTGACTGACAGTACATCGGTTCCGACAATAATGGGTAAAAAATCTTGTGGGTGAATTATTGACTCGAGAAAGGAGTGGAGATAGAGTGTTTATTTCACGAATAAATTTGACCTCATCTGATCGTAAAATACCGTTTAAATTTTCAAAACGTCAGTTTCCACTATTTGTTTGTTATGCTATGACTATCAACAAGAGCCAATGTCAATCTCTAAAGCATGTTGGAGTGTTCCTGAAGGTCGAGTTTTTATATTTAGGCATGTATAATGTAAACATTTTACAATAAATGCCCAAAAAATAAAAATAACAAATTGAAGTTCATGCAATATAATCTTTTAGTGGTTTTATTTTAATAACATACAATTTTGTACTTATGTTTTTCTAACTGAAATCACAAAAAATGGGAGGTGGAGAAGAAGGAAAATCTGACAAAGGCCTCTCACGCCTGAAAACCAAGGTGCACCGGGATATCCTCCGCCAGGGCAGCACATCTCGGCACCGGGAGGTTACCCCCCACCGGGTAGCTATCCACCACAAGGGTATCCACCAGCAGGATACCCACAAGGCTATCCCCCATCAGGGTATCCACCACAAGAAGGGTACCCCCCACAAGGCTATCCCCCACATGGATATCCTCAAGGCTATCCTCAACCTGGCTATCCACCACAAGGCTACCCCGGTGCACCACCACAAGGCTACCCCCACCCTGGCGCATCTGGCTCTACAAAGTCCGGTACTATCCTCAACACTTCATTTCCATATATCAAAGTGAACTTTGATGGTCTGCTTTTGTTTATGTTCGCATTTTTTCTATGAAATGCAACCTTTAATAAGAACAATAGAATGAATGGTCGTGTTCAACGAATATTTTTCATGTGTTGATGTGCTTATCGTCAATAGATTCTACTTCTGAATTCTTTCTTACATCACAAATATAAAACTGTTATTAGCAACACCTCAGACGATGCTGTTAAGAGTCTCACTAAACCCAAAATTTGGGTTTTGCCACACATTTTATTTTATTATCGTGTCTTAGGGATATTTAATTGTTGCTAAATACTAACCACATACCTTTTTTTGTTGTGGTATAATAATAATAATAAGAATCTTTGCCTATTTTTGGTGATCAGGAGGGATTGGAGGACTCATAGCTGGAGGTGCCGCGGCAGCTGCAGCCGCCTTGGGCGCCCACCATGGGCACCATGGGTATCCTGGCATGGTCCATCATGAAGGGAAGTTCAAGCATCATGGGAAGTTCAAGCATGGGCAAATTTGGGAAGCATGGCAAGTTTGGAAAGCATGACAAGTTCAAGAGAGGAAAATTTGGGAAACACAAGCATAAAGGCATGTTTAAGAAGTGGAAATGATGCCTGCATGTGTTGTATCCAATTTTCACATTGTTATCTCGCTAGAATCCCCTTCAGAATAAGAGTAAGATGGTACTGCAAGATAAGTAGAACTATCAATGAATTTCAATCTGTTCTTCTCTAGTCTTAATTCGAAACAACTCTCTCTGGAACTCGATAATTTTTATTTACATTTCATTATCCAGTGGTTTGTATCGTCAATTCATGTCTTCATTATGTTTCGTCTTTTTAACCTGCAGAGGGTTAATTAGCGAGTTTTAATTTATAGATTGGAATTTATTCGGACTCCTTAAGCAGTCTAGGGAAACTTTGTTCTACTAAGGTCAAAGAAAGAAGAATCATGAGAAGAATTCATGCAATTAACCTCGAAGAAATTACGTATCTCATGGAAATGGCGCATAGAACCTCTTCCAATCTTTCACCCGCTAGCATGGGTTTTTTTTTTTTTTTGGTTAATTTTATTTTTCTCTATTTAATAACAAGTCAAACCACATCTCGAGGCCAACTAACATGAGGCTGCTTAGTGTCTCGTACTCCTCTGTCACACCAATGCATGCCTTCCAATCGGAGACCCCTATCCTCCTAATATTTAATTTTATTTCACTTTCTCTTGATGGTTGGAGAAGTCCTTATTTTTTCTAATGTCATTTCTAAAGAAATATATGTTAGGAACCGAAAAATTCGATAGTTGATCTTTCTTTCCAAAAAAAATGTATTTTTATTTTTGTTTTCTTTATTTTATTTTTACTTTTGAGAACTCAAGCTACATAAATTACAAAGAGGATAGTATATGGAATGGATAGGGAGTCAGGAGGGAAATCGAATCCCTAACCTTATGTTGAGGGGTCTCCGATGGGAAGACGCGCATTGGTGTGACAGATCTAGCAGTACCAAGGCATTGAACAATCTCATTTTAGCGGTATGCCTCGAAATGTGGTTTGGCACATTGTTATTAAGTTGTTATTTTTTTTTATTCGGGTGGACAAAAAATGAAAGTTGTACATAAATAATGGGATGAATTGATGAAAGAAATATTATTTATTTTAATTATATAAAAAAATAAAAAACTTAAATAGGCCACCAGAATTATATAATTTTCACTTTGGGCCAGAAAGATGTTGGCCCGTGGAGTGTTCTTGTATTTGGACAAAATCTAGAAATGACTAAAAAAATGATTATTTCGAAAGTTTATGTATAAACATTAAAAAAAATACTATAAAAAAAATTATTTAGGATGTAAAGTGGAAATTTATTCAATACAGGAAAGTTGATGTTGATAAATTTTGAAATTTACTCATGATTGGTCATTAGATTTTTTTTGGTAAGCCAAGAGCCAGAGAAGGTTAAATGATACTTCCTCCGTCCCACGAAATTTGGCCACTACTCCCTCCATTCCTTTTTAATTGTTCTTTCCGCTCAATTTCAATAACCAAGATTTGTATTAATTAACTCATAAATTTACATTGGCCGCATAATTAAGGATGGAGTCTGTTTGGGGTTCTGATAGCATCAATGGCACCACCTTGGGAGTCGTCCAAGTACTAGCATAAGGTGACTTTCTTTTCCCCAGATTCAAGGAGAGCTTCCAGTCCCATAGCCGCCGCCGCCGCCGCATACAAGATAGAAGAAGTCTTCTGTGATCCATTGTCCCCGCCCGGCCCCCTCCTTTCGGATGACTACGAAACCAAACCAAACCCTGACCTCCCCAAACTACTTTCTATACGGCTGCTGGCGTCTGAGTGAAGTATGGTCCCTTTTGCATTCCTATCATCGATCATTCCATCCAATGATATGAACCATCTTCCCAATCCCCCTAATTAAGCTACCTACCTGCACATGCCCTTCTACCACTTTCCTCTATTTCAATAGCTTCGATGTTCTGCTGCCTGGGGATCCTCGCACAGTGTCCATTGGGATCTGAAAAGTTAGTTGAGCCCTTTCCAGATAAGTATTCCACTATATTTGGTCCAATTACGTACGGTAGAAAAATGCTATGAGCCCAACTTTCCGGGCATGCATTCTCCACAGAGGGAACAAATTAAAAAGGGGATTAGATAGAGGCCGCCGTATTCCTTTTCTTTTGAAACGGCGGCTATTCTCCACAGATTGCTCATTTAGTTAAAGATAAAATAAAACAAAACCCATTAGCTAGAATATACTCCGCTTAACAATAAGTACTTTATGCATACAACAGAAGCCAAGTAAAATCAAGATTATTAGTATATCAAAGTAGTACCTCAAACAAAACCTGTTTAGTAGTAGTATATTTTTATTTTATGATGACGACTATCTTCTTATGCGTTCAACTCTTAAATTAATACATGCATTTATATATCATTTAAAAATAGGATATAAACCATTGCTTATATATTAATCATTTTAGAAATAATTAGTTATAACGTGAAATGAATTAATAATTTCACTATATTAAAAATGTTCTTTATTATTATTTCTAAACAAATATAAATAACGAATGAGGGAGTAACAAACAATTCCAGATTACATTCTCTATATTTTCAACATTAGTTGGTTAATGTTGGAATTTTCTGTCGACCAATTTATAGGTGCAAGGGAAACACTCTGTATTTTTTATGCAATGTTGTTTAATAACCTTTCTGCTGTAGTGTTGAATGAAACAAAGTGAAGCTATATTATCTCCTCTATGCAATGGGTATAAATGAGATTCATGACCCTTGGAGTTTAGCCGAGTGCAATTGATTCAAACAAGGATTGAGTTTGTATCCAGAATTATGCATATCCAGAAATGATATAAATCCATAGTTTTATAATAAATCAAATCTATCTTGCAAACATTCCTTTTACGTGTTCATTAATACCACCATAATTCAGGGCCAATTACTTTTAACATTTCCGGTAATTACGCTACAATAATATGCTAATTGAATCTCTACTATTATATTTCTTTTTTTGTGTGAAGATTGATAGTTTAGTTTTATTACCGACTGGGATATTTTTGGTATGTATGAACGCACCAGGTTATGTTTTTTCATATTAACAATTTCTTTTTCATATACAATTGGAGTAAATGATGTGCTATTCCAATTTTTATATAATGATATGCTAAAAATAAAATAAAAAGTTGTGTTATTGCAATTTTTATATAATGATATGCTAACAATAAAATAAAAAGTTCTGTGCTATTGTATTTTTTATATAATGCTATGCTAAAAATAAAATAAAAAGTTCTGTGCTATTGTAATTTTTATAAAATGATATGCTAAAAATAAAATAAAAAGTTCTGTGCTAATCTTAAAAATAGTTACAATGAAAATGATGTGCTTATATGTTATTTTAATAACCCAATTTATTTTACGTATTATATGATATAATATGATATATTGCTATGCTAAAAATAAAATAAAAAGTTCTGTGCCAAACTTAAAAATAATTACAATCAACATAATGTGCTAATATGTTAAGTATTTTAATAAGTGTCAATTTATTATCTGTATTCTTTGATATAATATGATATAATTAATAGATAATTATAGCAATATATTAACTGATTGATTGATTGTCATTAATAGATATAATATGATATAATTAATTCCTCATAATTATAGCAATATATTAACTGTCTGATTGATTGCCATTAATAGATAATTAAACAAATATAAAACAGTACAGCACACTTCCCACATTTTATAGCAATTCCGGATATGCATAAAAAAAATTTTCTGGACAGTAACTTAATCGTTCAAACAATATAATACTTACTATAATTTAAACAAACAAACAAAATATTGAAAGATGAGTGAAATCAACATATATGAGTTATGACTACTAAATAATCATTATGACATTGAACGTTCATAAATCATGTCTAGAAAACAGAGGAATTGCAAAATGATTATCACCACTATAAAATCATACTACTATAGAAAAATCAGAGAAAAATGCAGAATAATTATCAACCACTCCAAAAAATAAGAGGCCCTCCTTCATAGCCTCGAATTCAATTGAAAAACTAAAAATCCTTGGTAGTATTAAGGGCTTTTTATTAAAAAAAGGCCACAACCACAAAATACTTCCAATACAAGACCAGCATACCAAATACATTCCGTATTAATACCAATATACGAAATACATTCAAAATCAGGACCTGCCCATTTTTTTTAACGGGAAATGTCAAATAAAGGCCAGGTGATCAAAATACTTCACATACAAGACCAGTATACCAAAGTACTTCTTCTAAGAGACTAGTCAATGTATATAAATTTACTTTTGAAAATAGAAAAGGTGAAAAGACAATGCTACCCTTGAAGCTTAAATTACTGGTGTAATCGAATGGAGGGTATAATGGGACTTTCAACTTTAAATCACATCAACCGCCCCCCAAGGCCTGCAACCGCTGCAACCCCATTAATTCCCACGTCCTCCATTCCTCCGGCGAACACTCCCCCATTTCCCGTTCACCCATCTCCAAACTACTTAGGCACTCTACTCAACCGGCTTCTCCCATTTCCCCTCAATTAAACTCAGAAAAAATCGAAGGCAGCGGCTTCTCCCATTTCGCCTCCGTGAGCTTTCGAAAGAGAGGAAACGTCGGAGTCCCCAGCGCGGCTCCCTTCTTGACATTCGCCGCTTCTCCGATTCGACGACACCACCGCGGTTCGAAGACACCGAAACTAGCAAGAAAGGTATGTCCATGGGTTTTGTTGAGTTAGGGTTGAAGTTATTATGATTTGTTCGTTTGTTTGATGTTGATGAAAGGGGACATTTTAAGGGTTAGGGTTTGCGATTTGTTATTCTCCATTTAGGAGTACTTCCGATAAGCCCCTGTTTGCTTCAACGATGTGTGCCATTTTGATGTCTACTTGAACGAGATTGGGGCATTTAGAAATTTTTGCGATTTTGATACCAGTGAAATAATTTTTGGGGGTTTTGAAATTGTTATCATCTTTTCGATGCGCAGTATGAGGACCTGTTTAAATCACATCTTTGGTCAACAGGGCATGAAGAGTTTGAGAGGCTGAGCATGTTGATGACGGGAGGGCTGGATTATATCCTGGTGCCCGTGAATACTCAATACCACTGGCTCTTGGTGGTTCTGGACCCCAATGTCTTGGAAATTGTAGTCTACAATTCTCAATGGCATCCAGACTACGTTTCCCCCACAGCTAAAATTGTAAGTAACCGTGTTCATATTGGTACACAGAGAAATCACTTCTTGGTACTATTTGTTTAAATGATTGGTATTATGTTTACGGATGATTTGTATGTATCCTGTAATCTATCTGTATTGAAACAGGCAAATTTCCTAAGATGGTACATGAAGCAGACCCGTGGAATGGAATTCCAAGATCGGGTTGGGTACAGAAGGGCGTGCCGGCAGCAGGGGGACACGTCCGTAGACTGTGGGGTCCACGTCATGTGGTGGGCAGAGGCGTTCGTTCGGAACGATGATGACTACTGGGGCATGGAGAAAAAAGCTGATATAAAGGCGTACCGGACTAGGGTGGCGCTTCGACTCCTGAATGATGCTAAATCGGCCCAGACCATTGTTCAGACTGATGAGGGGGCGTACTACGGAGGCGACGGGCATCGCTGACGGACAGACGACGGATCCCATGGCTGAGGAGCAAGATCGGGGAATGGAGGTTGAGCCCACTGACATCGATGAGGGGCGGTCGACACATCCCAATGTCGAGGAGCCGACTGGGGTGGAGGAGACTCATACGATGGAGGAGGAGCCCATTGGCACAGAGCAGGGGACGGATGCCACTAATGAGGAGCTCGCACGGACGATGGAGGAGGAGCCCATTGGCACAGAGCAGGGGGCGGATGCCACTACGATGGAGGAGGAGCCCATTGGCACAGAGCAGGGGGCGGATACCACTAATGAGGAGCACGCACGGACGATGGAGGAGGAGCGGACTCATTTGGAGCATGCTATGACGATGGGGGAGCAGACAACAGTCCAGGTGCCGCCTAGGACGATGGCTGCGGATCCCATTGATCATGCTAGGGCAGATCGGGAGAGTGCTCTATCTCCTGTTCCACTAGCTGCATACGCTCCGATGGTCCTAGCCTTGACCGTACCGTCGCAATTCCCTTCATGGCCCCGTGCCAAGCGAAAAGTCGTCAAAGAAGTTAAGTCTGTCTCTACAGTGGCCACTACTATTGCCCAGACCGTTCCAATACCAACGCCGGATGCCCCAACAGTTCCCGCACCCACTCCAGATGCCCCAGTAGCTCCCGCACCCACTGCAGTTCCCGCACCCACGCCGGATGCCCCAACAGTTCCCGCACCCACTCCGGATGCCCCTGCAGTTCCCGCACCCACGCCTGATGGATTGACTGTTCCCGCACCCGCGCCCACCACTGATGCTTCCAAGCCGAATGACGATGATGCCTCTTCCTGTCATGACCTGAATTGGTTGATGGATTATGATCACTAGTTTCATTATTTGTTGAGTATTGATACAATATTTATGTGTTGATGGATTGACTGGTACTGTTTTGCCTTTTGAATGGTTGTTGGTATTTTTCTTTTTGGTGAATGGTTCATGGTTGTAGCTGGACAATTGTGGTGATGTTGGTTGTTTGTTGGTATTGTCCTAGACGATGAATGGTATTTTATGTTGAACAATCGTATTCGCCTCTAATGACTTGGATAATCTTCACACATTATGTTTGATGTTGAGCTAAACGATGTGTATAATCTTGAAACCAACGTAATGTATTGGACTAAACTAAGTAATCTTGGAATACAATTCACTATGTTCAACAACTTGATGTTCCTATAATGGTTCATATAAGTGTTGGTATACTGCATAAATGGAGAAAGTAAGAGAGTTGAAAATGGCTAAGTGATGTTCATTAGGTTCGATGTGGCTAATGGTTGGGGGTGGTGTTCCTACAAGGAGTGAAAATCTGTAAAATGAAGCAGATCTCAGTAAATTCGCGAAAATAAGCTTCTACAACACCCTTAACAACAATAAACATTATAACGGTATGAATCGAGAAAGTCCATGGTATAGATAGGGACACGCAATGGTATTCGTGTTCTTACATAATGGTATAAAATTCGTACATTATTGGTTTACTAGCTAATCCACATAGTTGATCAAATAAAACGTCGAAACAGCGCCCAATTGCATCTTTACGTAGGCAACCATTATAGTTTAATTCTCCTTCAACGATAATAGCGATTTAGTGGCATCAAATAGTGTAAAATATCATGTGTGAGTGAGTAAGATGTTATAAGTGTGACCCTTCCATTCACATACCTAAGTACCCATCCATTCAAAACATCAATGCAAGAAACATTATTACTTTATATGTTTGTTCATGAGTGACCCTGCAATTTTTTCCTGTGACCAGTTGACTTGATCACTTATGACCATGCGTGCTGAACAATGACTTGATTAATTTTTGACTTCTTGATGTGTTGAACAACAACCGTAATTTCCCACAATTGTTGATATTATGTCTACATCACATTAGTGTTTTCTTGACCAGTTGACTTGTATTTTTTTTATTTCTGTCCTATAGATCCCTGTAAGTGTAAATATGATGCAGGCCACTCTTGTTCGTGAACCACGTCATCTGAAACCGATCATTTCATTGCATTCAAAATGGTATCATATATTGAAACCATCATCATAGAGGATAGATTCAAGTACTGAAACCATGCAAAACCCAAAACAATACTTGTTCGTCAACAAAAATATGCATCAACAACAAAACACCAGTTGACATAAAAAATAACACCAGTCTTGGCATAATGGAACGACGCAGCTGAATCACCCGGCATATCTGTGTGCTTCCTTGCAGGTGCGTTTGTTGTGACCTGCTTTTCCGCACATGTGGCAGGTGTTCTTGCCCGATTGAACCTGCGATGGGATTCGCTTTTTCTTTCTCCGGCCAGGCTGCACCCGAACGTCCGGATTCAGGAAACACCTCCAAGTCAGCCACGCTCCCGGGGTTCGATGCTGTCAAGCGGCTGCAAAATAGCCGGAGCTTGTCAAAAAAGTCTTTATCGTCTCCATGTAACTCCTTAATCGCAATCTCCCGTGCGTTCAACCCTACGCGATAGCTAATGTCCACTTTGAATGCAGCGTGAATATCCGCGATAGCCATGTTCGCATTGTAGTTCGGGTTCCGCCGCACTTTATCTTTTATGAAAGCTGCTACCCATGTCGCATTCGCATTTGGGTGAGTCCTCAATTGCAGATTATTAATGCCGCAACGGTGAGTCAGCGTGCATGTGCGGATTGCAAACGAGTTGTCAGACTTGTGTAATGATGCATATATGCGCCAACTGCAACCTTCCGTCGTGCATTTTACGTATATTCTGATTTTGTTGTTGTGAACGAATTCATATCCACGCCGAAGAGAAATACAATGATTTGCCACGACCTTCCGGAAATGATCCTGATTCCTAAACCTTTGTCCTACTCCCTTTATTGCATTGGCCCAAAAACCCTCTGATCCTCCTCGTCCTCGGTATCTTCGTCGTCCATGTCATCCTGTGCTACAGTGTGTTCCCTGAAGTACAAGTTACTTCCAACGTAAAAACTAGTTACATTCAGTAGCCGTGCCAGTGACGTGCAAGTATAACATTAGTCTTATGCGCAAACTATACTAGTGTTGTGCACAGAAAACACCGATGTTGTTAACCACTTCCCTGTTTCAACAATCATGGTCCTATTTCGCAGATTGCCATATACTATTAAAAGATATAGCTATGATCGCAACCAGGCATCATTAACGCAAATAATATCATTCATACGCTCGCATACAACCAAATATTAAACGGTAAGGAACTCAATGCAATTTCCTAAAAGACTTACACGATCGTGTTTCTTGCTTCCCGGTCCCTCACATTCATCTTCCCAAATGCCAGTCCCTTTGCTCGATTCAAGTTCGACATCCGTCTCACATCGTCATCATTCATTATCTCCATTGTGTAGCCCCCGTCGGGTTCATCGTAGTGGAGCGTGTGTGTTGTTGCACATACAGTAGCCCACTTCTCCGTCACCTTTCCGTACACATCCGCGAGGGCATCGTCATCCCTTATCCGCACGAGATGGGTTTGTCCGTTGTAATGGCAAAATAACATGACGTCTCGCCCACCACCTTGCTCCCTCGTTGCCATCTTCCTCACCCCTACCCACTTCCAAAAACCCTGTAGAAAACCCTAAATAACAGCCTCCCCAAACCCTAACCTTCTTCCAGCCACCAAACCCTAAATAACAGCCCTAAACCCTCCTAAACCCTTCTCTTTCAACCGACGGAGCACGGAAATCCACAACCCCGCCCGCTTGACCCCCACTGTGCGTGTTTTCGGCCTCCCAAAAAAGGCTTCTTCAACAAGCTTCCCACCCTGTGCGCCTGCAAATCGAAGCCAACCCGCTTGCTGCGCTCTTCCGCCGGAGAACGACAATGCCAGGTCGCCGCCGCCGTCCCCACCCTTCCACCGGTTGTTGCTTCCAAGCCAAGTTTTGAGCCACTTCAAGTGGGACGGAGGGAGTATTTAATAGATGAACTTACCAAGTGCATCGTATCTTGATTCCGAGCAGCGTATCGTAGCTTCAGAAGTCATAAAAGAGATTATTATACTACATGATGCAAAAAAGACAGCATTCGTATTGAGGATAAAAGACTTGCTGCTTCCATTCCCATGACTGAAGAAGATCGAGCTCAATGCCTTGCTGATCGAGCTCACTGTCTTACTGGAGTAGGATGATATTGGGCCTTGTTCTTGTTGGGCCTTTTTACATTCTCTTGTATGCTTTAGACTTCTTATTGGGCCTCCTTGTTTTGGCCTGCTACCTAGTATTTATAGTTGGACGATCATTTCTGTTTGGGAGACTTAGAGAGAGAGCCCCTCAAAAACTTTTATTAGGGTCAAAGCCCCACTTCTTAAACTCATACAGATAAGGTCCCATAGTTTTCAAATGTTAACAACTAAACTAATTATCTAATCAACTTAATAGGGAAAATACCATAATACCCTAACTGGGAAAGTACCAATATACCCATTGCCCTAAAAAGAGAGAAGCTTCCCCTTAACAACGTCTCTCACACACAGGATCGTTTCTTCCCCTCCTCTCGTTCCCGCAATCACAGAGCAAGCATTGTAGAGGACTGGCATTTCGAACTCGGCGGTGGACGGCGACGGTAGCGCGCACAGTGGAGTGGACGGAGGGAAAGACATTGCTAGGTTGAAGGAAGAAAGCTAGGGACGGTGGAGTGGATAGCGGCACGGTGGACAGACATCGGCGCACGGTGGAGTTCGATATGCCGGATGGCCAAGCTCCATTTGAAGGATACAATAGAGAAAGCTTGTCTGAGAACTACTCCTCGCAAGGAATTCCAATGCAGGGGAATTCATCACTTCTTGAATCTGAATTAGGGAATCAGAATACGCACTGGGATGGATTTTCATCTGGGAAACCATCGAGTCCTGGCCAAGCAGAAAGAGCTGCTTCTCCAGATCCATTGGAACAGAAAATATTTTACGATACTGATTATGAAATTATGGTAACAGATTAAGTGCTAATCTGGTAACAAAAAAGGGACGAGTGGTAACAGGGAATTTTTAAGGTGGTAAAGTGGTAAGTGATAAACTGGTAAATAAGTTTTCACAACATTAAAGGACGGTAACAGGATGCTTTTTAACGACCGTCCGACTCAAAATTACACAATGCAGAAGTACGGGACGGTGGGTGGACGGTTGTGTGGAACGTCCTTATAGCCGTCCCCTTGACTAGGATTCTGGAACCGCAACCGAACGGTCACTTTTGACCGTCCCTTAACCGTCCATTGGTTTTTCAAAAAACAGAGCATGAGAGACGGTTGGTGGAAGGACGGTCCTGCTCTTCCGTGTAAAAAGAGTATGTGTTCTTTTTTGTGGTAAATTATCTAACTATATGTGGTAAATAATCTAAAATATGTGTGGTAAATCTACACAATATGTGGTAAATCATCTACTGCATTTGTGATAAATCATCTACACTATATATGGTAAATCATAGAAATTATTGTGGTAAATCATATAAACTATTGTAATAAATCATCTATACTACGTGTGGTAATCATCTACACTATGTGGTAAATCATCTACACAATATGTGGTAAAGAACCTAAGCAAGCGTGGTAAGTTTATCCGTTTGAGGGTTGGTGGAAGGACGGTCCTGCTCCTCCGTGTAAAAAGAGTATGTGTTCTTTTATGTGGTAAATCATCTAACTATATGTGGTAAATAATCTAAACTATGTGGTAAATCTACACAATATGTGGTAAATCATCTACTGTATTTGTGGTAAATCATCTACACTATATATGGTAAATCATAGAAACTATTGTGGTAAATCATATAAACTATTGTGGTAAACCATCTATACTATGAGTGGTAATCTTCTACACTATATGTGGTAAAGCACCTAAGCAAGCGTGGTAAGTTTATCCGTTTGAGAGTTGGTGGAAGGACAGTCCTGCTCCTCCGTGTAAAAAGAGTATGTGTTCTTTTCTGTGGTAAATCATCTAACTATAAGTGGTAAATAATCTAAACTATGTATGGTAAATCTACACAATATGTGGTAAATCATAGAAATTTTGTGGCTGTTAGGGATATTTTTAGTATTGTGAAGATGTTCGTCATTTTGGCCGTTGTTGCAACATCGTGTCAACAACGCTTTATTATCTTCACTGGAAAAAGCACAGGATAGTACAGTGACGTGGCATTTCCCCTAGCAGGCCTTAGAGGGTTTTAGATGGGCCTTAAACCCATATAAATACCTGTCTTCGTCCTTGAGGGTGAATGAGAGTTTGTAGCCGCAATCACAGTATACTTTACAGAGAATTAACAGCATCAAGAGCTGTGATTATGGCGGATTGAGAGCTGCTGAAGAAACCCCCTGGTTTTCGTTGTTTGCAGAAGGCACCAACAACCATCCTGCTGCTGGTATATCCTTAGCTGTTGTGTCTTCTACATACTTTATGGGGTAATTGGGATTGTGTTTAGGCATTTCTTAGTCTATTGTTTTGTAAACACAATCCGTGTGTATTGTAGGTGTTTTAGCACCATTGAGCTTAATTTGATTGATTAGCTAGGTTCCTCAAACACCACCTTAATACCTGCCGGTGAATTGCTTGCATTTGGGTAGATAGTTCATGCTCCCTTGTGTTCTTCTAGTCTATTTGGGTAGATAGGAGAGTTCATTGGAATGTAAGGGTATGTAAGGTGTGGTTGACTCTTGTTCAATCGGTTTGGTGGAGATCTAGTGGAATCCCTGGCTTGGAGCCCCCAGATGTAGATCAGTGGATCGAACTGGGTGATCAAATTCCTTGTGTTCTTATTTTATTCCGCACTCTGTTTGTGTTTGCCTCTAGTTGTGATTTGCAGGTTGTTGAGACATCGCTCAAACAACTCTTAAAGGGTTTACGTATTCTGATTGGGCCTGTCAATTGGTATCAGAGCAGGGCTCTAACGTTTAGCTGAGTCCGGTCCAATATGAATAGAGAGGGTGGCTCTGTCTCGAGACCTCCTCTGTTTGATGGTTCGAATTATCCATTCTGGTAGAATCGGATGAGGATATTTCTTAAGCACACTGGTGTAGATGTCTGGAATGCTGTTCTAACACCCTGGGAACAACCTATGAAAGAGGTCTGCACGCCTGCTACTGAAACCTCTGCTGCCATTACTACTTTTGTCCCTGCTACTCAAGAAGAAATGTCAGCTGCTCAGAAGAACAAGGAACAAGGGAACAACACGGCTTGAATTGTCTATTCAATTCTGTGGATGAATCACAATATCACATCATTTCGAACTGTGAGACAGCTT
The DNA here is from genome assembly GCA_030278955.1 of Hygrophila difformis. Taxonomy (NCBI): domain Eukaryota; kingdom Viridiplantae; phylum Streptophyta; class Magnoliopsida; order Lamiales; family Acanthaceae; genus Hygrophila; species Hygrophila difformis. Next base: position 57,370,231 of record JAOANR010000003.1, read on the forward strand.
ATGAAGCCTGGACTGCTTTGGAAGCTGCCTATGAAGGATCTGCTGATGTTCAAGCCTTGAAGCTTCAGAGAATTGAATCTGCTTTTGATAGTATTCGTATGCAAGAAGATGAGAATATTGCTGCCTATCATGCTCGGTTCAAGAAGTTAGTAAATGAAGCTCAGTCTTTTGGGTTGAAATATGATGATGCAAAGCTAGTTCGGAAGATGCTGAGGACAGTTACTCGTAGATATCAATCGAAGGTGTCCACTCTTGAAGAACTTGAGAAGACCAAATCCTTTACTCTTGAAGCATTGGTTGGTTCACTTCAGACTTTTGAAATGAACTACTTGGAAGAGGAGCCTACACGTAATCTAGCTTTCAAAGTTGAAGATGAGATTCAGTGCATCGACAATGAAGAGAAGGCTTACCTAACCAAGAAATTGGCAAGGATGTTACAGGACAAGAGAGCCAAGAAGCTGAACTACAAGAAAGATGATAAAGGACGTTATCAGCGAGGTGTTTCATCATCCCGTGAACAACCTTCCAAGCACAAGTCAGATAACTCCTATGACAAGAGGAAGGGTTATAAGAAGATGGAATTACCTGAAACATTCAAGAATTTAAAGTGTTACGATTGTGAAGGTGTTGGCCATAAAGCCTCTGAATGTCCTACTGCTAAGAGAAGGGTTGGAAAAGCTCTTCAAGCTACCTTAAGCGATGGTGAGGTCAGTTGTTCTTCCAAGGAGGAAGGAGATGACAGCGAGGATGAGGAGATGATAGCCTTTACTGTGAAAGACGTTGTTCTAACAACCGATGACACTCTGTCCAAACATCTGTCTGATACAGAGTCTCATGAATCCGACAGTGATGCTAGTAGATATGACTATGATGAACTTCTTGCAGGTTATGAATCGGTGAAAGAAGATCATGCAATTGTTGTTGCAGAGAACAAGAAAATTGCTCGATCAGAAGGGAGATCTACTGGTTCTCATTGATGAGAAGGATGCTGAAATCACAAGTCTCAAGGAATCTTTGGTTACTGTGACTACTGAGAGAGATACTCTATTGGAGGAAAACACTGCATTGCTTGCCAAGACCCAGAAGATAGATAACATGGTTAAAGGCAAAGACAAGCTGGATGAGATCATTAGTCAAGGGAAATCGCCATCCAATAGAGAAGGTATTGGGTACAAGCGCAACTCTAGACCTAACAAGAAATCTGCACCTACTTTTGTGCGTGCAGGTACTCTTGAGACCAGCTCATCTAAAGCACCTGAGAAAGTTGATTGTCCAGAGTCCCCCAAGAAGAGCAAAGACTGCCCTTATTGTAAATTCCAAGGTCATCCTGTTCAACTCTGTCAAAGACTTACCCAAGATCTTCTTGGTGGTCGCCCGGTTGTTTGGCCATCGCTGGAACTACAGAAGCAGGTCAAACTTACTATGATGTGGATTCCCAAATCCAAGATAGTACCCAAGATGTGTCTTGTTGTACTCTCGGCTCAGAAAGGACCCAATGATGGTAAGTGGTACTTTGACAGTGGCTGCTCTCGACATATGACTGGTAAAAAGGATTTTCTTCTTGACTATGTTGAATCTGATTGTGGGGAAGTACTCTATGGAAATGGAGCTCGTAGCAAAATCTGTGGATATGGGAAAGCAAAAGGTGCAAACATGGGGTTCTTAACTACTGTGTACTATGTTGCTGATCTATCTACAAATCTTATCTCCATAAGTCAACTTTGTGATGAGAAATTTTTTATTGGTTTCACTGATGCGGATTGCATGGTTATTGATCCTGCTTACAATTGTGTCATTAAAGGTGTTCGATCATCTAACAATTGCTATGTCTTAAAGCCTGCTGTGGAATCAGTCTTTTTGTCTCAGGTTGAAACAGCAAAGTTGTGGCATCAAAGGTGTGGGCATATGAACTACAAATCTCTTATTCAACTTAGCAAGTCTGGCGTTGTTCGAGGGTTGCCCAAACTACAGAGCAAAGCCAAGGTAGTCTGTGGTGCTTGCGCTAAGGGTAAACAAATTCACTCCTCTCACAAAGTAGTGGATACCATTCAAACCACAAGGTGCCTTGAGCTGTTGCACATGGATTTGATGGGACCAACAGAAGTGCCTAGCCTAGGTGGTAAGAGGTACATCTTTGTATGCGTTGATGATTTCTCTCGTTACACTTGGGTTGATTTCTTAAAATCCAAAGATGAGGCTGTTTCAGTGTTCTCTAAGCTATCTTTAAAGATCATGGCTGAAAAGGATCTCAAGATAGGGCGTATTCGATCTGATCATGGGAAAGAGTTTGAAAATCAGTTGTTCGCACAACTCTGCAACAACCTTGGTATTGCTCATGAATATTCAGCCCCCCACACTCCACAACAGAATGGCGTGGTTGAGCGTAAGAACCTTACTCTACAGAAGATGGCTCGATCTCTCCTCCATGCTAGTAATCTTGGGAAATGTTTTTGGGCTTAAGCTGTTAATATCTCTTGCTACATCATTAATCGTGTGTACATGCGACCTCAGACAACCACTACTCCTTATGAAATTTGGAGAGGAAAGACTCCCAACATATCTCACCTTCATGTCTTTGGAAGTATGTGCTATGCTTTGAAGGATCGATCTATTGTAAAGAAATTTGATTCCAAATCTGATGAAGCCATTTTCTTGGGATATTCAGTGGATTCGAGAGCCTACCGTGTTTACTTGAAGAGAACTTCAAAGGTTATTGAGACTATTAATGTTGTCTTTGATGATGCTAATCTCTGCAGGCTCAGTCTCTCCTCATGATGATGATGATGATTCTATTCGGATTATTCCTCATGTCTCCTCCAGTGCAACTCCTGACATAATGCCTCCCTCCGATCCTATTGATGTTTCTGATACTGAAGATGGTGATCCGGTTGTTGATACAACTGATGAACAACCTTCAGCTCCAGATTCTCCTAAAAGGAGAGGTCCAAAACGTGGCCCACGAGCACCTAAGTATCACTCTAAGGATGATATTATTGGCGATCCCTCTGGTCCTAGACAGACTCGAGGTCATCAACTAAACATCTCTGAATTAGCAAATATGTGTTTTCATATTATGCATTGTTTTGTTTCATCTATTGAACCTAAGAATGCTAATTAGGCTTTGCAAGATGAGTTTTGGATAGCTGCAATGCAGGATGAATTGCTACAATTCAAACGCAATGATGTTTGGGAGTTGATGGAACAACCAACTGGAGTGAATGTCATTGGCACTAAATGGGTCTTTCGCAAAAAGACTGATGAACATGGAAAGATTATTCGCAATAAGGCTCGCTTGGTTGCACAAGGCTTTACTCAGATTGAAGGCCTTGATTATGATGAGACATTCGCCCCTGTTGCTCGCATCGAGGCTGTAAGATTATTACTTGCTATTTCTTGCTCTCTTGGTTTTAAACTGTATCAAATGGACATCAAAACCGCCTTTCTGAATGGCTACATCAAGGAAGACATCTATGTGTCTCAGCCCATTGGTTTTGAATGCCCTGATCATCCTGATTATGTTTATAAGGTCAAGCGTGCTCTTTATGGTTTAAAGCAGGCTCCACGTGCCTGGTATGAACGCTTGTCTACATATCTCTTGGATAAAGGCTATGTGCGTGGTAATGTTGATAAGACGTTGTTCGTACAACGTACAAACAACCATCTATTGGTCGCACAGATTTATGTGGATGATATTGTTTTTGGCTCTACTTCAAAAGATCTTCGAGATGCTTTTGTACACTCCATGCAAACTGAATTCGAGATGAGTATGATGGGTGAGCTCACATTTTTCTTAGGGCTACAGATTAAGCAAACTTCTGATGGGATCTTTCTTAATCAAGAGAAGTATGTTGGCACCATGCTTCAGAAATTCAAAATGGAAGATTGCAAGATTGCAAAATCACCCCTAGGTCAGCATGACAAGATTTCCAAAGATGAATCTGGGATTTCAGTTAATCAGAAAATGTATCGAAGCATTATTGGAAGTCTCTTATATCTCACTGCTAGTCGTCCGGATATCTCCTTCAGTGTTGGTGTGTGCGCTCGATATCAATCTGATCCTAAAGAATCTCACCTTCGTGCTGTGAAAAGGATTCTTCGCTATATTAAAGGAACTCCTGGCCTTGGTCTCTGGTATTCTAAACGGTCGTCACTGGAGCTAATTGGCTATACAGACTCTGACTGGGCTGGTTGTTCCGACGACAGAAAATCAACCACTGGTGGTTGCTTTTATCTTGGTCAGAACTTAGTCAGCTGGTATTCTCGTAAGCAAAATGTTGTTGCTTTATCTACTGCGGAGGCTGAATATTTTGCTCCTGCTCATTGTTGTACTCAATTGATTTGGATGCGTCAAATGCTTCTGGATTATGGTATTTCCTTGGATGATTTCCTCATTCACTGTGACAACACTAGTGCCATTAATATTTCCAGGAATCCAGTCCAACACAATCGGAGTAAACATATTGACATTCGATTTCACTTCATCCGAAATTTGGTTGAAGATGGTTTATGTAAGATTCAGCATCTCTCGTCGTTGGAACAACTCGCAGACATCCTTACGAAGAACTTGGAGATTTCTCGTTTTGAGTCCTTGAGGCGCAGTTTGGGCCTCTGTTTTTCTCACTAATTGGGTATGTCTCGGGCGGGCCACTGCATTACTTGGTTTTTTTATTCTTTAGGCCCATGCCCAGGCCCAGGGGGAGATCCTCTTAACCGATTGAGATGGTTGCCGGTACTAGCACTACTCAACGCACGTCTCCACTCTCTCTCCCCAGTCGACTCTGCAATTCCTCTCAGTTTCCCCTCATTTTTGCGAAGTTTGAATTCTCTCTCGCAATGGCGTCTCCTTCTAGCTCCAATATCAATCCTGATGACGTTGTTGATGCCCAGCTGCTCGCCGTTGATGACTCTCTCTATAAGGCTCGTCTTGCCACAGAACAGTCGCCTGGAGATGATCAGTTTCAGGACGCTCAAGAAGACATTGATGCTGCTATCGATGACTACTTTGCTGCTGACCCTGATGACGCGGATATGGAGGTCAATCCTGATACTGAGAAGGGTTCTAACCCTCAGCCTACTTCGGACAATGTCGAGACCCCATCGGTTGGCGCAGATCCAAAAGCGGATGTTCCAACAACAGCAAACCCTAGCACGGGTGCTGGAAGTTCGACATCTCCTCCGGTCCCTACCCCCAGTGCGTCTCCGTCTGCTCCTGTCCCTCCTGGTGCCAGTTCACCTCTTTCGCCTTCGGCTGTTGCAACTGGTGATGGGTTGCTGATGTTGGACCCTGAGTTGAATGCTCCGCCTCACTCTGGGACTGCACAGCAAGTTCCATTTGGTGGGTCACCTACTGAGGATGTTCCAACTACTGCGGAACAACCATCTCGGCCTGATACTGATGATATCCCTCTGGATGAGATACGGCGATCACTTCGTGAGAAGGGGAAGCGCAAGGCTGTTCCGACACCGTCCAAACAACCTTCGAAGAAGAAGTCTAAGAAGAGCACTCCTAAGAAGAAGTCTGCCCCTGTTCTCAAGGAGACCAATGCCCATTCTCCTCTGTATTTCTCCGCTGATGGAGAAAGGTATGCCTTGGAAACCCTTCACTCTCATGGTTTCATATCTGAGGAATGTTATGTGCATCCCTATTATGATCAGATTGGTTTTTCTGAATATTTAGAGAAGAAACATCTTTCTGTTTGGGCTACTTCCCTTAAGCGTTTTTCCCCTACTGTTTTTCGTGAATTCTATGCCAATTTGCATCCTGATACCCTTGATCCTGTTTCCCCTTGGTATTGTAAGATTTATCTTCGTGGAGAGTTGCTTGATCTTACTCCCTCTGTTTTTAATGAGTTGTTGGAACTTCCTACCAACACTGATATGAACAACCCCTTTGATCTGCTTAATGCTGAGCTAGCTACTATAGCCTCTACTATTTCTGCCTCTAAAAAATCTGCTTTTGGTAGACGTGCTATGAGTCCTTCAGACCTCTCTATGAAATTCAACTGTCTGTTCAGGATTGGTGCTTCCAATTTCTTACCTACATCCAATGCTAGCCAGCTTAGTTCTCATATGGGTAAATTCTTGTTTTCCATTGATGAATGTCCTGAGATCCTTAACTATGGTTACCTGATCATTAAGCATATGTTGAGGTTCTCTCGTGACAAAATTGAGAAGAATACCCAGTTGCCTTATCCTGTTCTCATCACCCTGTTTGCCCATTCTTGCCACTTGCTTGCCTCTAATGAAACCTTCATTAAAGTCAAGAAACACTTACCTTCTGATAAGCTTAAAGGTCTCCACAATGACTTCAAGCTTGGTCCTCAAAAGCTTGGATCAGCTCTAGTAGATCATATCAGAACTGAGCTGCAACAGGTTGAAAAGGAGTTAGGCATTCTGAATGACAATCAGATGGGCTTGAAGAGGAAGGTTCGAAAGCTGGTTGCCCTACTTCCACATTCTTTTGATGCTCCAGCTGAGGGGGAGGATGATTCTGAGGGTACTCCCTGATCTGCCAAGTAAGGGGGAGTGACAGTGGATAGGATTGTAGGATTGCTGATTGTTTTACTGATGTTGAAACAACTTTGTGTATTTCTGGTTTTCAGACTATGGATATTCTGATATTCTGTAATTGGTGGATATTTTGGATTTTCTCTGATCTGTTATTGCTGAATACTCTCATGATATTGGTATGGGATTATCTTTATGAATGGATGTTTTTGACTATGTCTGTTCTTCTTCAGCTCATATCGTTTGTGGCATGCTTATTTGTTGAGATTCTACTGCTCTCTGGTTTTATTATGACTCTCTGTGCTTTCTCCACTGTTTTGACTACTTGGTCCGATCATCTCCACAAAGGGGGAGATTGTTAGGGATATTTTTAGTATTGTGAAGATGTTCGTCATTTTGGCCGTTGTTGCAACATCGTGTCAACAACGCTTTATTATCTTCACTGGAAAAAGCACAGGATAGTACAGTGACGTGGCATTTCCCCTAGCAGGCCTTAGAGGGTTTTAGATGGGCCTTAAACCCATATAAATACCTGTCTTCGTCCTTGAGGGTGAATGAGAGTTTGTAGCCGCAATCACAGTATACTTTACAGAGAATTAACAACATCAAGAGCTGTGATTATGGCGGATTGAGAGCTGCTGAAGAAACCCCCTGGTTTTCGTTGTTTGCAGAAGGCACCAACAACCATCCTGCTGCTGGTATATCCTTAGTTGTTGTGTCTTCTACATTCTTTATGGGGTAATTGGGATTGTGTTTAGGCATTTCTTAGTCTATTGTTTTGTAAACACAATCCGTGTGTATTGTAGGTGTTTTAGCACCATTGAGCTTAATTTGATTGATTAGCTAGGTTCCCTCAAACACCACCTTAATACCTGCCGGTGAATTGCTTGCATTTGGGTAGATAGGAGAGTTCATTGGAATGTAAGGGTATGTAAGGTGTGGTTGACTCTTGTTCAATCGGTTTGGTGGAGATCTAGTGGAATCCCTGGCTTGGAGCCCCCAGATGTAGATCAGTGGATCGAACTGGGTGATCAAATTCCTTGTGTTCTTATTTTATTCCGCACTCTGTTTGTGTTTGCCTCTGGTTGTGATTTGCAGGTTGTTGAGACATCGCTCAAACAACTCTTAAAGGGTTTACGTATTCTGATTGGGCCTGTCAGTGGCAAATCACATAAACTATTGTGGTAAACCATCTATACTACGTGTGGTAATCATCTACACTATATGTGGTAAATCATCTACACATATGTGGTAAAGCACTTAAGCAAGCGTGGTAAGTTTATCCGTTCGAAGGTTTAGGGTTCAAAACCGACGTCATTATTATGTCTAAATGAATTATGTATTCTCCTCTTATCTCAATTCATTAAAAGTATTACAACGAGTACGAATACATGAATCAAAAGGTATGCATATACTTAAAAAAATCATATAGGTTCACTCTTACATTACTTCATTTATAAGGAGGATAATCTAAGTATTTATACTAGATAGTATTCTAAATGTGTAATTAGCTATCAATTTCTTCATCTAATCGTATGTTACAATCGTAATGGCAACTACAAATCGTGTAAATTATAAGTACTTCCTTAGTGCTTATAGGTGTACGTCACTTCGAACTCGTTCTTATTTACTAATACTGTTATACTCCCTCCGTTTTTTATTGTTTGCTACATAGGAAGTTTTGTCACTATTCATTGGACTACTTTGATTTCAATTTTTCTCATAGCTATACAAGTTAAAATATAGTCAAGTGTGATCTTGTTATATTCGTCTCATCATGTAGTTTTTTTAATATGGAACTTATAGAATTTTTACTTGTACCGAACTTGAGTTATTAACGATTTAAAATGTGCATTGGACTGCGTGCGATGTGGGTCCGTAGCAAACAAATAAAAACGGAGGGAGTATGTTTCACTAAATTCTCCCGTTGAGATTCAACATATGTAGCGTTAATGTTTTTTCCAAGCTTTATTCCCTCCTAATAATCTCTTGTTTGAGATGATGTGCGTGGTTTTATTGCTTCCACTATACCGTAATGCAAAAGTATGTATTCTGAAATGTGGTAAACAAACTTCATGAATGTGGTAACTGCTGACAGTTGACATGGTACTGATTTTGTCCGAATGTGGTAACACATAAAGGCTATGCTTGGTAAACATTTAATCAAAATGTTGTGGGAATGGAGGACGGTCAGATTGACGTCCCCCTAGAAGCGTTCAGTAGCCGTCTTGAATGATGGGATTTGTATAAATTATTTAAATTTATTAAATATTTATATTCATTTGTAAACATTAATTTTACTAAGTATTTTTTGTCAACATTTTTATTTTCAAAATTTTTTCTTTATGTTATTTAAATTAAATTATGTTATATTTATTTATTTAATATAAATTTATTTTATCTATTATAATAATTTTAAGAATATATTACTGTTATTTTATCATACTGAAATGCGGTAAAATGTGTTGACATATATGGTAAGGAATTATATCTACAATGTGGTAAAGGGTATTTACATATGTGGTAAAGAGTTATATTCAAAAGTGGTAAATGTGTTGAATTTACACAGTAAAGAATTATTCCAAACGTGGTAAATGAGTAGCATATGTATGGTAAAGCCCTAGATTAATCACAGGAAACCGTGCTGTGCTACCAACGTCCCATTACCACAGGAGATTTCAGTGAGGTTTGGACGTCCCCGGACGGTCGTCCATATGGTTCCAGGACCGTCCACAATATTAATGGAAGTATTGTGGAGAGGAGGACGGTCATTTGGACGGTGCATTGAAAGCGTCCACAAGCCATCATGATCTCTTAACAGTACACTTTTTACCCTGTGGTGACCCTGTGGTAAATTGCATGGTGCTATGTGGTAAGATTGACATGGTTTGTGGTAAACCAAGGATATTACACGTGGTAAAGAGCACATACTTACATGTGGTAAAGGTAACATGGTTTATGGAGCATGTTATTCTAATTATTTATAGAGCACATATTTGTGTGTATTTTACCACAAAAATATAGTTGTTTACCACACACAATTTGAGAATATTATAGGGTTTAAACGTATTTTACCACAAAAAACATATAAAGGTTTACCACCCACCATATAATTGTTTTACCAAGGCTTCCCATTTTGTTTTACTAAATTTGTACTTGTGCTTTACCACATTATTTTTGTTTTTTTACCAATCTTCGTGTGTATTTTACCACAATAAATCATGGTTGTTTACCACCCACCATATGATTGTTTTACCAAGGCTTCCCATTTTTTACCAAATTTGTATTTGTGCTTTACCACATTTTTTTTGTTCTTTACCAATATTTGTGTGTATTTTACCACAATAAATCATGGTTGTTTACTACTCACCATATGATAGTTTTACCAAGGCTCAACATATTTTTACCATTTATATAAGACGTGCTTTACCACATTATTTTTCTTCTTTACCATGTTCAATGAATGATTGTACCATGTTTCTTGGGGTGTTAATTAAAATATAGTAGGAATGATGTGCGGACGCCTAGTAGGATGGTTTAGGACACCATACAAAAACCGTCCGAATGACTCTGTATTATGCCTTGGGGCACGGACGGTCCAAGGACGGTTTCTAGAACCGTCCACTTACCCGTCCTTCACGAATTATTTGTGCTCGAATGGTCCTGGTGTGTTGGGACGGTCTATGCGGACCGCCCCCTACCCGTATTAAGAACACTGAAATTGGAACTCGTGATGGGACTGTCATAGGACGGTTTTCAGACCGTCCAGTCTACCGTCCTTTTTTTGAATTTTCAACTTTTAACATATGGGACGATTTTACTAATCGTCTATTAGCCCGTCCATTCAACAATTGTGGTAATTTTTAAATTTATACCACATCTACTACCATGTGTTACCACAAAAATAGAAAAATTCTTTACCACATATTACAATATCCATAGGCTAACATGTATTCATAAATACCATAATTTCATATCAAGCTGCTACACATACACGGGATCATCTCCACATGCCAAATAATCCAAATGAAATTCATCCAAAAACTTCTAAATGTACTATACAAACACTTGAATACACAAGCAATTCAAGTTGTGAAATTAACATCAAGCCACACCCGTCCGTTATAATTGTGTATGCATAAAACACTTGAATACACAAGCAATTCCTTGTTGCCGGCTCAAACACTTCAAGGACCGCTTGCAAACGCGGTAGATGGGCTATCTCCTTGGTCACTTTTGTGATCTATAGCTTGTCTTTGTCTATCGGTCCAACGAACCTCTACCTCGTCCACGACATCTCTAAGATACTTGGCCGAGCACCGGGAGCTTGGATACCCTTCTCCTTTGTCACAACTGTCAACAAACAAAACAAAATTACATTCAACATAAATTCTAAAACCTCCTAAATACCCAAAACACAATTTCCTCACCGTTGCATTGTCAATATCTACATATTACAAGTCAAAATTATTACAATTCCACATCCAAACATCTTTATCACTATAAGTCATCACTAGCACAACATTGCACCAATAATTTGGGCGTTCTCAAAAGTCGATACCAATATGACCTTTCATCGAACACCTTAAATGCATAAATCATTCACACTAATTCATCAAAATCAACCAAACAAAACATCCCCAAATCAAAAACAAAACACATAAATCCCACATATATAGTTTCATATAACAATTTCTACACTCCCACCAATCAATCTACTCCCAAAAAACACAAATGAAACTAACATTCTAGAAGTAAAAATCAAAGACGAAATAAAGGAAAATCACCCATTTACCTGTCGGTCGAATGACGTCTTCCAACACTTTGGCTTTTCTCTTCGGTGTCATTGATGCAATAGTGTGGGTAGGACGAATTATACTTTAAAATAAAAACCCTGGATCCGTTCTCCTTCGATTCGACCTTGGCTTTTGGGTTCTTCTTCTAGGGCTTCCTTTGAAATTGAAATTGAGGGTATGTTTGAGATTAAATGCTTCACTCGTAGGACTTGTTCGTTCCCCTCACCCTCCCACCGTGATCCTTCACTTCAGTTTCGATCGTCGGTGTTGTTGGTGTTCTTTGCCTTCTCACTTTCTCCTTCTCACTTTCTCATGTGCGCTGTGTGTTGTGTTTTGTTTGAACTAATGACTATGTTTATTTTTTAATTGGATTAAGGAAGTTATGTAGGGTGTTCAACAGAAGTCAAACTTTTGAATGGTGTTGACTCTAATTTCCCCTTTGTTCAATGAATGCACAACGTTTATTTACCTCCGAATTCTTCAATTCGTCGTGGAGCATGATGATTTCATTATGGCAACATACCTTGCAGATAGAGAGTGATTGTGTACGAGGGAGGGGCAGCCATCTTTAGATTGTATTATTGCCATTTCTCGCCTCCTCACTCATTTTTGACTGGAATGAACCTGCTGTTTTTTTTTTGTTTTTTTTTTAATCTGTGAGCTTCACACCATCTGATTATTAACTTTTTGAATTTCACATCATCTTTTCCTTTATGGTTGCATAACTTATCTGTTTCATGTAGTATTTACTAATGCAACCTATTGATGATGCTCTGCAGCATTTGGATATAACATTCAAAAGGTACCCCACAAATTACCGTCCAAGAATCGACAAATTGGATTCGACCAAGGACCGCGAACAGAAGACTACTGCTGGATTTTACTATTGTTATTTGGATGATTAATGTGTATGTTAAGAAGCTAAGATACAGAATTTCTCTACAGTCGCCTCCCTCTCTTTTAGCTGCGCGCCTGGACGTTGATGGAAAAGTTGTTGCTACCTTGTGCTGCTAGGTACCACCCATTTGTTGATGAAAGGATTCCTCAATAGTGTTCTTTCGAAGTTGAGAAGGTCAAACGCACAAATATTCTGCAACTTATGTCGGCATATTGACAATTTATAAGAGAGAGAGAGAATGCTTGAGCTTTGCTGGTTTCTCACAGCCAAATTCTGTCGAGAGGCCAGTTTTGGTTGTTTTAGATGATGAATTTAACCTTATTATACAGAATTTGGTAGGCATTTTGACATATGGTTGTTAATTACAATCATATTGACGGTTGCATCCCTTGTCCTTTTTTTTTTCTTTTGTTTTTTTTTAAAAAAATATGATAATCAGGACTATGTCTTTGATTATGTAAAAATCCTAACTTATCCATGTCCAGAGATTGTGGACAATGTTGTTCTGGCAGCAAATATATTTACTTCCACTTGGATTTTGCTGCTGTCTAGAGGAATGAATAAATGATATGTGATGGTTCTTTTTTTTCTTTTTTTCTATGATTACTACGGAAAGCATTTTGACTTTCAATGCGGTGTTTAAGAAGTGCGATGGTTAAGTTCTTAGACTTACATTGTTGGACATCCTTTGAACTATTGGTTGAAGGGGAATAATCTCATCCATTTTTTAAGCTTATAACACACAAATTAGAAGGAACAAATGAGAATGATAGAGAATTGGGTGGAAAATCGAACTTCATCCTAAATTTTAGAAGTCAGGGGAATTGACATAGGTTGTCATTCCCGTCATCCATAAATATTTCTATCATTGATTTATGTTAAATAAAATATGTGTAATATGTTTCTGAATCGGAGCATATAAATTCCAACAAACATGTAAATGGCCTTGGTTGAAATTATTAGTATGAACCTGTTATATTACAGAGTAGTATAAATGGCCTTGGTTTATCAAAAAATTCAAGCTTCTAGTTTATTGTGTCACACTTTTTCCATTTCAGACTAGATATGTTGCCTCGTGCTGCTGTTGTGTATAACAATTGTTTTCTTCTCAAAAAAGGATTCAACAAAAGTCTGTATTTTATAGGAAAGGCAAAAGGTCTCACATGGCTGGCACCGCCTCTACTCCTCGAACGTAGGAATCAACGATTTAGACCATATCCAATAGCCGACACTATACTCAAACCCAACTTACAGTAAATATCATATCAAACAGTAATTCATTTCCAATAGGCAACACTATACTCAATTATAAGGTATACAATTTAGAAACTATCTTATATAACGATGTAATGCATATAAATGATCTTACTTGAATGCATATAGTGAAATCAAATGTAACATGTAACATATGATGTTTGCAAGATAACTTGTGTAAACATATTGGTGAAGATTGCTCATCCCCATTTTCCAATGCCACCCCAAAACTGTAAAACGGCAAGCCACCCAAAAGTTCATCTCACAAATATTTTTTTCCGAAGTAAACCGTACGAGCATGGAGAGCTTCAACGAGACAAAATCCATGGATCTTGTAAGATCATATTATTAAACACCACAAATTATTGTAAAGCAGTTAGTGTTCGCCTCAATTTCCACTTTATCCATCTCTATAGGAAATCATTCAAAATCGCATCGTTTTAACTTTTAAGCTAAACAAACGAGTGGGACCTAAATTATGCAGAAAATTTGCAATAGTTTACAACAGAAGAAGCTTCAACTACATCTCTGAGGTAAATTAAATCTCATTGTTCGTAGAGCAAACATTTAAGTACTAGTATCTACCAATTTTGGTACCTTTGCTTGGTCTCCTTTGGCGCTGAGGATCTCTGGGAATAGTGATGCAACACCTTTTCTTATGAAAATGGGGGATGATCCTCTGATTGATTCTGTGGAACCCTTGGTTTCCAACCTGGTTTTTCATCCCAATATATGTCATAATATATGTGGCCGGGAGAAGAATCCGTCACACAGCATCATATTCCTGTGTACCGCTGTACGCGTCTCCTGAATCTTTGTTCCTTAGCCTGATCACAAAGATGCGGGTATATTTGAGGAAACCCGAACAGAAAGATGTGTGCATGTAAGAAAAGCATGTAAAGTAGAAAATAGTAGAAGATTGCCTTGTCAGAGAATTCTGAGAAGGCATCCTGCATCGTGGAAAACTGCAGGACTTTGACATCATTGAAGGCTGAAAATGTGCTCGTCAACTGTTGGGAAAGCACGATGTAATTGAAATAAGTCCTAAAAATTATCACAATATTAGAAAGCATGAAAGTTGTTAAACTGTTGTGGCATAATATTGATCCATTCGAAATTCCTTTATGCCTGTGTGAGCTATCATGCTAATCGGAACTTAAATACCATTATCAATTAGACCTAAAATCCAAATGACCTTTTCTTCTGTACTCAGCTTAGGGAACTTAATGGTTTTCCCTTGCCTTGTGATGTTTGAAACATCACAACCAGGTGATCCTCCGTGACAAAGACGCACATCAAGCCATGAATCTTTTACCTGAAATAACAAGGGACGCGTTAACCAGAGAATAAAGATAATCCGATCTATGCTCATTTGGAGTTGAAGGGATAAACCTTCTGGGGCATGTAAGGATTGTCAAATAGAGAATACTCCCTGATCCCAATTCCAGGTCCAAATTCCTCCTCTGGCAATTCTTTCAGCATTATATTCACCTGCATTGTGTGTTTTCATGGTGGATCAATCAAACAAAAGAAGTCAATTTAATAAAAATTTAAGAAAGAAGTTTTTGGTTTGATAGAAAGAAAGGTCCAATTGCTTGTGTTAAGTGTCCTACATCGGTAATCGAGTGGTTCCCCCTTGTTTATATGGATAGGAGCTACTCCATCCATAGACAATTGGATTTCAGTTGGAAGTTCATATCCATGACTTAACATAATATTAGAATTTTAGAACATGGGTACCCCTATTGGGTGTGTAGTTGATCCTGAAACTATGGATAGGAGTTTCCATTAACAGAATGTCATAAAGTTAAAATGGCTATATAATCCTTGCTAAAAATTTATGGCAATAAATTATTGGATCTGAGCATTACTCGCCTTTAGATTCTCAGTACATTCTTGATAATAAAATTGTAGTTCAGGGGGAACTCATTAATACCTCAAAAACATGATCCAACGGGCATAGGAAAGGCTGTCTAGTCAATGAACCCTGTAAAATTCCAGGATGTCCAAACCACAGCCTATCCAACCTGCACCATAGTGGAGGCATTACCTAAAATCAATGACGAAGGTAAAAAAATGAATTTAAAAAAAGCAGATTTAAGAAACTAGAAAAGTTATACAAAGTAATACATAAGTTATGAAGTATCTCCTAAACTAAAGGCCTCATTCAACAATGGAGACTTCAATTGAATATGAAAATAAACTGACAAAATTAAAGCAGCAGGAGTAATTGAGAAAAAAGAAAGAAAATTCGTAGGAGGATAACAGAGTTCATTATCCATTTGAAAGTGAATTGTGATAGGAGAAATAAAGATATTTCAACAAGGTATAAAGCAGCAAAAAGACAACAATGAACAGGAGATTAAGGTGTCAAACATTGCAACAGTTCTTACAGTGTACGATTCAATAATGAAGCGATGGCAAGTGCAGTCCTTATCTGTTTAATCTGAATATCAAAGTTCGTGTTAGCAAGAAACACATAGTTGGTGCAAAATCACACCACTAAGAAACATCCACAAGCACATACTTGGTAATTGACCAGAGCAAAGTGTGATTCAACGTTATGCTCTCCTTCCAAGAACAAGCTCTTAGGAATACCAGGTTTAAATGTCAGGAATCCTCCTGCAAAAAGATTGTCCGCAGGAATCAGAATACTAGTTCGTATAACGTCAATTAGTATATTGTGTCAAATACAACAGCATTTGGCATAATTAATTAATTATTTACTTGAGCTTTTCTTGCAACTTAATATATGGACATCAAATCTCATTCTGCACAACTCTCTTAGTCTTTTTAACCATTTCTTTAACCTTCATCTTTTTGGAATGTGGGAGTAGATAGTAATAGGATTCAGATATTGCAAAGGTATGAATGGCTTAAAGTGGACAGGATTGAGAAACACTAAGAACCTGGCGTATCATAATATTCTGGTGGATCATAAAAAACCATAGCCTCCCGTAACCGGTGTTTTTTACATCAGTACCCGCATATTGGAAAGTGGTATGTACAGCATATGGCTCCAGTCTAAGCTGTTGGTACATGGCCTGACAGGAAAAATTCTTATTACATCCGAATGTTTGCGTAAATTATGTGCTCAAGCTTACAACTTTATAAAAACCCTTTTTGTCAAAGAAAGAACTAGTATTAAGCTAGTAAGCCTGGTTCTTCAAATTAATATAAGACCAAAAACTGATGCACACACCCTCCCCCGAAAAAAAAATTAAAATAAAATAAAATTAAGAGCACCTGGACAAAGTAGGTATGACCACTGCAAAAAATGCTTGCTGGGAGAAGGCCAAGCTTAAGAGTTCCATCATAGGCATACATGAGTCCACTGTCATCGTCAACAGCTGGGCCCATCTGCTTGTGCATAAGATCATTGAAACCATTTTGATCCCATACCTTATCATCATTCAGAAGCATTTTCTTCCATTCTTCTGCCAATCTCATTGATGGCTCAGTTGGCCTCCAGTGAAATATTCCTATGTTGTAAGCAGAACCTGCTGTTCTCATGGAAAAGAAGCATGGGATATCAATTAGATAAAATAAGGGGAATTCACACAATCTAGTCCACCACAGGGCCAAAATTTATGATGAATACACTAATGTTTACTGTGTAGTCAAAGCTTATGATGAAACACAGGGAGCACAACATGTGAATTAAGTCAGTTCATTAGATCATTTGTTTTACATACTTGAGTGAGATGGGAATATAATAATGGTTTGTATAACTAATCAAATCTGATGGGATTACGTCCCAGATTTATCCATTCACGCTAGTCACACTGTAAATGTTATTAGGACCACAATTATTTTAGTCATCACCTCCCAGAAATGGGGAAATCTCTGACAGAGATATACACCAGTCCTCATTAAATTTTTGGGGAAAATGTCTACAGAAGAAAAATATTTCCCAGGATGTTTTACCTAGTTTCCAGTCATCCAAACTGTCATCAAATACAGTTGGTGAAACATGATCCGTGGAAGTCAGTATATCAGCATCAGGAAATCGAGCAAGATAAGGAAGGGGGTTCTGTTCAAGAGAAGTTTCACAATGTTAAAAATTTAGCAGCCGGAAATTTGGGTCATCCTTTTCAAAAGATGTATTCCTCATATATGGGGGGGTGGGGGGGTGGGGGGAGGGGGGGTGTTTCTGTCTTTCTTTCAAAGGGGTGATCATAGGAACTAAAAATGAAATGAATACAGTGTGCAATGGCATTCTCCACTTTGTCAGTCCACATAGATGAGTGATTAAATGCAAACTGACAACACAATAACAATCCCCATTATGGAACACCAATGTGTATCACAGCATATAGATAACAAAGCACAATATTAATCACACAACTTGTGAATCAGCGAACGGTACAGTGTCTATTCATGAGATCAGAACAGAGTTTCAGAGAATTCACGATAAAATGGCACAATGTTAGGAATGCCTCACATATCAGCAATTCAAACCCCAGGAAATCATAGAATTTACCAGACTACCTAAAAGTTCAAAATAATTTACTCGACTAACTCCATAAAGCACAATAACATCTGTTTTCACGGAAAATGTCTAGGAGTAGAATTAAGTAGACTGGACTTGAGAATTGAGATAATGAGAAATATCTGTTAAAAAGTCAATGCAACTAATTGTTTAAGCATGAAGAATACCTTTAACCAGACCATGTCTGTGTCACACATCAGCAATTCAAACCCAATAGGTAACAATGAATTTATCAAAAGAACTTTCTCCCGTCCCATCTTGTGAAAGGATGCTGAGCCCCAGCCAACATCCACTGTGCTCATATGGCTACCCATATCAAAAACTGGAATACCTTTCCAGTAGAGAACCTCCATCAATTTTGTGTCCATGGCACCTAAGAGCAAACTTCTGTATGTCAAACCACTTGAATGGCAAAGCATCTCTTCAGTAAATAAACAGCACATAAAAACTCACCAACAAGAAGATTATCGACACCCATATCAGTCAAATGTTTAACCCATGTCAGAACGAAATCCTTGAAAGCATAGTTGTCAAACGTCACAATTATGACATTATCCTTCACTCTTTCCTGAACCAGTTCCTTTGTCAATTTAAAGTTCTCTAGAGGTGGCAATTTTGATCCAGCAGGAGGTGCCTTCCAAATTGGTGGCGGAATTTCTCCCTTGGATACTGATGGCGAATTCGGTACAGCACCTCTCACTACTTGCTGAGAAGAATTTAATGGTCCTACTATGAACGGTATCAAAAAGTAAATATAAGAAGAATGATGAATAAACCACGAGAAGAATCAATTCAAGCTTTGAGAGAAATGGAAACTAAGCTCAATAGTCCAGTGGTAAAATTGTTTTCTTTACACTTCTCACAATACTTAATTTGGAAAACCATTTACACAAAATGACCAGAGGATGAACCTGAAGCATGAATTTAATGTATCAAATCAAAATTTTAATATCCATAACGTGCTACAAAATCTAAAACATAAATCAAATCTGAAAGATTTGACCAATTCTAAGATCACAAATTGGATCAACAATCACTTTAAACTAAAAGTCTACATACAACAACCAATCAAGAAAAGCCACCTAACTTTAAACAAAAAGAGAAGAATCAATTTCATAAGCCTCCACCTACCTTTGCGCGAATCAGAGGAGGCATATGATCCTAAGGAGGACCATGGAGAAGAGAGAAGATTCGAACTGGTGAAAACCGCGGAAAACTGTTAAGCATGTTGGTGGCAGCAAACATGGACGTCAACCTGGTTGCATTGGAAGTGAGTGAGCCACGGTGGTCGAGCATGATGCAGATCTCAAAGTCTATCTGCCTGTTCTCCTGGGCTATATCCATTTGTTTATGTTTGGGCCTTATACCATTGAATGGGCCTTGTTATGTTGGGCCTTACCTTTCCTTGTTATCTCTATCCATTAGCTAGTCCATTAGCTAAGTATATATTGTGGAGTCCTGTATTGTAAACATTGATTTGTCAGATCATTCAATACAAACTCCATTTATTTACATCCAGTGTGTTAGCTTCTTCATGGTATCAGAGCGTTTGATCCTCTAGGATTGCTACTGAGATTTGTGTGTTTGCTCCAATTGCTTACGTCTAGCTTTTCGCACCTCTATTGTTGTGCGTTTACCTCTGTTTGCTATGTCTACCACCACAGAATCATCTGCAACTGACGCAATTGCAGTTAACAAGGAATCGCATCAAAATGATGCAGTTAAGGTGTGCAAGGAATTGCTTCTCACAACAGCAGATCAACCACATCTCCAGCTGACTCCAACACAGTTCGATGGAACTAATTGGATCACCTGGCGTCTTGCTGTACGCAATGCACTGCGGATCAAGTCCAAGGAGAAATTCATTACTGGTGATTTTCCAGCTCCTGCTGCGGACGATCCGATGTACGAACTATGGATCAGTGTTGATTGTCTCGTTCAGAGTTGGCTGCGCAATTCACTGACTACGGAGATTGCTCGACAACTCGTGCATATTGAAACAGCTCAAGCACTGTGGGGAGAATTGGTTGAAGTCTATGGACAGACTGGAGGTCAACAGGTGCTTTTGTTACGAAGGAAGTTGGCTAACCTGACTCAGGGAAACAGGTCAGTAACGAGTTACTATAGTGATCTTAAGGCTAACTGGCGTGACCTTAGGGCATTGAAACCTTTTCCTGCCTCGTGTAGCTCAGAAACACATAAGGCTTTAAATGACTCTGATGAGTATGATCTGCTAGTACAATATATCATGGGACTGAGTGATGAATATTCTCATGTTGGTAACCAAATTCTACTGCTGGATCCACCACCATCGGTCTGTAAAGCTCATGGTATGGTGTGTAATGTAGAAGCTCAGAAATGCAACTCTATTGCTGGAGACTCTGGTACATCTGGTTTCATACTTGCTACTGTTGATAAAAATGCCTCTGAGAAGCGTGGATCTGTTGTTTGCACTTATTGTAAAAAGGTTGGTCATACTAGAGATAAGTGTTTCCAGTTATCCAATAAGAATGCTGTCTGCGATCATTGCAAACGAAAAGGACACACCAAGGCCAATTGCTTTCAACTTACTGGAGTTGTTCCCGAGTGGTACAAGGCTCTCACTGACAAAGCAAAAGGAAAACCAGTAGCTGCTGTCACTTGTGCTGTCAATGACAAGGCTACATCTACTGATCTCACAACTGATTCAGTGAGGATTTCCAAACTTGAAGAAATGTTTGAGAAGTTTATGAAAACTCAGACTGCAGCAGCTAACTTCAACACTCCAGTGGACTATGTTGGTGGAGCTCTCCAAATGGCAGGTAGTTCCCTAACTGTTGCTTCTCATTCTTTGAGTAATTACTGGCTACTAGACTCAGGTGCGAGTTGTCACCTGTGTTCCAACATTTCTTACCTTATTGAACCTCAGCCTTTTACATCCTTTAAGCATCTCATTCTGCCAGATGGCACAGCTAAAGTACCCTCACATACTGGTTCTGTGAGAATTGGTGAGGGTCTTTTGGTTCCTAATGTTCACTATGTGCCAGGGGTAGTTCTAAACTTGCTATCTATCAGTCAGTTAACTCATGATTTGAAGTGCACTGCCTTGTTTGATCCCTTGACTTGTATCCTGCAGGACCAGAAAACTAAAAAGTATCTTCTCAAGGCTTCTGTGATAAACAACCTTTATCCTATTAAGCATTGTTCAAGCAAGGAAACCTTTCCCATTTCTGTTAATTCTGTTGCTTCTGATAATATCAAATCAGATTTACTTTGGCACTACAAATTGGGGCATCCCTCACCTATTGTAATGTCACATTTAGGATTGCTTTCGAATAAAACTGCTGAGTTTCCTTGTGATGTCTGTTTTACTTCAAAGATTCATAGATTACCATTCCCTTCAAGTTCATCTCATGCCAAATTACCTTTTGATCTTGTGCATTGTGATCTATGGGGTCCCTTTACTCCTTGTGATCGAAGTAACTCTAGATACATGTTAACCATTGTTGATGATGCCTCTAGAGCTACTTGGATATACCTATTAAACCATAAATCTGATACAGTGTTACTTCTCTCCCAGTTCTTCACACTTGTCAAAACTCAATATGATAAAGCTGTCAAAATCTTAAGGTCTGATAATGGTTCCAAATTCTGCAATCACAAATGTCTCACTCTTTTCAAAAGCCTTGGTGTCATTCATCAAACTTCGTGCACTTACACACCCCAACAAAATGGGAGAGTAGAAAGAAAACACCAACATTTGATTCAAGTTGCTAGGTCTCTTCTATTGACATCAGGTGTGCCTAAGCTATATTGGGGGGATGCTCTTCTCACTTCTGCCTATATCATCAATCGTCTCCCTACTAAAGTTCTTTCTTGGAAATCCCCCTGTGAGATACTCTATGGAACCAAACCTGATCTTTCAAATATCCACTCTTTTGGCTGCCTATGTTACATTAAATTGCCAGGGCACCACAGTGGAAAACTTGATCCCAAAGGTCTGAAATGCATACACTTGGGAGCTGCTGTTAACAAAAAAGGGTACAAGGTTCTTGACCTCTCTACAAAGCAAATACACATATCTCGAGATGTCATCTTTTTTGATGATATCTTCCCTCTTAAATCTCCTGTTCCTCCTACCTCCTTCACTCCCATTGCCCTTTCTCCTTCAACTCAATACCTTGTACCTGGTACACCATCTATTGTTCCATCTTCACCATCTCATACCCTTTCCTCTGAGGTGCCCACTGCCCCTCAGCACAGTGCCTTATCCTCTGAAGTGCCCACTGCACCTCAGTACACCTTGCACTCTCCCTTGGCTCCCACTGAGCCATTGAGGCATACTTTCAATGATACATCTCCTGTGGCTCCTACTGAGTCACAGTTAGCAACTTCATCTGGAGACGTGCCTCTCGACACTCCTCCATCCACTGCTTCGTCCTCAACTGAGCAGTGTCTTTCACCTACTTCTGGAACACAGGCTACAGCTCCATCTGAGGCTGGTATGACTTTAAGACCTCGAAGGATGATCAAGCGCCCTGCCAGGTATGATGACTATCTGTGCTCATCAGTTACATCTGATTCCACTTTTGTACCTTGCTCTTACACTCAAGCTCATGGGATACCCATTGGCACTCTGCTGTGCAAGCTGAATTAAATGCCTTGGAGGCCAATGGAACCTGGGATATTGTTTCTTTACCAGATGGTAAGCGTCCCATAGGTTGCAAGTGGATTTTCAGGATTAAGTACAAGCCTGATGGGAGTGTAAGTAAGTACAAGGCTCGGTTAGTAGCCAAGGGCTTCAATCAACAATTTGGAGAGGACTACAATGATACTTTTGCATCAGTGGCAAAAGTTGGCAGTGTGAGGATTTTGTTTGCCCTGGCAGCATCCTTCAGGTGGACTTTGTTCCAGCTTGACGTCAACAATGCTTTTCTTCATGGCAACCTTGATGAAGACATCTACATGCATTGTCCACCGGGCCTTGGTGCACCATAAGGAAAGGTCTGTAAGTTGAAAAAGTCCCTCTATGGCTTAAAACAAGCACCTCGTCAGTGGTATGGTGCCTTGTCTTCCTTTCTCAAGAGTCTTGGTTTTGCCCCAACCTACAGTGATCAATGTGTGTTTACCAAGTTCACTTCTCTTGGCTTGGTCCTTATTGTTGTCTATGTGGACGATATACTCATCACTGGAGCTGATCTCCAGGAGATTACTGCTGTTAAGACTGGTCTTCACAAGCAGTTCACAATTAAGGACCTTGGGAATGCTGCATATTTTCTTGGCTTAGAGATTTCATCCACCTCTGAGGGTTACTCTATTACACAGCAGAAGTATACCTTGGATCTTCTAGCTGACATTGAAGTTCCCAAGAACCCCAAAGTCCATTCTCCATGCCCTGCTCATAAAACTCTTGGGAACACTGGAGTTCTGTTTGGGGATCCTCATCTGTACAGGCGAGCTGTTGGCAAACTTCTTTACCTTGGCTTTTCTCGTCCGGACATCTGTTACAGTGTCCAACAATTAAGCCAATATATGCATGCCCCCACTGAGGATCACTGGCAAGGGGTTGTTCAAGTACTCCAATACCTGCACACCAGTCCCTCCATGGGCCTGTTCTATCCCTTTGATCTACCTTTGGAAGTAAAAGGCTTCTCTGACGCTGATTGGGGGAACTGCCCAGTGTCTAGGAAGTCTCTCACTGGCTTCTGTGTCTTCTTGGGAGGTTCTTTGGTGGCTTGGAAAACAAAGAAACAGAACTATGTCTCTCGAAGTTCCACTGAAGCAGAGTATCGTAGCCTAGGTGTTGTGGCTGCTGAACTCCTCTGGATTGGCAATCTCTTCAAGGAGCTTCACCTCCCTTTGCCATCTCCTTATCCCATCTATTGTGACAATTCCTCCGCTATCCAGCTTGTTAAGAATCCAGTGCATCATGAGCGCACGAAGCACATTGACATTGGTTGTCTTTATGTTCGGGATTACTTCCAACAAGGATTCATCGATCCCATCTTTGTTCCTTCATCTCTTCAATTGGCCGACATGTTTACTAAGGGTCTACCTCCCAAGGTGTTCCTGTCATGTTGCTCCAAGTTGAACATCTGGCGCGGTTCATCTTGCGGGGGGGATGTTAAGCATGTTGGTGGCAGCAAACATGGACGTCAACCTGGTTGCATTGGAAGTGAGTGAGCCACGGTGGTCGAGCATGATGCAGATCTCAAAGTCTATCTGCCTGTTCTCCTGGGCTATATCCATTTGTTTATGTTTGGGCCTTATACCATTGAATGGGCCTTGTTATGTTGGGCCTTACCTTTCCTTGTTATCTCTATCCATTAGCTAGTCCATTAACTAAGTATATATTGTGGAGTCCTGTATTGTAAACATTGATTTTTCAGATCATTCAATACAAACTCCATTTATTTACATCCAGTGTGTTAGCTTCTTCAAAAACACGTAGAAGGAAGAGACCAAAATTCCGACAATCACAGTGACGTAGATCGTCAAGAATAATGGCCTGGATTTGCAGCCTCCTTCACCGAATTAATCGAAGCCATTTTCCCAATTCCCCTGATGACGAAATCCCCCAACTTCAAAAATCAACAACAGAAGAAATACAAACAACCGCCAACCAAACTATCCAAATATACACGAATTCTTCCTGCAAATAATTCTTCCTGACTTCAACAGAAGAGGAAGACTTTTTCTACTCTATTAATTAATTTTAAGGCATTTATTCTATTGGCATGGAAATAATGGTAAGTCGTGGTTAGCAAGTTGAGCTTCTTTTTTTGGAATTTTTTGGGGCAGTTATTGATTTACACTATTTTTTTTAAAAAACTTGAATTACACTATTTTAATATAGTTATACATTTATTTATTCTATTTTATTGATGAGAATTATAATTTCGGTTTTAAACATTACAACTATTTGGATCTATTCTATATCAATCTACATTAGAAGAAGGGATGAAAACTTAGCTCAAGTGGTTAAGTCCCTTCACTTCCAATAAAAGGTTGGAGGTTCGATTTCCCACCGGTCCCTTATCCCTCCCTTTTATTCCCCTTTGTAATTTTTATGGCATGGGCTCTCACCATCCATTTTCCTAGTTTGTATAGGCTGTTCAGCAAAAAAAAAAAAATCTACTCCTACATTAGAAGTCAATGTCTTTCATTATGGAAAATGAAAATTTGACCACCAGAAAATGGCTGCATTGTGAACTTGGTCATAGCAACCAAAAATATACTCTATGAGTATTTTAAAAAAAAAAAAGAAAAAGAAAAAACATTGACCCTTAAATTGAACCATTTTTTTTTCGAGGGAGATAAATTGGACATTTTTTTTATATACATAGATGATATATGTAATTTGAATGCAATAGTATTCTATGCTCTAATAAATAGCTGAATGGTAAAATGCACAAATAATTTGCCCAATCTATATAATAAATCCTGAATACTTTTATGTTTGTGCAGACTCTTTTATCCTTATTCAATATAACTAATTCTTTTTAATATTTAGGGTTATATCAGTAATTATACCATCATTTTATAATCAATGGCTACAATTAATCCACGTCATTGATGATTAATCGCTGACTAATTCCAACTCACCTTCCACATCATCAATATCTATATTTAGAAAATAAATCTATCTATTAATATAATAAAATCTTCAGAAAATCTTTATATATATCTTAAAAAGATATGAATTTTTTATGACACTTAAAAGATATAAGTTGATTAAAAATATATAATATAAATTATTTATTAGTATATATATTTTAATGAATATTATTGTAATATTATTAAATTATTTAATTTAGGTTAAAATTTTATGTCTAAAATATATAATCCTATATGAATATAATAACCATATTTTAAATACAAAATACATCACTAAAAATATATATTGAATAATCAATTTATAATATGTATAATAGTAGGGATGATAATCTATATAATAAATAACATATTTTTATTATGTTGACTATATTGTCCTTTTAAGTTATTATTAATCTTTTTATAAAAATTATATATTATGGGTTTAAACAGTAATTTTACTTCAAATATATGCATATCTATCATAAAGATACATATCAAAGGTGTAGAAAATAAATTCACTTCATCCTAAAATTCAATGACCGTAGAATTGCAAATCTATTCATCTCCGTCATTTATCCCTACTATTAGAATATATAATATAATAAATCATGAAACCATAATTTTATTGTTCTGCCTATATTGCTCTTTTAGTTTTTTTCGGGAGATATATTGCTGTTTTAGTTGATAATTCATTATCTTTATAAAAATATATATATTATGGGTTTAACTTTATATTCCAAAAAGACTAATGTTGAAAATTAAATAATATACACCAGAAAATAAGTACTCCATTAATTAAAAAAAATCAATCTATTATTTTGTGTACATAAATTAATATTATGATAATTTATCCTTTTTATGGTAGTTTATCTTTTATATATGTGTTTATTAATCAACATATTTTTTCGGTGATTAAGAATGAGTTACAAAGGTGAAAGTTTTAATATACTTAACTATTTTTTATACAAATTATTTTTATAATTAGGAGGGTTGGTCAGGTTATGTCTCATTAATTCTGTTATGTCTAGCCTGCCCATATACTTTCTTTCCATATTTAAGATCCCCAAGACAGTGGCGGAAAGGTTAGAATTACTCAAAAGAAGGTTCTTTTGGAACGAGTGGGAGGGGAGCAGAAAACTTCATACCATTGGGTGGAACAAACTGTGTCAACAGAAGGCAGAAGGTGGACTTGGGATTTGGAATACAATGAAAATGAATTCAGCATTTTTATTTAAATGGAGATGGCGGTTCGGTAGGGAACAATCCCTATGGAAGGAGCTAATCGACGCTAAATATTATAAAGGTACATCTCCGCTGATTCCAGGAGGGAAGTCTGGTAGTTCATTATGGAGCAAAATCAGTAGCTCCTGGACAGAAATGGATGCAGAGCCATCAAACTCAGGGCTGATGATTCAGGTGGGAAACGGAGGCAGAGCCCGGTTTTGGCAGGATCCGTGGCTGGGTGCTGGAAGTGTCCTAAAAGAATTATTCCCCAGAATTTATACTCTGGCAAACAATAAAGAGGGAGTGATTGAGGAGTTCGGATCATGGGAGGGGTTTGAATGGAAATGGAAGATCTCACTGAGAAGGAGACTATTTGAATGGGAAATCGAGGTATGGGACAACATGATGTTGATCCTCAATGGAATGAAACTTAATAGATTTTTGCCGGACAGAGTCGTTTGGACAAAGGAAGTGGATGGAAGCTTCTCAACTAGGTCCTGTTGGTTTCGTGGTGGGGGTTCAAATGGGGATGGTTCGAAGAAAATTTGGGAACAAATGTGGAAGATCAAATGTCCTATGAAGGTCAAAGTCCTATTCTGGAAAATACTACATAACGCTTTACCGGTCAAGGAATTGTTAGTAAGGAGGGGCGGATTCTCAGGGAACGATATTTTGTCCCCTATTTGTCATAAGGAGAACGAATCAGTAGCACACCTATTGTGTCGGTGTGAACTGGCAAGCCTATTATGGCATCAGGGGTCAGCATGGTCTGGAATCACTGGACCGACACCTGGAGGAGTATTCGAGCTTGTGGAGTGGTGGTTTAGCGTATGCCGCAAATCTAGTGGGACAGACTGGCGACTCTTATTGTGCATGGCAATTTGTTGGACAATATGGAAGAAACGTAACGATGTTATTTTCAGGGGACAGAAAGTTGACACAAGAGATATTGTAGAGGAGCTTAAATGGCGTGTTTCATTTTGGTGGAATTCCTTCAGGAGTGAGGCTGATGTGCATCTACTAGGACTGGAATTAAGTTTCCCTGACGGCATGATTCAACTCAGGAAAGCGGGAGCTCTTAAACCCCGGGCTGAGCTGACATGGGAACGTCCGGAGGAGGGGTGGTGGAAGATCAACTCGGACGGCTCCTCATTGGGTAATCCGGGTCCGGCCGGAATTGGGGGGGTAATAAGGGATGACCGTGGCGAAGTTATCTTCATTTTATCGGACTTTATTGGCCATTGTGACTCCACAGAGGCCGAAGTTTCTGCCATTAGTCGTATCTGCGTGGCTTTGGCCCAAGGACAGGGGTTCCCCCTCTTAAAGTTGGTATTCGAATGCGACTCCCAAAACGTCGTTCGGTGGCTTAGTAATCCTGGCACAATACCTTGGAGGTTTCACACATTGTTTGGACCAATTTCTAATATTTTTCGTCATGCAGGTTGCGTTAAGATTCGGCACATCCTGAGGGAGCGAAATAATCTAGCAGATTTCTGGGCGAGAAGAGGGGCGTCGGGCGAGGGGCCGATGGAGGAATGGTTCTAATAATTGGTTTTGTTCTTATCTTTTGTTTTTGTAGGTAATCAGGCGATTTTGTGACGCTGGAAAATGGAGGCTTAAAGATGTGTAGCTGGAGTCAGTGTCGCTGCTAAGTTCAGAGATCTTATGCGATGAGTTTGATGTTGATGTTGTGTAGGAATATTTAAAAAGAAGTTTGCTGACTTGCCTAAGGAGCAGATGTTGGTGCCGAGATTACAGTGTGCAAGCTAAATGATAAGGGAGAGATAAATGGGATGGGCCTTACCCTACAATTGCTACCAGACGTTAGGACAATATCTGTGAAGATAACTAAACACATAGGGCGTATGATCTATGTATCTCCTGGGAGAGCGGCAGACCTAATGCTCGACATTCATAAGGTACAATGACAAACAAACCTGGTGTGATTAATGTTTTAAACTCCTTCGGAAGTGATTTTGATTCTATACATGATATGATAGTGTTTGCTTCATTTCCCATGTTGTACCTACTAGAATTTTCTGATGCATTGGAAATGATAAGGAAACGTGGTCTCTGCCTTTCTTCATTTTCATCCATTACCACCCTCTCATCCTACATAAACTCCTTCAGATTTAAATGATATTCCTCTTCCCCTGTAACCCCTCCTCAGATCCTATCGCCCTTTCTTATTCCTCTGACTCATAGGAGGCCAGCTGTCATCGGGATGGTCAGGTTTATTCCGTAAACTATCACATGGAACTTTCTGAGTCGCCTAATCCAGCGGGTCAATGGGTTGTGAATCCTGGCATTACACTTATAAGGACGGTTCTAGTTGTGGGTAGAGTTTGTTTGGTGAAAAAGATCTGAGTGTACAAAGGAGGGCATTGAAAAAAAAAAAAAGAGGAAAAAGAAAAAAGGAGAAAAAAAAGAAAAAAAAAAGAAAAAAAAAGAGGGGGAAAGTATAAAAAAAAAAAGGGGATAAGGAAGAAGAAGTATAATGTGTGTTGATGGAGTGTTTAGAAATAGAAGGTATGGAACCACATAAGAGAAGTCTCTTTCGTGAATGGAAAGTGTATTTGGGCAGTTAGATCTTTGAAGAGATGATCAAGTTGTCTGCTTCTATCCATTGAAAATTTACACTTTGTGCACTGTTCGGTTGTCAATGTTGAGTATTTTCCTTTGTAACATTAAGTGCCATTTGATTGTCACGAGTCGGATTATGGTCGATAGCACATGGAAGTTCTGTGTGATTATTTACGGATAGATTCTCAGTTCCCATGGGCCGGCCTCCTGCTGTCATACCAATTGCCATACCTTTTGCATCGACCTCGTGCCCTTGTTTGTTCGCTCTTCCTTCGCGCCATGACCTTTGTTTCAATTTTTCTTCGTTATTCCGCCCCTTTGATCCGATGCATTGGAATTGATAAACTATAGTAGGGGAGTCGTGTGTTTGAAGCATACTCTAGGACTGTCATGTGGAATTAATATCACTTGCGATCGATTCACTTGCGGAGCTAAATAGCCAGTTATACAAGAAAGCAAATGGATTTGTGCCGATCTAATATCGATACCGAGATGATGCCGATGTTGCCTTAAGAGTTTATACACTCCATGAAGATATGCCGCTGAGGTGATCAAATATGCGTCTGTGGAACACTTTGGACATGCTCTACTCTGAAGAAGGGCTCTGAAATGTGGTTGCTAACTGTCCGGTTTGATGTACACTCGTTACATGCGTTTTGTTTTCTTCCTGCTGACTCTTGCTAGTTTACACTGATGCTTATATTTGATGTGTTCACTGCTATTGACATGAGGATTTATGTGGCAGTGTAGGGGGATGTATATTGTTTCTATGTTGGAATAAAATCGGTTCTTCTCAAAAAAAAAAAAAAAAAAACTTTTCTATTTATGTTTTATTTGCATAAAAATTTTTTTGGTAAACTATTTGCATAAAAATTTGAATTTATACTTTGGTATGTATTATGATAAAAATTAAAAATTTATTTCTTCTATTATTTTGAAAAAAAATGATAATAGAAATTATATATTATTAAAAAAAATATTTTGTTCATAAATATACTAAAATAATATTTTCTATCATTTTAAATTAATCAAGTTAATATTAGTTTGTATCGAGTTAATATTAGTTAATAGAAAGGAGTTGATAACGAACACTTCTTTACGACGTGGGTCTTTCCACCAGACGAATGGGGGCTCTTATTAAGGCAGATTCCGCTGGCACTTGGTTCCATCGGGCCCATTGATTTCATTTTTTTTATTTTCGTTTTCTGTAGCCTTTATATGCTGTTAAGCAAAAAAAATAAAAAATAGAACTAGCACCCGTGCGCGTAGCGCGGGCGAAAAATCTAGTCTTCATAACTTTTGATATTAAATTCAAAAATTGAAATTTATCGTTTTTAACTTATCAAACTTATACATATATCTATTTAACTTTATGTAGTACTGCACCTGGGTTAAAGATCAAATTAATGATGAAATATTTGATATATGCGAGCGTGCGCCTGTATGAAAATATGTACTAACACTTGCTTAGTCTATATATATATATATATATATATAAGTAATATAGTCTAATTTCCCCCCACTTCCCCACCCCCTGTTTTCAACATCTCATCTGACTTTTTTTCTTCAATTTCAACAACCATATATACTCACTAAATCTAATATATATGATCTAATTCAACTACATCAATCATATATACTCCCTTAATCTATATTATATATATCTAATATTTAATCTCAACAAACTCAATTATATCATATATATACCCTAAATCTATAATCTATAATACTCATAAAATTTTAAATTATTTTCAACAACTCCACTTACATAATTAAAATAAAAAATCGAGAAAAAAATCTAATATATATATTTGAATTACATATAATATCATTAATTAATATATACAATTACCGATTTTCCCTTACTTCCCATTGAGATCGCACATAATTATTCTCAATATTTATATTTAAAATCGTGGAATTTGGATTTAAATCTAATATTCAATTTCTTTGTGTAAAATATTAGAATTTAGATTTATCATATTTATTGAATATCCTAATAATATCATTTTGTACGTAGGATAAATTAATATAAAAATCAAATAGTATTAATGTAAAAATTTTAAAAAATAAAAGTATTATATATATTAAAATATATATATATTAATATTAATATTTGAATAAGTTAAAGATATGGTTGATTAGGTTTGTTCATTAAGTTTGTTGAGATTTATTTGATTAAGTTCGTAGTTAGATTTATTTTGTGTACCTATAAAATATGGCATTTTCTATCTAATTAGTGGAAGACTAAATTTTATCTTACAATCCTATCACTTTCATCTTCATACAAATTCCAAATCCAATATCCGCCTATCAAAATTGAATTTTTCTTTTTAAAGCAGTGCAAGGGACTTGAATTGAGTGTATTAATGGATGAAATTGAGAGGATAATTGTATTTGTTGTTATGATTCTTTAAATATTTGTTTGTTTATGTTTTTTTTTGTGTAATATGAATGGAATTTTTTATGTATTCGATTAAATGTTGTTTCTTGACGGATGGAAACCTGGTGAAAATGCACGAAAGGCTAGTGGATTCATAATATAGCAGAAAAAAAAACAGTGGTTGCAGTTTTCGTTTTGATCTTTTGTCGCTGAATATCTTTCACAGTATATAGCACAAGGTGAAACTTTTCTATCTTCTTAACCAGGCTGATCATGTTATGTATTTAGCAAATTT
The DNA here is from genome assembly GCA_030278955.1 of Hygrophila difformis. Taxonomy (NCBI): domain Eukaryota; kingdom Viridiplantae; phylum Streptophyta; class Magnoliopsida; order Lamiales; family Acanthaceae; genus Hygrophila; species Hygrophila difformis. The sequence goes on from JAOANR010000003.1 coordinate 57,402,238, forward strand.
TTATTCTTCACAATTTAATATTATGTTCTTTTATTATATTACAATCTATTAGATTGGTGAGATGTTTTTTCGCACTAACTTTTTCCCTTTTTTTAATTGTTTAACTGCTATCGGGTATGGTAGAAAACACAATCTACTTCAATCTAACTTATTCTTCTTCTATCTCTACTTTTTGTATATTGTTTTCTTCTGCTTTTTGAAAAAAGATCATTAATCACTTTGGTGGTGAAGCAATTCTAAAGTGCAAGTTGAAAGTCAATCGGAGTAACAAAATAGTAGAGACTTATGAGATGGAAGATGAAAATTGTGGATATTTTTCAAGTTTAGCTTCCTTTATGGTGATTGAGAACTCCAATTGTGTTTATTTGAATTCATTTGTTCATCAGCATCAGTGAATGTAAAAAAATTAAATTAATGGTCAATGCTTAATTCATTCATGTCTTGAATAAACAATTGTATCTTTTCATGAATTGAATTTTATTCATTTGCTCCAATATAATTATTGAACTCAGGTTCCAATCCTGATCTATCAATAGGTGAACTACTGTATATTTTAACTAAAGTAATTGTCAATACTTAATATATTATTTAAAGTTTTTTAGAGCATATAATTGTATCTTTTCATGTTCAAATGAACTATTGTATATTTATTAAAATAATTTTATAGTGAATCAATATCTATTTTTCATATTTGATTTCTAAAGATTTATTTGGATCCTATAATGTTATTTTAATTTTAATGTTTTATACATAAAAATAATATGGATGGCAAGTTTTGTCTTTATCTTTCCTCTATATTTTTTGTTGTGTACTTTAATTTATTCAATAAGCCTATTAGAAAAAAAAAATTATTTCATTATCATATAGTTATCTCTTTAGACCAAAATCACATTTATAATCAATTTTATATATAACCATATTTTTTTTAAAATTTCGAAAAGATTTAACTTGGTCTAATTTAATTTTTAATTTTAAGATTTTAATCAACCTCATATTCTCTATATTCAATTAAAATTTTAATAAATAATAAATAATGTTTAAATAAATTATTTAATATAATTGCAAATGTCAAAATAGAACTAATTATTGTCCATGTTTTATGTGTGTAATAAATTATTCAAATTTAGTTATTTGACAATTTCGAGACCAATTTTTGCCTACAATAAGCTGAAATCCAAAATAATACTCATTACAACAGATTCAAAAAGAGTTGTTTGACCTAAGTTATTTGGGGTCTTTAAAAAGTTGTTTTGTCACACAAATGAGCTGATTTAAATATTTGTTTTGCCAAACACTCCCATTATATTCTAACATAGATTTGTTTTTATCTACATTATCAATAATTTTTTTTCTGGAATTATTGATATAATTATTGTTTGTTGCATCTATAAAATTATTAGTTATTCAAACAAAAATAAATTTGAATAACTAATTATATAATAAATTATTTAAAAGACTCAATATATAATCAATTTGTGTGTAATTGATTTACATATATAATTGTATACTCCCTCCGTTCCGGTAATAATGTCCCATAATTTTTTGACACAGTATTTTAGGTGGAATGAGTTATTGTGTTAAAGTTGAGTACTTAGTTGATGTGATGTACATTTGAATTGGGAAAAAGTTAAATAATTAGTTGATTTGATGTCTTAGTTAATGTTAATAAAGTAAAACTTTTTCATAAAGGGAAATGTGACAATTGTAGTGGGTCGGACTAACAAGGAAAGTGGGACATAATTAGTGGGATGGAGGGGGTATTTTTTTATTAGAGATTGATATGACTGTAATAGTGCATTATATATCAACAGTTTTGATAGTTGCAGTGAATTAATGTGTTTACTAAAGGCATAAAAAATAGTAGTCAATTAACAAAACGAGCTCAGTAATTTGGATTATTGAAAAAAATCACTTCAAATAATTTCTATTCTCTTTCATGTTTTTTTTTTTGAACATGAAAAATAATCTCCATTATCTTTGATGTTTCTATTCTAAATTTGGATCAATTGTCTTTAATTCTTGATTGAGAAAAATAATTGGAAAGCTCTTAAATCAATGTTGGAAACTTAATAAATTAATTTATCCAAAATTAATATAGAAAGCCCATAAATCAATCTTGAACATATTCACAAATTAATAATCCTTGTGCTATGGACGTTTTTTTGTAGGGAAATTACTTTTATACATTCATCGGACGGTATTTATTTTATCATTGTTTTTTGTCACATTTTTCCTCGATAATATATGATTGGGAAATGGGCATGACCCAATTAAGTTTATGTAATATATTTGAACTTTTAAAGGCATAAAAAATAGTAGTCAATTAACAAAACGAGCTCAGTAATTTGGATTATTGAAAAAAATCACTTCAAATAATTTCTATTCTCTTTCATGTTTTTTTTTTTGAACATGAAAAATAATCTCCATTATCTTTGATGTTTCTATTCTAAATTTGGATCAATTGTCTTTAATTCTTGATTGAGAAAAATAATTGGAAAGCTCTTAAATCAATGTTGGAAACTTAATAAATTAATTTATCCAAAATTAATATAGAAAGCCCATAAATCAATCTTGAACATATTCACAAATTAATAATCCTTGTGCTATGGACGTTTTTTTGTAGGGAAATTACTTTTATACATTCATCGGACGGTATTTATTTTATCATTGTTTTTTGTCACATTTTTCCTCGATAATATATGATTGGGAAATGGGCATGACCCAATTAAGTTTATGTAATATATTTGAACTTTTAAAGTATTATGTTATATATATAAAACAAAACATATAAAGTTTACTTCCCGCGCATTGCGCGGGCGGGTGTGCTAGTTGCTTAGGAAACATATTTAGTAACTTTAATTCCTAAACAATTCAATCAATCAAAAACTATCTAAAATATTGTTTCCCAGTTATGTTTTACTTCAGCTATTCAGACAGTTACAGAATATTAATCATTTGAACTTGTAGCCATTAGAAGGAATTAGTGTTGACCCCTTGGGTAAGAGATAACTGGTGAAATAATATAGTAGTATCCTTTATAACATATAAACTAATACCATTCTACACACACACAGTTTCCCGCCTCTTTTATTTTCCCCACCCAAATAATTTTTTATTACTTTCTCTTTCACCCACCAAAACATCCACTTTCAACATAAAAAAATGTACAATGACATGGAAATTATCCTCCCTTCTATAAATATATGCTCTCCCAGATTGCTACGGCTTGCCCTAATTTCCTACGGCCTCCTCATCTCCCATTTGTCTTCCTCCCTTTCCCCTAGGGTAGAAATTCAAATTATTCTCTTCCGATCTTTCCTCCGTCGCTGGGCATCTACTATTCCACCACCGTGTTTCGCTGCTGATTTCTCCTCTAGGTATTCTTCTGCAACGATGTCTATTTTATTTGTGTATTTTTTCTATTCTCAATCCATCCGACCAGGAGAAGGCCATTGTTTCCCCTTCCCTTCGATCGGAGATCCCCGCAAGATACTCCCCCTTCGCTGCCGCTGACTCCTCCAGCCGCTGGTCTCTCCTTCTCCACCTCACTGCTAACGATTTGGCAGTAGGCTATTTCTGCGTTGCGTGGTAATTTCTTTTTTTCTTTTTATTTTTCTATATGTTTTCCTAATTACTATGCATTTTTGTTATTAACTGTTCATCAAGGGTATGGATTTTATTTATGTTGGCTTCTGTATATGTAGTTTTCTTTCCACTTTTCTATTTGCCATTTTTGTTCTTGGTTCTTGCTTAAATGCATTTACACTTGCTTTTTATTTTGTGTGGCAGATACATGTTTTGGGGAGTTAAAAAAATCATTGGAAGTTGATGCTGGTGCAGGTTTGGTGACAATGCTTTATTTTGTGTGTTATGTTTTGAGAGTTGTTTCTTATTTATACCTTCATCAATTATCAGTTTTTCATAAAACATCCGCTTTGTGTGTTATGTTTTGAGAGTTGTTTCTTATTTATACCTTCATCAATTATCAGTTTTTCATAAAACATCCGCCTGATGTTTTTATTGTGTTTAGTCTTTCAATTTCATGACAATTGGATTTGACATCTCGATCATTTCATTTGTTATATGGTCCAAATATATTTTGTATATTGAGTGGATTTTCCACTGGAATGACAGTTGGATTTTACTTGATTTTGTGGCATCGCATCGAGTGGAGCTGCAGCAATTTCTGACCATGCCGAGCCAGACACTGCCGCCATCGCTGCCTCAATTAAAGAATCTCAGCCAACTTGCAAAACTACAAACGCCGCAGATGCGTTTCATACGTCTTATTATGGTCAGTTCAAATTTTGCCTCAACTAATAACAAAGAAGCTTGCCTAGAATTATGTGCAGACTTAACTTTGTTTTCATGTTGTTGTCTATGCAATGAATTTATTGTAGTGAATAAATATATGAAGTATATATATAATGATTATCAGTGTATGCATTATATATGTTGTAATTTTTACATTTATCGTATATATTTGAATATAGAAAAATATATTATATATATAATGTCCATATAATATTGGATAATAGTATTATGCAACTGTGTTCATTTTTTTTTATTTCGTTTATTTATATTATACTAATGTAAGAATTGATTACTTATATTCTAAATAAAAATTATGTATTATATTTTCGATATTGCAATCTATATATTATTAAAACCATTAGTGGTCAACCAAGTCAACATTTAATGTGGTGTCTCCATTCTAAATTTCCAATTTTCTTAGATTTTTGAATTTTCTATTAATTAAATTTAGATTTTTGTATTTGTTATTTATTTACTATTTATTTATGTCAAAATATTTATTGATTTGGATATGGAAATCCTCATTTCCATTTTTAAAAAGATATGAAATTTTTAATTTATATGAAATTCCCACCATTACCAATTTTAAAAGATTTGAAATTTGAAATTTTGTATCTTTGCATTTATTTATATTAGATTTTGATTGATTTATTTATTTATATTAGATTTTTGCACTTTTTATTCCAACAATTTTTATTTTTACACTATTTTTAGTTTTTAAAAGATATAAAATTTTTAACTTATATGGAATTCCTACAATTTTTAGCTTTTAAAAGATTTCAATTTTCAATTTTGTATTTATTTATTTGTTTATTTTAGATTTTAGATTTTTGCCTTTTATTATTATTTTAGATTTTTGTATTATTTATTTATTTATTTTAGATTTTGCATTTTTTATTCACATAATTTTCAATTTTAAAAAGATATGGATTTTTTCATTTATATGAAATCAAGATATGGTTTGACACATAGTTATTAATTGGTTATTTTTTTATTCGAAATTCCAAAAAAGAAAAGTGAGACATAAATAATGGGATGGAATTAATATTATTTATTTTAGTTACATTAAAAAATAAAAAGAAAAACTTAAATAGGCTATCAGAGGGTTGTGATTTCCATTTTTGGACCATGAGGCGATTTGAACAACATGCTATCCGCTTTTGTCCTTTTTATGGGTCTGACAGCCTTGTAGTGGCTCAAAATTGTAAAGGAGAATATAATGGCTAAAATTTGAAAATTGATCATTCTGATGGCCTAAAAAAATTATTATCTCTGAAAATAATTCAAAACGATTATAAATTTTTAAGGGAAATTTGAAAATTCATATTCTTTGGATAATTGGTTTAAAGTAAATTAATTATTTTCATAAAGCATATTATAAATAAAAGAATCTGATGCATAAAGAGTTATTGGGAGTGTGAATAGATCCATCAGTAAATTAAGGAAAATTTTATATTAGTGATCAACCAAGTCAACATTTAATGTGGTGTATCCATTCTAAATTTCCAATTTTCTTAGATTTTTGAATTTTCTATTAATTAAATTTAGATTTTTGTATTTGTTATTTATTTACTATTTATTTATGTCAAAATATTTATTGATTTGGATATGGAAATCCTCATTTCCATTTTTAAAAAGATATGAAATTTGAAATTTTGTATCTTTGCATTTATTTATATTAGATTTTGATTGATTTATTTATTTATATTAGATTTTTGCACTTTTTATTCCAACAATTTTTATTTTTACACAAATTTTAATTTTTAAAAGATATAAAAATTTTAACTTATATGGAATTCCTACAATTTTTAGCTTTAAAAGATTTCAAATTTCAATTTTGTATTTATTTATTTGTTTATTTTAGATTTTAGATTTTTGCCTTTTATTATTATTTTAGATTTTTGTATTATTTATTTATTTATTTTAGATTTTGCATTTTTTATTCACATAATTTTCATTTTTAAAAAGATATGGATTTTTTCATTTATATGAAATCAAGATATGGTTTGACACATTGTTATTAATTGGTTATTTTTTTATTCGAAATTCCAAAAAAAAAAAGTGAGACATAAATAATGGGATGGAATTAATATTATTTATTTTAGTTACATTAAAAAAATAAAAAGAAAAACTTAAATAGGCTATCAGAGGGTTGTGATTTCCATTTTTGGACCATGAGGCGATTTGAACAACATGCTATCCGCTTTGGTCCTTTTTATGGGTCTGACAGCCTTGTAGTGGCTCAAAATTGTAAAGGAGAATATAATGGCTAAAATTTGAAAATTGATCATTCTGATGGCCTAAAAAAATTATTATCTCTGAAAATAATTCAAAACGATTATAATTTTTTAAGGGAAATTTGAAAATTCATATTCTTTAGATAATTGGTTTAAAGTAAATTAATTATTTTCATAAAGCATATTATAAATAAAAGAATCTGATGCATAAAGAGTTATTGGGAGTGTGAATAGATCCATCAGTAAATTAAGGAAAATTTTATATTAGTGGTCAACCAAGTCAACATTTAATGTGGTGTCTCCATTCTAAATTTCCAATTTTCTTAGATTTATGAATTTTCTATTAATTAAATTTAGATTTTTGTATTTGTTATTTATTTACTATTTATTTATGTCAAAATATTTATTGATTTGGATATGGAAATCCTCATTTCCATTTTTAAAAAGATATGAAATTTGAAATTTTGTATCTTTGCATTTATTTATATTAGATTTTGATTGATTTATTTATTTATATTAGATTTTTGCACTTTTTATTCCAACAATTTTTATTTTTACACAATTTTTAGTTTTTTATAGATATAAAATTTTTAACTTATATGGAATTCCTACAATTTTTAGCTTTTAAAAGATTTCAAATTTCAATTTTGTATTTATTTATTTGTTTATTTTAGATTTTAGATTTTTGCCTTTTATTATTATTTTAGATTTTTGTATTATTTATTTATTTATTTTAGATTTTGCATTTTTTATTCACATAATTTTCAATTTAAAAAGATATGGATTTTTTCATTTATATGAAATCAAGATATGGTTTGACACATTGTTATTAATTGGTTATTTTTTTATTCGAAATTCCAAAAAAGAAAAGTGAGACATAAATAATGGGATGGAATTAATATTATTTATTTTAGTACATTAAAAAAATAAAAAGAAAAACTTAAATAGGCTATCAGAGGGTTGTGATTTCCATTTTTGGACCATGAGGCGATTTGAACAACATGCTATCCGCTTTGGTCATTTTTATGGGTCTGACAGCCTTGTAGTGGCTCAAAATTGTAAAGGAGAATATAATGGCTAAAATTTGAAAATCGATCATTCTGATGGCCTAAAAAAATTATTATCTCTGAAAATAATTCAAAACGATTATAATTTTTTAAGGGAAATTTGAAAATTCATATTCTTTGGATAATTGGTTTAAAGTAAATTAATTATTTTCATAAAGCATATTATAAATAAAAGAATCTGATGTATAAAGAGTTATTGGGAGTGTGAATAGATCCATCAGTAAATTAAGGAAAATTTTATGTCTTTATTAATCTATTTTTGAAGAAATAATTCATTAGTCTATAGTTTAACAGATTTGTAATTGACGGAATAACAAATATAAATATAGCTTTTATTAGGAATTGAAAGGCTAATTGCTACAAATTGTATAAGTTTGAAAATTTTATCTAGAATGCGGATACTGAATAAAGTTTTAACGTCTGAAACATATAATCTATTGATACTAGAAAAGACATATTATAATAAGGAAGAAATGAAGGCAGGTCATGTTAAGCTATTATCTTTCTTGATTGATGAACACAATAATGTTTATGATAAAATAATGTCTGTAGTTGATAGTGGTGATGTTTGATTTTTTTCTTTACGTGGTGGAAATGATAAGACATTTATCAATAATTTATCTAGAAAACATTATGTATAGCCCTTCGTGGAAGAGGTGATATGGTGCTGCCTGTAGCATCCAGTGGAATAACATCCAGTGGACTGCATATTCTAAATTTAGTATTCAACGAAATTTGACGAGAATTCTACCTCAAAAAACTTACTCCATAAAATTATTTAATCTCTCTTCTCAACAAAAGAAAACTCATTATTTGGGATGAAAATTCTTAAATGGTATAATGATATGAGCCAGTCTGAATTAACCAAATTCTCCATTTGATTTCAAAGGAAAAATTTCTCATCTCACAGTTTGTTTTACTATGACTATTTAAAAAAAAAAACTCAATGTCAATTTTTAAAGAAAGTTGGTCTTTATTTTCAAAACAAGTTTTTACCCGTGTCAGTGATATGTTGCAATATCTCGTGTCACTGGAAAGGCGAGGCAGACGGATTCACTATTGATAGCAGAGGTGTTATCAGTTTTTAGGATCGTTGGTCTGTGCCTTCCGAGGACCAGGCGTTGAAAATGAAATTTATGGAGGAAGCACATTGTACACCTTACTCTGTTCATCCGGGAGCAGTGAAGATGTACAAGGACTTGAGACAGAATTACTGGTGGAAGGGCATGAAGAAGGAAGTTGCTGAGTTTGTATCTAAGTGCCCTACTTGTCAGAAGGTTAAGGCAGGAACACATGCGACCTTCAGGGTTATTGCAACCTTTGGAGGTTCCCATGTGGAAGTGGGAGTCCATTGCTATGGATTTTATCACAGGGCTGCCTAAGACAAGGAACAAGTTAGTAGACACCATTTGAGTGATTGTAGATCGTCTGACCAAGAGCGCGGTGTTTGTTCCTATGGGATTGAATTGGAGTATGCAATAATTGACGGGTGCTTACATCCAACATATGGTTAGACGGTTTGGGGTGCCGAAGGAGATTATCTTAGACAGGGATTTCAGATTCCTGTCTAGATATTGGAAGGAATTGCAAGCAGCTTATGGCACTCAGAATTGAATGAGTATGGCGTGGCACCCTCAAACTGGTGGACAGACCGAAAGGACCATCAGAACCTTGAAAGATATGTTGAGAGCTCGTGTGATAGATTTCCAAGGATATTGGGAGAAACTTCTACTTTTGGTGGAATTCTCCTACAACAACAGTTACACGCGACTATTCGTATGGCTCCTTTCGAGGCCTTATACGGAAGGAAGCACAGAACAACCTTGTGTTGGAATGATCCTTCAGAGCGAGTGGTGATGGGTCCCGAGCTTATTAAGAAAACCACTGCAATTGTGCGAGTGATCAGAGACAGAATGAAGGAAGCTAAGGATCGTCATAAGAGTTATGCAGATCTACCTAGAAGGGTTATTGAGTTTTCTGTTGGCGATTGGGTACTGTTGAGAGTCTCACCGATGCAAGGTGTTAGACGATTTGGGAAGAAGAGGAGATTGAGTCCCAGAGTTTTAGGTCCCTTCGAGATCATCAAGAAGTTGGGAAGGTGGCCTATCATTTAGAATTACCAGCTGAGGTGGGAAATGTGCATAATGTTTTCCATGTCTCATAATTAAGGAAATATGTCTCCTAACCCGACAAGATCATCCAACCGGATGAAGTGGAGTTGGATGAGAGTTTGGAATATGATGAATATCCTGTGGCGATTCTGGATACGAAAGAAAAAAAAAAAGTACTTCGCAACAAGGTGATCAAGATAGTGATAGTACTTTGGTCGAGACATGGTGTAGAAGATGCCACTGGGGAAACCGAGGACAGTATGTTGGAGCGATATCCTGAATTGGGTTTGACTCCAATTCAATGAGGTAGCCTACTCAACCCATATTTTAGCATTCGAGGACGAATGATCCTAAGGGGGAGGGACTGTAACACCCCGATTTAATTAACACATGATTAATTTAATTAATTATGGTTAATTAACCAAGGATTTATTTTATGGGTATTTTGTAGGTAAGTTTTAACAAGTGGAAGAATAAGTGAGTTCAAACCCACAAGTGAATAAGAGCATAAGTGTTCAAGTGGGTGCAAGGTGGTCAAGACAAGTGGTCCAACACCCCAACCCATACCCACAACCGACCCACACCCCTTAAACACCCCAAATCAGCCCCCTTACCCTCATTTCACCACTCAACACTTCAAACTAGGGTTCATCCCGTTTTTGAAGAGACAAGGTGAGAAATGGAGTCCTTGAGGGAGATTGAGCAAGATTGAGCTCAAAGCAAGCTAGGGGATCACTTGTATATACTTTGGTAAGTAATTCCTTCACTCCATTTCCCATTTTTGAAGGATTCTTGAGGTGGTTTTGGGGCTGTCAACCATAGTGACGAATTTGGGGATTTTTGGTTCAAATGTAGATTTGAGCTTGGTGGAGCTTGTCATTTTCCTTGGGGAGCTTGTGGTGACTGATTTGAGGGCTTGGGTAAGTTTTATGTTGATTTTTGGTTGGACATTTTGATGGGTTAAGCTCAAGAACTCTTGCATGTTGAAGAACTTTGGTTCTTGGTGGATTTTTGTTAAATTTAGCTTTGATTCTTGCATGTAGCTTGCTTTGGTGTTTGGAGAAGCTTGGGAGCTGAGGTTGAAGGCTTGGGGACTCCAAAACACAAGGCAAGAGTAGGATTTAGCTCAAAGTGGGGGAAAATTGGAAGAAAGGGGTGAAAATCGCGGATTCTGCCCCTGTTTGGTGCTTCAGAGGCGCCGCATTGCCTTTGCGGCGCCCAAAAGTGGCCTGGAGCGCCACTTCGGCGCCCCGGACCACAGGGCCTTCAGTACAGGCGCCACATTGCCTGTGTGGCGCCTAGAAATAGGCTTAAGCGCCACAATTGGCGCCACCTGTGCACCCAAAAACTCACAAACTTGAATCGGCTCTAACTTACTCGTTTCTAATCCGATTTTCGCAAACCATATATGAATCTGACCCTACTCGAAACGAGGATTTCAAATATGCAATCAGATTTCAGAAATAATGACTCCTTCAAAAATTTAATTATAGGAGTTTATAACCTCGGGGTGTCCCTTGCGTGCCGATTCGTTGTTTCTTCCATTTTTCATTCCCTTTCATATTTTATCGTTTCTTACTCATTTCTAGGCTTCGAGAAATGTTTCAAAATGGTCTAATTGTTGGTACTTGATTCATAACTATTGGTATTGGATTGTGGAATCTACCATGCCTTAGAAATTAAGGAGATTCGAGTGACCTTGTACTTAGCTCTTGTAATAGAGTTGCGAGCCGATATGTGGGGTTTGGCTAACCCAGAATCTAAATCCTAGTCTTGGGACTTGGAAATTATCTTAGTATGCTTTCGAATCTGGGGATTGGGCATGTGAATTATGATTATGGGATTTATACAATTTATGCTTCCGAGTCATGAGATTGGGCATGTGTTTGACATTATTATGATTGGTGACTTTATGCTTTCAAGGATACAAATCTCATGTTTATGCTTTCGAGTTGTTAAACTGGGCATACATGAATATTTGATTATCTTGGGCATATATATATTGTGTTGATTATGTGTTATGCTTTCGAGAACTTAGTTCTGGGCATGTAAGCTTTCGAGAGCGAGATGCTCTGGGCTCTACCCGCTGTCTGTGGTTCGATCCTTGGGGATGCCACTCCGTAAGTCCACTTACCCCTTTATGCATGTAGTGTCCGCGGCGGGGCACTGTAGGCATCTCTTTCGACCATTAAGGAGAGGTGGATCCTTAATGGGAAGGAATGCCGGCCATGGTATTAGGATGCGCGCTAGGCATACTTATGTGCTGCATTTAGGGTAGATAGACACTTTAGGTCATAACATTTCATCTCATCATCTATCATTCATATTATTATCTGTTTTGCAGTGTATGACGTGGTTGAAGCACCGGTATGGGACGGTGTGATGTTTTAATTATGTATTTAATTATGTAATTATATAAACTGTTAATAACCCCTCTAAAAGCTTATTCCCCGTTTCCCAGCTTTTCCTACTCTTGCTCAGTACTTTATGTACTGACACCTTGCTTTTTGTCTGTTTTATAGATACTCCCGAGGAGGACGCAGTGCATGAGCATAACGACGGGTTTGGGGCTGAGTGATCTAGGAGGATTGCATTGATAGGTCTTGATTGAGTTGCTGTATTAGACTCTATGCTATCTAGTTGTGACTAGCTTGTTATTTTTTGTATTGTCTGACGGTTGGGATTGGCTTGAGAACCCTTATTTTGTTATTTTCCCTGTATACTTGGTATTTGGACAGGTTAACGTGAGTACCGAGGTGAGGTACTGTATGTGGCTTGTAGCCGAGACTTGATGATTGTGTGTTAGACAAGTTTCTGTTGCTTACTCTTTTACTCTATTGTTATTCTCTGTTGGATTTTCTGATTACCAGGCTTCGTGTTATTGAACTTAAATTGCTTGGCCAACAGTTTAAGTGAGGTAACACGGCAGTGACGTCAGCAAAAATTAGTTTAAAATTTTTGGGGCGTTACATTTTAACCTGTATAACTATGATAAAACTTTAAATGAAAGTCTGTGTATGAATAGTACCTCATTATCAAACGTCAAAAACATTCGAGAACAGAGGTAGTATATTATTTCAAAATTTAAAATTGTAATTTTTGCATTTAACCTAAACACATTACATGCATACCAACACAATAAGTTATATCTACACAATCATTATAATTATTAACAAATTTGCATTTGGAATGCTATAAATAGAGAATGTATTTTTTTTTTGGAAGAGCCATTGAAGGCCTGGAAAGGGGTGGTGGGAGCCCATGCCACACAATTACAAAGGGGAATCAAAGGGAGGGATAGGGGGCCGGTGGGAATCGAACCTCCAACCTTCCGTTGGAAGTCAAGGGACTTAACCGCTTGGGCTAGGTCCTCATCCCAAATAGAGAATGTATTGAGTAGTCACAAACTTAAAGTAATATATTTTATGAAATAAAAAATATCTACTACACAAATGAATGTTGGATAATGAAATTATGGGTAAAAATGATAGTTTTTAAAAACAACAACTGAGCAAGATAGAAAAATAATCCAAAAGTAAATAAATATTAGAATTTGAATATTACACATTAATGAGGTAGAATTTGTTTTAAATTTTCTTAATTAGTCATTTTTATATAAAAAAAATGAATGATTTATGAGGAAGATGAGTAAATAGCGACTCATGTACAATATTTATATTCTATAAAGTAATTGTTTTTATACCTATTACTAAAATAAATATTCAATTGAATTGGACCTAAATTGATCAGTCCGCGGGCGGCCCGCCCGCGGACTGATCAATTTAGGTCCACTTCTAATTTTAAATTTTATATATTAAAACTATTTCAAAACTGGATTATTTGATTTTTTAAGTATTATTTATGATCGAAGTAATATTGATTTAAATTTTTAACTATTTTTTTGGGAGTAAGTTTATTACAATTTCAAAATTGCATAACCATTTACATGTGAAGAGGTTAATGAAATATCAGAGAAGATCTAAAAGGGCTACTAAATAATGGTAAAACAATATAATATTAGTAGACTAATCTCTACCATGTTAAATTAGAATATTAACTTTAAATTATAAATTAGAAATCAAAAAGCATGTATATTTTTTTACATATAAAAATAATTGATTTATGAGGAAGATGAGTATATAAAATAAATAATTTATCAATCCAATTATTTTTTATATATTTTGAACACCCTGCAGGGGAGACATGATGATTGTAATAAGTTATGGGATCCTTACTGGAATACACCACACGAGTGTTGCTTTTGCATGGAAAGGTCGATGAGAGAATCCGGAGCCGAGAGGATGCTATTGATGATGAGATTGTCATTGGAGGACGAATACTAAGGACTGCTCATTTCCCTATCATAAGATGAAATTCAGACTGCAGGGGAAGTATTGGACTCTCAATTCCAAAGAGTTATGTACTCTGTTGTATGATTTAAAATCATTGCTTGTTTATAACTATGTTTGTTGATGTACATTGGTTGCTACTTTTAGCTCTTTTGGGATTCAATGAAATAAAATACCATTTCTCCTCAAAAAAAAAAAAAAAAAAAATGACTTAATTAAGAAAATTTACACACGTAATTTTTAATTTTAATCTAAACAAATTATACCTCTTAATATGTAATCTTCAAGTTCTAATATGTAATCTATGTAATATTTTACGAATATGTGATTTTAATATGTGTTTTTAAGGCGGATGTTTTTTTTTTTAAATATGTGTTTTTTTAATATTATTTATAATTGAAGTAATATTGATTTAAGTTTTTAACTATTTTTATTCGGGTGAAGTGCTGACAGGTGAAGATGTTGGAGCAAAAGTGTTAATTCCAATGATGTCTTTAACAATGTCGGATCCACGTCTCCCTTTCAAATTCGACCGGAGGTAGTTCCCACTTATACTTTGCTATGCAATGACAATTAATAAAAGCCAAGGTCAATCCCTACACAAAGTAGGATTATTCTTGAACAAGCCCGTTTTCACCCATGGTCAGTTATATGTTGCTGCTTCTAGAGTAACAACGCGTGCTGGACTGAAGATCATGATTTGTAATGACGACGATGTGGATTGCGATAGAAAATCCACGATTAATGTTGTGTACAAAGAAATGTTATAAAACATATAAATTTAGTTGGTGATTGCGATTATGATTTGCATGTGATTGGATTTGACAACATTCAACCTATTTGATTGAGATTATCTCAATTTCATAGAGATTAATAAATTTAATTGTATCCTTGCAAAACACCTTATAAATTGATTAGTTAATAGGCGAACAATATATTACTAATTTATAATGTTTGTGTCTTATTTTCAAGATATGTTAAGTTGTTTGGTTTTTTTTAATAGATTTTTTCTGTGTTTAATATTTCACGGGCACTTTTGCTTTCTATAATTCAGAAAGTAATTGATTCAATTTAATAGTTATATAACAAATATTTTGTTAGGAAACACGAATACCTAATAAAATTCGCGGGTACCGCGGGTGCAAATACTAGTTACTTAGAAAGTAGTAACACATTTTCACCAGAAAATAAAATTGGGAGCCCAAGAATCAGATTGAACAAAATTACAGAGATAAGAATTTTAAGTATACAAATGAAATAAATCCATAAAGAAGGGGGTTTGGAGTTGATTGAACATCACTTTATTAGGTAGTAAGAATTACATAAACGGGGTTGGAACTTGGAACAGAAACATAAAATTCTCTTCAATGTTCCAAAATGTGAAATTTTCAACTCAAAGCATGCCCATTAAAGCTCCGTAAGCTATGGCTGAAGGTTCAAGAACCTGCAGCTGTTTTGTAATTTCTAAACCATATAATCTTAAGGCAACCAACACACAGTACACCGTATTCTACCAACTTATACCTGTTCGGGTCTCATCAAAATATCAAATCCAGTCCCCGAGACAGACTGACAGAAGAACACAGCAGCACCCAAAGATTGTTGAGAACCATGGTTATGAGATAAAATTTAGCAAAGCAGGTCTTTGAATAAGTTGGGGTTCTGACCAGATGGAGTCACACCCATCTGTCTCACGAGGGAATCTTTCTCCAGAGCTTCTTTCAAATTTGGTCCCTTGTTTAAATGCTGCATCAAATTATCTGCTGTACTTGCTCCAAGGCCATTGGTGTCGAACAAATTTGATGCTTGATTGGTAGTATAGTCACTTGGGACGTTCAAAGACATGTCTGCAACAATAGATGTAAAATCACAAGAATCTGCTGCTGGACCTGAATTTGCTGGAGGCATGTCTTGTGTGACGTCCAGGAGGCCTTCCAATTGCTTGAAATATTGAAGGTGCAGCGGCAGTACTGTGTAGATGGAGCCACTGGGGCTTTCGGTAGCCCGTAGGCTTCAAACCTAAGGGCATGTGTAGATGGCTGGGGATCTTCATGATGCTTGAAATTGCTGACATTTGATATTCCAGACCGCTCATTCTCAGAGATATATGGCTCAGCTCCATTCTCCAATGCTTGTTGGACAAAACCATTAAGAAATGGAAGGTCTTTGTCAATCTGAAGAATACAAGAAATTGTCAAATGGCTGCTGTAAAGTGAAGCAAGCAACCGATGCAAAGGAGGCCTGAATAAATAAATCAAGCAGTAAGAAAGGGGAAGCAAAGATCATGAATTAATATACCAATGCTTCATTCTACATCCGAGTATATGCAATCAATAAAATCTCTTACAGCATGCCCAGAGAGAGAGTCACAAAATATATGCAATCCAATTCCCAATAAAAGGGGGAAAAAATAGTAGAGAGGAAATATGAGACTAGTGCACATGTCAAGGATTGTCAAGTTTATCCTACTGTATTTGAAGCCAACAATGAGAGAAAAATTGTGGTCCGCGGCAACAGTTTACGAAATAATGGTAATATTGTTACAAAAAAAATTATTACCTCAATGTACTCACAAGTAGCATTCATTGGCATTACTTGTTTGGCAGCTTGAGCATCTAAATTGAGGATCGCTTGAAGCTCATACGCGCATTGCTGCAGGTCTGTAGAGTGAGATGCTAACAGTTCATCAATCAACGGTTGTCATTGTAGCAAAAAAGATGTTAACAGCACGGGAAAAGGTGCCTTGCTAATTCAATCAGTCACTGAGCATAATGCAGGAGAAAATACGTATGCCAACAAATCTTGAAATCTCAAGCAAATCAATAAAAAATAAGAATTCTCATACTTAAGGAAGATATTTTGTCACAACACCCAAAGAGGTAGTTTAACTTGATGATGACACTTCAAACCCACAGTACATGCTAAACTTCTTCAGACTAAAAAGCTCATGTCACTCTACCAGATTTAGAACCCCTTTTTTAAAAAACATATTCACAATTAATAGATAGTGATCAGTAGATCCATGAATTAGAATTGTTAAAGCATCCGGAGAGGAATCAATTACAGATATCAAGGCATTTCAATCAAAGATAGTCACTACCATTCATCCCAAAATAATGCAAAATTCAATCAAAATATTCAATATATCCTGATCAACATTAGAAGCCAGGGCAAGGAGTTTTACTGAACTACGATTACAAACCAAATAAATTATAATTTCTTATGGCTCAGCAATCCATCAGAATACGTTGTTATTGTCATCAAGAAAGTTTTGTATTAATACTATAGGTGATTTATACATCTATACTGTATTATAATTATTTTTCCATCCCATAAAATAAATGCACAGTTCATCACATTTCAAAGAACTTATCTCTAGAAATCACCAAAAGAACATTTCAATGAGCGAAGATAAGTTTAAACTTCAGAAAATAAACGCATATACATCAAACCATTCAAACTGAGAATGACAAACCGACCAGAAGTACATTCAGACCCAAAAAGAGACTTACAGCAGATGATCTAAGCTGAGTATCTGCTGTATCATCATCCTCCCCAAATCCTTCAGCAATCAACCGCATTAAATTATGTGCAACTTTAGCATTAACCAAGTCCCCTGCATGCTCAAATACTTTGTTCATGGTCTGACAAATAAACATACAAAAGAAAGTAAGTAGAAACATCTCATATATTGATTCAATATAACAAAATCATAAACAACACATGCCAGAATCTGACCTGTATAAACCATTGGTTGCTAGGAGCAAATTGTTCTGCAAGTTCAACACACTGAGATGCTATTTCAGTTTTGTATTGTGTGTCATTGATGTTTATCATGTACTCGATCATACGATCAACAATTACTTCCACATTCGAAGACTTTGTCATCTTATACAGCAGTTCAAAAGTTTTGCGCTTTAAAGTATCATCTGGATCCTGAATCAGAAACAAGCCAGGTATAAACAACAAACTCAATCATAACAAGTCATTACATTACCAAATCCACTTTTTGATGTTTAACACTATTCAATGAATAAGTCTTACCTCCAAACAATCAATAACAGCAAGTTGGTGTTGTTTGGCAATTTCTGGGCTTATCTTTATTAACCGACTAAGAGCATCAATACCAAGATATTTCAGATTGTGGCTATCACTCTGTCCAATGGAGTAAATTAATTTTAGAATAAGCAGTATAAAACTAATGACTAAAGAGTAACAAAAGTTGAATATACAGACTTTTAGAAACTTTGATACACCATCAGCAGCAGCCTCTAGCAACTTTAGGTTGTGTAATGAGGAAACACAGCAGATGCATTCATAAAGAACAGCGTTCCCAATGTTGTTTGTTGAATTACCTTTTCTCATGATGTTGCTCAAAATTGTGTACATTTGCTCTCTCGCCTTTTTGTCACCAGTACCCAGCAGTGCAATAATTTTCAGCAATTTGATCTATTGACAGAAAACAAACAAACAATGTAAATATATGAATATTGAAAGATATGAGTAGAAGGAACACAATAGTAAGCATTCTTCCATGTGGAAGTCAAAATCCAGGTACCAACACACATCTTCCACCCAACAGAGCACACTATCCAGCATAAATCATAATTCCTTTATATCATTGAGACAAAATGCAACCATCAGAAATTACATAGAGGCCCCGATTTGAAGGAGTTTGTAGGTAGCCAACAAACAATTATCTAGACAAGAAAAGCGCAGTTTGCATATGCAAAGAAGCAATTATGTCCAGTAAGGATATTCTAAACATTAATACTAATGATCCTGCGGACAGAGTCATTATCAATATAGACACTTAAATAACTAGGGCATGCCTGAATGAATGGAGCAGGCAGCTGATGGTAGTCATAACTCTTTGGTAATCGGCGTTCCGCCACTTGTTTAAGAATGTTTACAAAACTAACTACCAGATCCTTATATGCATCAGGATCAGCCATAATAAGGTCATAAAGAGGGCAAAGCGCTGCACCCATAACACCAGGATCATTATCACAGAGCCTCTGAAACAAAATTCAATTATTGTAAGCAGAAAACCCATTACCTCTGGAAACCAGTAAATTTATTTTCTTTAAAACATATAAGTAGATGGGCAATAAAGTTAACAGCTCTCCAGGATGTTTGTAACATCTACAATGAGCACATCGTCTCCAAAAACCTCTCTTTCATTAACATGGTAACTGGTAAGTGGTAAACAATAACAAAGGCATATTGTTGCATTAGCTGTACTGTATTATCAATCATTTATACTTTCAGCATCTCAACTCTACAATTAGACAACAACATAAATTTAAAGAAACAAAAATATCCTCCTGTCAATCATAACCACCTTTAAGTAATCAAAGGAGTATTACAAATCCTTTTCCATTAAAATGCTAAAGTCATTAAGCATTTTCAATTGGTGTTTGGTTTCAAATCTAACTCGGAATGCTAAACCAAACCAACAAACACATTCCCTCTGTGCAAGACACAAACCAAATACTCGATTGCTTCCATCATTAAATTAATAATACATCATTTTCACACCTACAAATCAAATGTCTAGAAGGGAACAAGAAATTTAAGAATTGTTGCATCAGTGTGCAGTCTTCGTTTTCAAAATTAAAAGAAGTGCAGTAATCGAAAGTGTGCACCTTGCGGAAATTGGAAATGAGATGGGAAACCGAGCCCGGCGCCTTCTGAAAAAATCGGTGAAGTGCCATCACGGCTTTCTTTCCCACCGCCTCCTTCTGATGCCCCAATAAAAATTATATACTCAATTCGAATAGGGGAAAAAACTCACATTTCATCAAATATATTGATTCCAAACAATTATATACTTAGCTGAATAAAAATATGAAAAATATTTATTAATGCGGACTTTAGATGCATTGTAACAGTATAATACAACACACAAACTATATCAATTATTTAACTTATTAAAGAATTATTTTAACAACGGTTTTCTAATTTTACACGAGCAAAGGCACATTTGGGCGTACGGGCTAGTCTGCATTATTACTATAAATAAATCAGTGAATTGAGTGGGTTTTCACTTTTCAGTTTGAGTCTCTGGAGAGTTGACAGTTGACAAATCCATAGCGCAAGTTACCACCGCCTGGAAATGAGAGAAACCTGTTAGAAATCAATGCAAACTTAATAATATTACAAGTGTCATTAAATAGAATATTTTAGAATAATGAAGAAATGGACTTGTGTAGAAGTCCATAGAAAAATCTAAATTAAGTATTAAAATAATTTTATTAGAATATTCTAGAAAATGGGGGAGTAAGATAGAATAATCTAGAGAATAATTAATTATAATATTTTTAGAATTCTCTAGAAACTTGCTCACCCTATAAATAGAGGTGACCCCCCTCATTTGTAAGTGTGGTGAGTTGAGTGATGTAGAAGTGTGGTAAGGAGAGTAGAGAAGTTGAGTTTAGTGTGTGGTGAAGAGTGGAGAGTTGAGTGAAGTAGAGAGGTGTGAGTTGAGAAGTGAGTTGAGAATTGAGGAGTGATAAGGTGTGAGTAGTGAAATCTCTTGTAATTGTGTTTTGTATTTATAAAAGTGTTATCTTTGTTTAAGTCTCTCGGTTAAGCCTTGGTTTGTTAAGTTCTTGGTGCACTTGCATTAGTTATATGGTCGGCCCTGCCGCCTAACTAATATATGGTCGGTTATACCGTCTAATGATATATGGTCGGCCCTGCCGCCTAAGTATCCTTGTGCACTAAGAATTTTAGTCAAAGGCTAACCAACATTAAAGCGTTGGTGTTGTGTGAGTGAATTGTCATAGGTCCTCTATAATGTGTGTGTTTGTGTTTCGTAGTAGCCTTTCCCAACAGTAGGTATCAGAGCTTATTTTCCCAACAAAACCAAACGATTCATTCCTACCGATCGACCGGAGTGTAGCCGGAAAAGAAAGAGAACTGCTGCTAGCGACAAGCGAAAGGATGCCCTGAATGTTCCGTCTGCATCGTGGAATGAAGTAAAACATTTTTTGGACGGAGGCTACAGCAAGAGAGGGCTCCTTTAGGGGTGAAAGCGGTACGGTAAATATCCGACCGATCCGATGCCGTATCCGATTATATTCGAATCCGAATCCGTTTTCGACTATCCGGCCGGATATTTCAATATCCGTATCCGAATCCGAATTCGTATTTTAATATCCGCATTCGTATTCGTATCCGAAAATATCTAACCGTATCCGAGAATATCCGACCGTATCCGAAAATTGATAGGATATTATCCGGATTTTAAATATGGATATCCGAATATATTAATATATTATTATTTAATAATTAAAAATTATTAATAATTATAAAAAAATATCAAATTTTTAAAAAAGATTATAAAAAAATTATCCGATAATCTGTATCCGATTGAATCCGAATTCGTCATATATCCGTCATGTATCCGTACCGTATCCGTAATCCGAAATATCTGAAACCGTATTCGTATCCGGCCCATCCGTATTCGATACCGAATTCGACAAAAAAAATATGGATAATATCCATATCCGACACTATCCGACCGTATCCGTACCGTTTTCATCCCTAGGCTCCTTGATCTTCTTCAACACTTGTAACCCTAAATAATTTCTTGTTTACCATCACTTTCTTTCAATGATCGAGTTTATGCCTGTCTGTCTATACTGAGATTAATTCTTTGTTTACATTTTTTAAGGACGGTGAATGATCCATCTATCATTGAATCAATGATAGATTATTTCAATAAAGATGGGGAAGGCAGAGGACGAACCATCTATGTGAAGTACCTGCCTAAGTGTAACAATGAGCAATTGGCTGCTGTGAGTCAATGTATTCATATATTCTTAGCTTGTGGTGGTTTATTTAATTAATTAACTTTTTTTGTGACGGTATATTGGAACTGCAGGCCTTCTCGTCTTATGGAGAGATAGAGCGAGCACAGAGCCGCCATAAAAGGACTGATCATTTCGGGATGGTGCGTTTCGGGATTGTTCTTTTCAAAAATGCACATTCTGCAGTCAAAGTCCTGAGGACTAGGACACATTACGTGAAGGTGATTTGTTATACTACATGTATACTTAATTGTAATTCTATGTATGTATGCGCGTGTTAATTTGAAATTATTATTACTTCCTGGAAATTGATTACATATATGCATGCAGGGCGAGATGGTCTTCGTGTCACCAAGAGTTCACGACGGCGCTTGAATTGCTTTTATGCCAATAATGATCATGGCTTCTCTGTGGTATTCATTCATAAATTTTCTGAATCTTTTGTGCATATATGGAGATTGATTGATTGATCTGTGGTATTCATTCATCAGTTTTTTGAATCTTTTGTGCATATATGGATATTGATTGATTGATAGTACACGTACGTACGACAGACCATTTTGTGTGATTCTTGTTGTTGAAACAACTTGTTGGATATTGAAACAGCTGGGGTAGCATGTTTTTTTGGATCATTCATCAGTTTTTTGAATCTTTTGTGCATATATGGATATTGATTGATTGATAGTACACATACGTGCGACAGACCATTTTGTGTGATTCTTGTTGTTGAAGCAACTTGTTGGATATTGAAACAGCTGGGGTAGCATGTTTTTTTGGTAAGCAAAAGGGTAGCATGTTTGATTATTGCTTATTGTTTAATTTATATAGAGAGAATTTTTGGAACAAAATATTGATAGTCCAATAGTTCAGAAATTCATGAAACATGGCAACAAAAGGTGAGGGCATTGATTAATTATGTCCTTTCCAGTTTCCTCTCAAACGAGAATCTTGATAGGATGGACACAATCTCCCACAACTATGGATGGCTCCCCAGAATCATCAATCGCCCTTTCTCCTCCTTCATTTGCTCTGCTGAAATCCTCACATGTATTCACCCAAAATTCAGTCTTGCTCTTCTCTCCGCCATTCAAACTCACTGTTTGGAATCCGATCAATTGCTTCACGGGACTCCCATTGCTTCCGTGATCGTGCTTTAGAAACAGAAGCACTGGGAGTTTACCAGCCATGGTCCCTTCGTTTTTCACCTCAACCACCACAGAAAGCTTGCCCTTTCACAAGATTTTGAACCAATTTTGGACACTGAAACAACTCGAATCTTTATTAGTGTTTGATCCTTTTCTGAAGTTGAGCTTGGTTTTGCCGACATATATGAGCTTGTAGGAGTAGTTTGTGTAGCTCAGGCCATAACCAAATTCAAATACTTCTTCTCCTCTGTAGAACCGATAGGTTTGTCCTGGATAGCCTGTTGAGGCATCCGGCCTCATTCTCATGTCACTCATTGGTACACTGGTGGTCTGTAGTTTTCCTCCTGAACCAAAACAAGGATGGTAAAATGTGAATAGTTCCTTCCATGTTTGGTAGTTAAGAATACTTTTATGTTGAAACTGAAGTACCTGGATTGTGGTCACCAAATATGATCTCAGCTATTGCTTGTCCCCCAGCTTCACCAGGGTATCCGGCCCACAGAATACCGCCTATCTTAGGATGTTTCTTGGCAAATGAGATATCAACAGGGCCACCACAGAGCAACACTAATTATTACTGGCCTTTTCGCAGCTTTAGCAGTGCTTGTGATAAGGCTTTTCTGCTTCCCCGGAAGGACCAAGCTGTCACGGTCAAGTTTCTCCCTTTCTAGATCTTGATTGAGTCCCATTTTGAGAACCACATAGTCTGCTGATTTCGCAAGTTGGACAGCTTCGTTTCTGGCAACCGACGTGCAAGTGATGGTGTTGCAGCCCGGATGGAAGTGTGTTTCCTAGACATAACTCTTTAGTCCCTCGAGTGGAGTAATTGGTTTGCAAGGAGGCCCTGCGTAGCTCCCCACCACGGTCTTTGGATCGTTACCAGTGGGGCCTATGACCGCGAGAGACTTGGTTTTGGACTTGGATAGAGGGAGGATGTTTTCGGAGTTCTTCAAAAGGACAATGCCATGGCGCGCCGCTTCCAGCGCCAATCTTCTGTGCTTGGGAGAACAAATGTGGTGCCTATTAAGTTTCCCATATGGATTTCCCCTTGGATCGCCATTGAATAGTCCCAGCCTCATCCTTATAGAGAATATATTGTGAAGGGCCCTGTCTACATCAGATATGGACACATCCCCTTTCTCGACAGCTGATTTCGTATGAGTTTTCATATACTTACCACAGTTAATATCCATTCCTGTTTTTGCAATTAGTCCATAACTAAATGTCACACACATGATTAACTAGAAATGTAGCGCAAACAGTATAATTTTTTTTTTCAAAAAAAAAAAAACTCGAGGTTATCGGCTTTCAGCACGTCTGCCACCGCTTCTTCATCCGACTTTGCAGAACTCTGGTTCGGGTAGCGCAATCAGACACTATGTACGTAATTAAGGACTCAAATGTTAGAACAAAAACGCATTCTAAAAGGGTAAGGAAGATTGAAGGACATGTGACATGTCTATGAAGCTACAAAGTTACCCTTGAAATCCCCACTTCCGACGAGCAGTTCCCGTTAACAAGTCATAATCAGCGCAGCTCGGGACTCCATTGACAAGGTTGTAAGAGCACATAATCCCGCTGGATCGTCCTTCCTTCACACAGCTCCTGAAAGGAGGCTGGAATGTGTCGGCCATGTCCTTTTTCGTGACCTTCTCCAACATAAGTATGTGAGAAACATAGACATCTCGTATAACATAAATAGTAGATCGATTTATTCAATTCCTTGTAGCTCGCAGACATCTGCATTACCGGAGCATCGAATGTGAAACGATTCAGTCCATTCCAATTCTCTAGATCATAGGCAGTGAAAAATGCTTGCAACAAGCAGATACTAGAAGGCCGCTGTCATTGATGGCACCCCCTTCGAAACTATCGCCTTGAATCCTTCTGACATAAGACACCGCGTATCTGCTGGTAAGCAAGGGGTCCTCTCCAGGTGTCTCCTGGCCCCTCCCCCACCTGGGATTCCTAAAAATGTTGGATGTTTGGTGTCCAAAATGTCGCCCCTATTGCCTCCCCTTCATTGTATATTGCTCTGGCCTCTTCCCCAATTGCCTTTCAATGTAATAATCATAGAGATACTTGTGTTAGAACTAGGGATTATAGTAATTCATTACAGAGATCATACTAAATCCAAAAGTACAAATGTAATGAGCAACTAACCCTTCCGATTCGGTACCAAAGATCAGCATCAAAGGTAGCAGCAGTGAGGATAACTTGAGGGAAGTTAGTGGCATGCCGGATAGTCCCATTGAACGGCACATGCACCACTCTCCTGGCCATGGACCTTAGCCACGCCATATAGCGCCCCGGACCACCAATTGTAGTAGGGAATGCCAAGGCATGGAATGGCGGCTGCGTTGTGTCCTAGTTGAGAGATCTTTTCGTCTAAAGTGAGACGCGACACCAAGTCAGGGGCGCGATCGGTGATGGGCAAATCCTGGTGGCAGAACATGTAGGAAGCTGTTGAAGGATGCTGGGAGGAGCAGGAAAAAGGTGGATCATTACCATGATGAGGTGCAGTGATGGAGGGAGCAATAGTAGATAGTAAGACAAAGAGTACTAGTAGGTGTAAGAAAGCTCATTGCTTTGGTGTTTGAATGAAAGTTTGGACACGGGCAAAATTTTGAATGTGGATTTTATCAGACTATGGTGGATATAAGTTGTAAGGGAAATACCAAATGTGTTTTAGAGTGAAATGAGAAATTTGTAGAATGTTGCTGTAAATGATGAATGGTAAAAGTAAAAATGACCTAGTGTAATTATAAAGTAGAGGTAATGGGAAAATGGTAGTAGCTACTAGCTATGCTAAATCTCTCCAAATGTGATCAATTTGAAAAACACTGGGAGACTTATTCACCTTACCATCATATTCTTTTCTAAAAGGCTTCAAGTATAACACCTCCTCGTCATTGAATTGCCCAAATTTTCTCAAAGAGCTCCCCCTCCAGTAGCATATTCCATGACAATAGCTACATGTATTTCTGTTAACACGACCTGTGAATTTCAAAACATGAATTGTAACATAACAGCATAACAAAGATTTGTTCGACTCTATGATACTTATATATCCTGAAAGCAAATACTATAAATGAACTACAATCAAGAATCATGCTTCTTACCTCCTTGAATCTTATGATATTAGGATGCCCAAGTAGTAAGCGATGATTTATGATCGATCTATCACGCCACATTCCCATCAAGCTACAATTAAAATTAAGCCCCATACATCAAGCAATTTATTTGCCAAGTAAATAAACAACACAAAATCAAAAGTTCATAAACAAGTGACCCACCCACCTAATATACGACATAAAGGCTAAAACATGCAGGTAATCTAAAGTCTAAATATCCAATATAAGTGGGCATCACATAGGGAAACTTAAACACTTACAATTGAGGGCAAAAGAATTCTCAGGCAATTAACACAATAAAAACAAGAATTAGTCATTCTAAAAGGTCATTAATTAAACCAGAAACCCTCTAGAACATTCACAAGTAAAGGTCCACTGTGGGCATTCTGATTCAGGTCATACCCATTCTTACTGCTCTAAATCTTTTAAGCTCAGATTTCTAGGAATCATTGGCTCCAATTTAAAAATTTAAAAACAAGATCAAGTAAGAGAGAGAAATACATAAATCTTTATTACTATGTGTGAAGTATAAACTTACTAAGAAAAACAGAATACACAGCCCAACACCAAGTAGGGAAGTACCTAATTACACTCTGGTAAGTGTGATTTAATTGAGCCCAATCCAGGTATTCACACACCAGCGCAGTTAGAAACCTTCCTGTAAGCTCACAAAGGAGAGAATCATATTAGCTCAAGGAAATCTCACAGAGCTTAATCATTCTTAGTAACTCCAAATGTACTCATTTACTATGTTGCACTAAATTAATGTTCTGCAACTGTTGCGGATAGCCCTAAAGGATGGCATTAAATCAGGGAACCGGGGCCGGGCCAATATAAATGCGTGACGTCATGCTATTCCAAAGATTGTCTTACATTAGTTATACCATACGATCAAGTTCCATTATCCTCCTTACAAGTTTGCGAGGACGACGATGGAAATGACCCATAATCAAATCCATGAAAAAATGTAAATTTAATAAAGTAAGAAACTTTTGAAATGACAGCATTTGTGTAAATATATATAAATTAAAAAGCTTAATTGAAGTACGACAAAACGTGAAAGAAACCAGACATGTTAAATCAATGCAGGATAGATAAAAATGTTGTATAAAATTTTAGAAAACATAATTTTGTTTGTTGATAAATTTGGACCCAAAATATTGTTCCAATAATTAAAAGATCGAAAAGGAAAGGCACGCGTGTAAAATTCCAATTTTACCCCTCACCGTCCATCCAGGCAGCATCCACGACCAATCGACCCCTACACAGCGTCCCAAGTCGCTATATATATAAAGACGCGTTCTTAGATGGTTACTGACAAAATATCATTGTAAAATCATAAATTAAAGGAACAACGAAGGAGGGTTCAGAGAGATCGAGGATTGGCATCTCTGGGTTTCGTTTCCATTGGTTATGCCGTTTATTCTACCGGTAACCCTAATTTATCCCCGCCTTGTGTTTTTGCCCCTTTTTTTTGTTTGATTTTCGATGATATAATTGTGGTTTTCATTATTGTGCGATTGGCTTGGATGACTTTTTGGAATTGCAAAAGTTTTTTTAGTCGGATTTGTCCCTGGTTCGTTAATTTAGGGTTTGGAACACTCAAAGACGTTTATTGATTTCTTTGCTAATCGTGATTGAACGGTTGTAGCATTATTCAGCTCGCTCGAATTTGGTTACTTTTATTTGGAAGTATTTTGTGGATTTGGATTAGGGCTAGGTAATCTTGATCTTTCGGATATTTTTGCACGGGGATCTTTTGAATTGTGTATGATTTAATTGTTTTGAACGAAATTATGAATATAATATTCTCTGGGCGGATGTAAGAGGTGAGGTTTGATCTAGTGTTATGTGCAAAGCTGTTTTGTTTTAGCTGTTTCCATTTAATTAGCGTGTTTTTAGGTGTGCTAAATGAATCATCAATTTTAATTAGAATTTTCTCCTCAATTCTTCATAATCATCTATTATGCATATATCCTCAAGCTTGGGGTGTGGTTGTGTTGGTTTAAAGTTAGGGAATGGTTTGCTTTTCAGTTACATACTATACTAAGAGCTCTTGCATGCACGCAACTGAGATATGGCATTAGGTGGAATGAACTTCGAATGATGGAATAATATAAGGGTGTATTTGTTTATGTGTGAAGCAACACAGTCATCTCTATCCAATGTTTATGTTTATACTTTTTCCTCCTCTTTAATATTGGCAGGTTGTTTTAGCTTCTGATTTAAAAAGATTAGCATTACCTAGGACATGGAGCCAGTTTGCCTCTGGTCAGATTGCTACCAGCGTCGGGTTGTTTCATTTCAGGAAGTTTTCGATTGGCGGTTTTTCAACATTGGAGATTTTCTTATTTCCTTTGTCAATTGCACTTAGTGGGAATCTTCTTGTAAGTGAGTGCTAGACTACTTGTGTTGAGCCTGAACTTAGCCTTTATATATAAGCTTATATGCACATTATATTAATATTTTTGGATGTTGGTTTTGCTTATAATTTGGGGGATATTCTATTAATTAAGACATACAATTTTATTGTTGATAGTGCATGCTTGATGGTACACCTGTTTTTGGATCCTTCGGAAATCAAGTTGTGAGGTACTTTGTACTCTTTTAAGTTCTTGTATACATTTTTATGATTTGATTATTGACTGCAGTATGACAGGGTTTATCTCCTTCTTTACACCAGATCGGAAACCTGCAAGTACTCCGTGGGAGTTTTTGACTAATGACGTCTTAGGGTTTAGGAAGTACTAAAGATCTCGTTCACTGCATTTGTTCAGAGCCCTAGTCTGTAACATCTGTGATCTTTTCTGTTCTCCCCAATGACCTGTTGATAGTAATGAGGTTTGGTATAGGATTTGCTTCAGATCCATATATTGATAGTAGGATAATGTCTTGAACTTCAGTTAACTTTTCCTAGGGTCCGGTGCTTGTTAAACTAGTCAAGAATCAGTATTGCTTCTTTCTTCACCAATATCAACATGCTCTTCAGTTCCGCCTGCTGCCTTCTTTATGTTTCAAGTTCTTTGAGTTGGTCTACTTTGTGAATAAGGCTGTGACACGTGTCCATCACAATCTCATCGGTCTTCTTGCATTATAGGACAGTGGAATAATTAGTGATGGATTTTGTTGGATCAGCCAGGCCCTTAAATAGCCATTTTCTCTTATAGAGAATTTATTAAAAGCGATATCTTTTTACCCCTTTCTTCCTGTTTTACAATAAGTGCTGTTGACACGCAGTTGAAGTCTCAAGAATGGAAAGGTGCGATACTATGCTATGCAAGCTTTTTATAAATGCTGCTGGGTTTTCCCCACTTCTAATTCAGCTGTCATAATGGCTAGCGCAGGTACAAGGTTATTGAGGAAGTTGGTAATGGCACATTTGGAAGTGTGTGGCGTGCTCAAAGCAAGCAATCTGGTGAAGTGGTATGTGTTTACTTATTATCACCCCTCAATGTTAATAAAATTTCTTTAAAGTACTTAGATGCGAACACATTACTTTTTACAGGTTGCAATTAAAAAAATGAAGAAAAAATATTATTCGTGGGAAGAGTGTATAAATCTCAGAGAAGTGAAGGTGACAACATTTTCACTATATTGATTCTACTACTAATCTTTTATTGGATATAATTCATAAATTACAAGTTTCTTCATGGCAGTCACTGAGGAAAATGAACCATCCAAATATAGTTAAGCTGAAGGAAGTCATCAGGGAAAATGACATTTTATACTTTGTGTTTGAGAACATGGTAAGCATAACTTCCATATGTATCCCTTTTTATTGTGTTTTTAATGATCATTCTACAGTTCTTCAATATAATTTTTTCTTGGTTTTGTGATATTTTTGTAGGAATGTGATCTATACCAGCTTATGAAGGACCGAATAACTCATTTTTCAGAAGCTAAAATAAGAAAGTGGTGCTTCCAAGTGTTTCAAGGTCTTGCATATATACATGGACGTGGATACTTCCATCGTGATCTCAAACCAGGTTTGTTGTCACAATTTGAGTATCTGATTTTAGATGAACGGAAATTTGTCCCATTCTTTCAAAATTTGCTTGTCTGGCTGGTTCGCTGTTTAGTTGCTGGATTTATGGAGAATTTGAATTCTGTAAGCAGAGTTTTTTATATACTACAACTCTGCAGTTTGCGCCTACTTATCATTCCTGTGGCTATAATTGTGCTTGAATGCTCCTATGAGACTATTTTATTACCTGTTTGCACTCATTAACATTAAATGCGCGACATCATGTTTATGTTGTCTCCTGTTGTATTTGGCTTACTTGTTGATACTGTAACAGAGAACTTGCTAGTATCAAAGGATATCATTAAAATTGCTGATTTTGGTCTTGCTCGTGAGATTAGTTCTCAACCTCCATTCACTGAATATGTCTCAACCCGCTGGTTGGTGTCTCTCTCTCTCTCTCTCTCTCACACACACACACACACATACAGTTTCCTTCTTTTCCCCCTTTGTGTCTTAATTCCTGTGGCATTATATGTTGGTTTTTCAGGTACCGAGCCCCTGAAGTGCTTCTCCAATCTCCTGCATATGGTCCTTCAGTCGGTGGGGATAACGATATCATTTCTGCAAACTATTTTCCGTATTACTTTATTTATATGTTTCTAATTTCTCTTTCCTTTCAGACATGTGGGCTATGGGTGCCATAATGGCCGAATTATTCACACTTCGTCCTTTATTTCCAGGCTCAAGGTATAATGCTGTTCTCTCATGATTTTTTATGGAATAGATTTTATTGTCATTTTTGTGATGTGACTTAATTTTCTTGGTGCAGTGAGCCGGATCAGATTTACAAGATATGCTCTGTAATAGGCAGTCCAAACGGCACTGTATGGTCTGAAGGTCTGAAACTTGCTACTGCCATCAATTACCAGTTCCCACAAGTGAGAATTCCTGGCCCTTTTACACTTTTTTTTTTTTTTTGGAGCAATGCAATGTTAATGCAGTGTTTTATTTTCATATGGTCAATGGTAATGGTCTAATGGAGAATGACATGATTCCTTCTGTATATGATGTGTAAGGTATTTCCAAGAAGGCTTGAAAAGACCATCTACCCTTGATTTTAGATCCACATCATGCTTGTTTCTTTATTAATGATATTTGCCATCGCTTAATAATTTTATGCTCCTAAGCATTTTCAATTTGGTATTTATTTATTTATTGTGTTTGAGGACATAATTTAAGATACTGTCTATTGGCACGACAGGTTGCTGGGGTTCATCTTTCTGGGTTGATGCCAGGTGTTAGTGCAGATGGAGTCAATCTTATCAAGGTAAGTAAGCACAATTCTTCTCAAATATGATTTTTCTTATTTTGTCTTGGAAACTAACCAAACTTATATGTGTGCTCTTCCAATGATTTGTGAAATTTAGTCCCTTTGTTCATGGAATCCATGTAAGAGGCCAACTGCCATGGAGGTGCTTCAACATCCATTCTTCCAGGTAAACTACTTTTATTTTTGATGTAATGAAAGGAGTTCAGATGAAAAATTTGACAAAATTCTTGACAATGCTGCAGAGTTGCTTTTATGTTCCACCATCACTACGCAATAAAGCTGCTGTTGCAAGAACTTCTCCTGGTTAGTTTTATGCATCTTCTCTTTATTTGTTGATGATAATAATAAGCAAGCAATAAAGCATTATGGTTTTGAGTTCTGGCAGATAGAAGTGTGGGAACTTTGGAGCTAAACTACAGTGAGAGATGCCCTGGTAATTCAACAATCCAGAGGCCCCCAAATGATTTCCGTTCTGCCAACCCAGAGACTTTCATGAGTGCAGGTACAATGTTTAAAAAATGTTAGAATTTGGATATTTACTAGCATACTATTATGGGTTTGAGTTCTCTTGGTGAGATGTTATAACACATTCATGCATCTGTGCAGTAGCTATTCCTTCTAAATTATGGAACGAATGTTTAACTTAGTGCATCCTTCCCCTATATCACCATGTATCCACAGATGTGTGCAATTAGCTAGGTCTTGCTGAACTTGTGGAGCTTTTATTTCCTTAAATACATCTTTCAGCACGAGTTGCTTGTATGATTAAAATATATCCTTGCTGTGCAAGTTTGGGATGATCAAAAGAATTGAACCATTTACCTGTTTGTTCTTGATTTAGGTATGCAGAAGAAGTTGGACTCGAATAATCAGGTCAGCTGAAATAGCTGATTCTTTTACCTAATTAATTATTATGGGATACTTTTGGCAAGATATTGAGTGACACAAGTTTTAATCGTTGTGTTTGGATTGTTTCCATGTTATTCACTTGATATAAACTATTTATGGGGCAGGGTGTTAATAAAATTGACCAGGACCTGAGGCCCTATGTGAAGCAGCAGCCAAGATATCGCCCACCTGGACTTAGGCCAAGTAAGGATCTATATTACTTAATTTTCTGGAAATTATTGTGGCTTGTAATATTTCTTACTGGACAATACATCAATTATTGCTGCTACGATATAGGTCAATTTTGGGATTAATTGAGATTACTTGGTATTTGTGAGATATTGTTCAAGGCCCAAAGTGGTAGTCGGTAGTTGCATATTTTTTCATTATGTTGTAAACTAAAATGAGAACCTCAGTTTTGGTGCAGCATAGCTACCTGAATTTACATACAGGGTTGCTATATCTGTGCTCTATTACTATGTATTGATTAAAAGTTTCTTGACAGATGGTAACCTGCTGAAAACAAACGGATCATATGGATATGATGCAGCCGAGAAGCTAGCTAACAAGGCAGTTGGCAATGATAGGCCCACGGCGAAGCCTTCTGTGCCGCCACCTATGAAGGCTGGAGGATGGCATCAGCAGTCCAATTTGTTCTTTGGACGACCACAAGATGGTATTCCTGGGAGAACTTACACCAGGAAGTTGGCTGGATGAACACATTGTGGTATTTTAGTTGTATGATTGCTCGTATTTTTATGTGTTATGCTTTTTGTCTGAACAAAACTCTTTGCTCTCAACTTACTATGCTATGTGAGAAATAATGAATAATGTGTTTTTCTGTTTTATGCATTTTGTCTGAATAAAACTCTTTGTTCTTCTCAACTTACTTTGCTATGTGAGAAATAATGAATAATGGCCGATGTTGAACTTTATGTGTTGAATCTTTTGGCAGTTTGAACCATTTTGTTACTTTCTTTTGAATGAAACAAAAAATCAATAAAGGCACGCAGATGCGTGTGATTTCCCAACCTGTTCCATTTACACTTTCTCCAATGTGTGTTAGCTAAGGTATTGATTTTGTATTCTGTCTCTGTTAGTTTCCCACCACTGTTTGGCATCCACCTCTCCAAATTTTTCGCGGCTGCAAGACAGTACAATTTAACATATTAATGCAAATTATAAGTTTCTGGTGACAATCAGGAAACAATTTAAGGCAAATGATATACTATATACACAATGATTGTGTAGTTTTGTTACCTGAACCTGACACGGCGAAGTTCTCTGGTCCCATCAACAAGTTGTCTGATGGTAATATAAACGCCAGGTTCGTCTTCTTCAATCCACTCTGCCTCAATCTCGCTTGAATTGCTTATAGAAATTGATGGCTCATCTCTGGATGAGGTTGTGGTTCTGGATGCTTCCATATAAGAAGCCTCCCCCCTTTGGCCCCCACTTGGGCGGGGGATGTCCGGTGGAAAGTAGCCTTTACCTCTGTACCTTGGAGTCCACTCTCTGTTCACGCTCTCTCTAGCAGACTCGAGTCTTGAGTAAGTCGAGTCTCTCTGCCATGGGAGCTAGAATGTGTAAGAGAGAATGTGATTTAAGTCGGCTAAATAAGTTTTATCACTTTCAATTTTAGATGACATACTCCATCCTCTGATCTTCCTGGTGTGTAGGGAACTTGTTGGTTGAATTTCTGCACATTGTATAGCTCCGTGATTCTGTCAAAATTTTCGCCCCACCATCTCTGCGCTTGCCATTTGTCAAACATCTCCCGACTTTTTTCATATTAGATGATCAAAATCTCAGATTACAGTATAGAAAAGTTGAAATACGCAGATGAGAATCTGTTTAGAACTAGCGTACCTGAAACGGATTCGTTTGAGATCATTCCCTCCACGAGGGAGGGACAAAAAGGTAATTTGAACACCAGGCTCAACTTGTGCAATCCATTCTCTAGGTTCATCTTCATCTTCGAGCACCACTTGATCAAGATCATGACCTCCGGGAGTCATGTCACCCCCCGAATGAAGTGAATCCTGAGTCTCGTCGTGCAGCATAATGGCCTGCACTTGCATAGTTCCAAGCTGGTGTGGAACTTGAGCTTCCTGGAAATGCGTTGTAGTTGGGATAAGATGTTGGACGTCTCCTGAAGCTTCCATCATCGGTCTCTCCAGATTTGCCTTTATGACTTCCAGAGACCTTCAGTGCCATGTCCTTGATCTGCTCAAGATAAAAGGAAATTCTTTTAACAAATGCAGTAATAAAGTGGCCATGTACAAATGAATTGATAAGAACCCAACCTCGGCAGTTTAATTTAACGCCCTCCCATTTTCGGGTTGATGTGCAGTCAGAATAGTGTGTTAACTTACAAAAACCTAATACTGCTATTTCAATTTCCACTCTTATTGTTAAAATAATAAAATAACAAAATTTATAAGTACTATTACACATCGATTCAACAAAGGCCTTTGTAGTTTATATCATAAGTAGTAATTTTTGTGTTGATAATACAAATTAAAGCGAAATACTTGTTTAAAAGGCTGTGTTTGATCTTGCACTAGCAAGGAATCTATTCCCGTTGATATGCCATGTTGTACATTGTTGTTTCACTTGGATTGGATGGAATTTTGGCACTAGACATTCACCTAGTCCTGACCCCAATGAGATGATATGTTCATTAATGACATATACACCTAAATTTTCCCAATATCCTTACATAAATACTACATTATACATGGGATCTTTGTTTCTTCTGGAAATCACGGACATATCATATGACAATTGACAGGGTGGGAAACGGAGAAAGAATAAAATTAAAGTGGGTAGAACTTAGAAGATCAACATGTTGGGACCAATTGAGATTTGGACGCATGATCCAAGGCCAGGAACGCCTGTCACCCTCCAATTTAACTCCTTTGCCTTTTCTTACCTCTTTACTTTTGTCCCACAATATTACCCTATGTTAAAGTGCTAGCAATGTAGCATACTGTGTCTGCTTCACTCTAAAACCCTAGACAAGAGACTCACACTAATCTCATTTGAATCAAACCTAGACACTCTCCCCAAAACCTTTTTCGTCCTACTAGTTTTTCCATCCTCCATCTTGCCAAACAAATGACGTGACACCAACAGAGCATGCCAACCCCAAAATGCACCAATGAACAAAACCAGGATTTTCATTCAACATCCTTATAAAAAGAGGCTGATCAAGAGTGGACCCCACAGCAGGACATTGGGATGTGGGAGCAAAAGCAACAAAAGTTGTGTTGGCAAGGATAAAAAGACGACAGATAAAAAAGAGCAAAGCAAGATTACCACACTCACAATTCTGCCACAATGCTGCCGCACACTAACAAACATTTCATGCATAGTAAGTAGTAGTACTAGTAGTATCTGATATCTATCACATATAATTTAAGGGCCTACTTGATTGATTATCAGCTACAGGTACACCACCACCCGCAATTTATAAAGGAGGCTTGCATTATTAGGTATCGTACGTACCTGTGTGGTCAGGCTTTTGACGGCATCTTTTCTACGGGGAGTCCCACGCGAGGCATCCTCTTCTTCCTCCTCCTCCTCATCTTCTTCTATTTTTTGCTTTGAGCAAGTGATACACGTCAACATCTTTACCTTGCAAACAACTTTCTTCTCTGTTAGTTGTTACCTGCCATGGGTATAAAAGGATATTTATGACCACGAGTACTGAGCTTGGGGTCTGTTGAGTTCATTCGTCAGCTAATTACATGTGCCATATTCTTTTTTCACATATATTATTACTATATGATAGCAAAAAATGTGGGCTCAAAAGGCTACCCATCCCAAAAACGGCAAATTGCAATTACATACTAGTAAACCAAACGCACAATGGCTTACTCTATATAAATGTGTTTGGGGGTAGGTTGGTTTGTTATGTTAAATAATCCCAGGAATGCAAGAGAAAAAGGAGAAGGGGCAATATGATGTAGTACTACTAGTATTCAATTAAAAGAAGTAAAAGAGAGAATCAAAATATCAATGGTCAATAATTGAAAGCAAAAATCCCTCACGAGTGGGTTGCAAATGCTCCCCTCTGTGGTGTACACCAGAATAAAGATGTGAAGATTTCTTGCCGAATTTTCTGACAAAATTATTTTAGTAATATGCAAATGAGCCACCAGACAAACACAAAGGAAAGCAATAATCACTCCTTTTCGTCTCTGTAGTCTGTACAGCACAATCATTCCCTTTCTTGTTTGTGAATAGTAATAATAATATAGTAGTTCCAAATTACTAATCCCGAGTTACTGTTTCTTCATTATACTCCCACTACCTTATGTCAAAGTAGGCAATTACTGACTCTAGAAATGATGTAGAAATTTGTCATTTTGTGATCAATGCTTGGCTTGCATAGACAACTGAATAGAATTTGATAACTAATCCAACGCTGATTTTCACTCTTTAAACCTTAACTTCTTCAACAACAGTTTACACACGAACAAAATTAAATTCACAAACCAGAACGACTCAATCAATCGGAAACTCCCAAATTAAACCTTTCATCACAAATAATAAATCAATGGCGGGCGATATAATTCAGCTTTGATATAAATTCATTGTTTAATTTTACCTCAGGTATGGATCATCGATGAAAAATTGCGATGAATTTCGACGGATTCCTCCAACTCCTGAGCTTGCCGATCAAATAAAGCATGCAGAATGAAACGAAATTATCATTTGGAATGCAAATTAATCTCCAGCTAGACAAGGAGGCGGAGGCGGAGGCGCCGCCTGTACCGACGCTTCCCTTTCCTCCTCAAAAACGACAAAAATACCACTGGTTCCTGGCTTTAGACTCCACGTTTACAAATCAAAAACAGAAACAACAATCAATCGCTTGCGAAGTTGAATGAAGATGCTCGCAATTGCTTAGAAAAAAATCAATGCAAATGCAGAAATTTGAATTCATCCTGTGCGTGGTGGGAATTCACAGAAAATGTGGAATGGAAGACGAGGAAAGTGAAACACGGCTGAGGTTTTTGTTGTGGACATTTATAGAGCGACGTGACGGCGTCATCTCCCGTCGTTATCTAACGGAACACTATGTATTTAGGCATAGTACTGGACCCGGTGCATCAGGAGTTGTACTGTATGCTTCGTTCGCTGTACGGTCCCCGGCATCATGATTGTACGTGGACATCCCCACAGCTAAGGGCTGAAAATTTATGGCAACAAGGAGGGCCCACATGTCCGGTTCATTCATGAATGACACGTGTCATCTTGTTATGGGATGGGAATTTAACTTGGTGGATTGGACGGCAATGATGGCATGGTTGGTCCAATTTTTGTTTTTTTTTAAAAAAAAAAAGATTCATATTTTAGGGTAGGAACTTTTCAGTGTTCACAGTTGTCCAGCAAGAGATTCTATTTTTTTGGGGTATTAAAATAATTTTATACTTTAAAAAATATATATATTTTTAATTATACATTATACTCCCTCCGTCCCAGCTAACTTGTCCTGTTTGACTTTTTGACACTGTTCATTGTTCTACTTTGACTCGATTTTATTGCACGTATATATTTGGGAAAAATAGTCGAGTTGGGTCTTGTTAGAATCGTATAATCATGTAGTTTTAGAATATATATTTTACATATTTTTTTGTTGTACACATTTTGATATATTAGCGGTTGAAAAAGTGCATTGGATTGTGTGCAAAAGTGAAACAAGACAAGTTAAGTGGGACGGAGGGAGTATACCCTAGAAAAAAATCTGGATTTGGTAGCTAAAGTTGTAGTAGCTAACGAATTTCGATAGCTAAAATAGTGGTCGCTAACAAATTTGGTGGCAAAATTGGTCGCTAAAACAAAATATTATTGTAGTGATATTCTTTGCTTTGTTCTTAAATTTCATTCTTTGATTATATTTTTGCATAATTTATTGTTATTTTTTAAACATTGACACTTATGTATGGTAAAGGTGTGTGGGAGCCCCAAATAACATAAATTACAAAGGAGAATAAAGGGTGAGGGATAAGGGCTGGGGTTGGGGTGATAATCGAATCCCCAACCATAAATTGAAGGGAACATGACCATTAGGGAAATTCCCCATTCCCACAAAAAATTACTTTTCAACTTGTATTTCATATATAGTATATTTTATACTTCATCCGTTTTTTAAAGATAGCTACTGACTAACCCAGCACGCAGTCCAATGCACAATTTAAACCATTAATAACTCAAATTCGGTAGAAGTAAAAATTATAAAACTTCGGTATTTAAAAACTACAAGATGAGACGAATCTAACAAGATCTCACTTGGCTATATTTTAACTTGTATATCTATGATAAAACTTCAAATCAAAGTGTTTAGGTGAATAGTGTCAATTTTACCAATGTAGCTATCTTTTCTAAACGGATGGAGTATATATAAATACTCCCCGTAATTTAAAGAATAACATTGTATAATAAACATTATTCACTCAGTAAGTTTGATTCGATTTTTCAACACAATTACATAAGATAAAACTTAGTCAAGTGGGTTGTTAGATTCGTCTCATCACATAGTTTTATAATTTTTTTTATATAAAATATGAGATATAACTCTTTAAAAATGTATATTAAATTGTGTAAAAATAAGGAATGTT
Source organism: Hygrophila difformis (assembly GCA_030278955.1). Lineage (NCBI taxonomy): Eukaryota > Viridiplantae > Streptophyta > Magnoliopsida > Lamiales > Acanthaceae > Hygrophila > Hygrophila difformis. The sequence continues at coordinate 57,441,223 of JAOANR010000003.1, forward strand.
AACTTATAGTACCTGTTAAAATTGAAGTTTTAACTTTTTATAATCTTACGAAACTCTCTATATACATTACATCTCATACTAATTTTATACTTCCTCCGTATTTTTTTGTTAGCTACTGTTGACTAATGGGTACTGTTCACTTATATACTTTGACTTAAAGTTTTCTCATGGTTATACAAGTTAAAATATGGCCAAGTGTGATCTTGTTAGATTCGTCTCGTCTTGTAGATTTTAAATATCGAACTTTTAGAATTTTTACATGTACCGAATTTGAATTATTAATGGTTTAAAATGTGCATTGGACTGCGTGCTGAGTGGCTCCGTAGCTATCTTTAAAAAACGGAGGAAATATAATCATCACAATATCATTATATGAAGTAGCGGATTTAAATGGGGGCTTGGGGGGCCGCCGCCCCCGAGTTCAATATTTTTTATTAATTTTTTATATAGCTACATATGTGTATTTTAGTTATGGTATAAACTATTTTTCTATAGTTTCGCTCCCCCGAACTCAAATTTTTGTCATAATTTTTGTATAGTTGTGTGAATTTTAGCTCTAATAGAAGTATAATTTACGGAATAGGGAAAGACAAAGGGAAAAAATAAGGTACCATCTTTTGTTTGTGGGAAAGACAAAGGGAAAGACAAGTATAATTTAGCTATAATAGAAGTATATTTTTTTTGGCTACTATATAAAGTTGTAACTAGACTAGGGGACTTGTTTTTTATCCTAGCAGAAGCAAATTTTTATTCGATATACGGGTTATAGTATTAGAGCTTGCCCCCGGCCTTAAGATTCTGCGTCCGCCATTGATTATATGTACTCCAAATTTATTCTTCACATATACTCTCTATATACATTATTTTTATTAAGAATAAAACATGACCGAAAATACTTTCAAAATACCCATTCGAACGTTGTTGGTTGTAATTACTTATGACAATTCAATTCATGATGTGACATCTAACTATAATATTTATGAAATTACGTTTGGCATCATGTAAAACGAAACCCATTATGTCAATTTAAAACTAGATAGTCTGAGGAGAAACGAGAAAATCGATTAAACAAAACACAAGAAAGATTATGCAGGAACAAATATTGTCCATAAAAACATAATGGTTCGATCTAATTGTGGTTCAACATTTTAACTACTTTTAAATATTACTACAACTTTAGCTTATTATTGTATCACAATATCATCCTTCAATAATTCAAGAGGGCGTTAAAAAAGGATACGGTTTGGGTGCAGCTGGCTGCAGGTGCAGTTGTGAGAGAGGGGGCTTTTTTGTGATGCACGTACATTAAAATTGTGATGACTGCAATCATTTCTGTGATAAATACTGTATTAGGTTTCTTCTGATAACACTCACATCCCAAAGATGAATTATTCTATAAGATTTTGCACACTTTTTAAATACTACTCCCTCCGTTTTGCTAAAATTGAAACGTTTGAAAATTGAGTACTATTCACATACGCATTTTGACTTAAAGTTTTATCATAGTTATACTAGTTTAAATATAATCAAGTGAGATCTTGTTAGATTCGTCTCATGGAGTAGTTTTTAAGTATCGAACTTTTAAAATTTTTACTAATACCGAACTTGAGTTATTAATGATTTAAAATGTGCATTGGACTGCGTGCACTGTGGGTCCGTTTCAATTTTCTAAAAATGGAGGAAGTACTATATATAAATTCCTACTTTTACCACATTGTCTCAAATAAATGTTATAGGAATTGAGAAACTTGTATATTTAGGATTTAGGAATTGATGATGAGGGAGTAAGCTTTTATTTAATTGGGAGATTTAACACACCCACATGCATGATGTTGATTTAGTGGGATATGATTGTTATATTTAATTAGCCGGATAAATTCCATCTCATCGATTTGGCCAAAACTATAATCACAGCAAATAAGATTAATAATATCGACCCATAATTAATGATGATGATGATGGGTTTTATCCTACAAAGTGAATATGAAATTAGGTTGGATAAATTAGTTTATTAATATAATCTTTCAAGTGAACACTCCCAAATATATCAAATTAGTTAAATAATAGTCTACTCCATATACACAGTACATATATGCATACATATGCAGGGGTTGGCAGCATATACAATATAGATATCATTCTTGAAGTGCTTTTATAATTAGTAGCTTAGCTTTAATATCTATTATGCAATTGCTTTTTGTTTGTTGTAGCTTTATTCCATTGAGGGGCCTTGGTGCTAAGTGAACAACCCCCTTTTTGCAAAGAAAAAACAAAAATTGCTAAGAATAACAAGATCGGTACAAACAAGATTTCCCATTTCAACCCTAAGAATACTTTAACCCTTTAAATCCTTTGTCTCTGCCTTATATTGGACAAATGGCAATGCATGAGGGCTTACCTTCGCATTTATTCCCTTGTAAAATAAAAGGGGATAAAGGTTTCTGAGCAAAAAAATGGAAAAACAAATATAGAATAAGTTAAAGCAATTGTTTTTCACATTATCATTTATGCATATCTTTTCATTTGTTTGAACGAAATGATAAAATCCATTAAAAAGGTTATAAACAGTACAATTACAAGAACTAAAACCTTCAAATTAAAAAGAATTTGAACATTCAAACCAACAACTTTATAAAGAGAAATTTGTGTTAATTTTCCCACCTTCGCTTTCTTTATTTGTTTGTTGTGCACATTTGCCAGAAGTACTGTGGTATGGAGTATATTATATAGTTTATTTGTACTGTATATTTAAATGGTAAGGAGGCATATGGGACCTTTCTGCTGTCATGACTATGGGCAGCCGAAATTTATTCAAAATTTGGAGTCTAATGGCTTAAAAGCAGTATTTAATTACTTCAATATTTGGATGGAGAAGAGAATCAAGAGTTAAGACAAACTATGAACTTTTCTTTTACTTTATTCCACTGTAACTGAACAATCATACATGAATCTAGGTGTTTATTTTTTTTTTTTTTTAAATAATTTTTTCAGATAATCTTTTTTATTAGTATTTGTTTTAAGTATTGTGAATGGTTAAATTTGGCACCATTCTTGAATTCACTGACACATCCAAACCCTAAGTATGCATGTATTGCACACAGTCCATAATTAAATATGGAACTACCTGCAGTTCAGTGGTTGGGCTTAATGTTTAATTCTCCAGTGGAAATATATGAGTTATGTTATCGGAAGTGAAGGCCCAATAATTTCTTAACGATGAATGGATCTTGTTTCAGGGCAGAGTGTTAGTAATTGACTTATTGTGTGGGGGCATATTTCTCCATTCATTTCTCCTTTTGTCTCCTACCTACATATTAAACCAAACACTACTCCAAAATGCACTATGGGTAGATCATAAATATTCTAAAAAGGTCTTATAAATCATCTGATATGTTCAACACATCAGAACTAGATGCTGAACTTGAGCTTCAGCCTTCAGTGCCACTGCCATATTAATCGAGCTCCATTCGTATTCATATTTTGACTAAAAAAAGAGAGGCTATTTTGCTTAAAGAAATATCCGACCCACTTCTATTATCTATGATCAAATTTCAGTCCTAATTTTCTACCCTTTTAAACCAAAGAAGTCCAAGGCCAAGAAAAATAACCTCATCCTATGATGCAAGATTTCCATTGGGATTGGATCAAACATGGAGCACAATTACAGCAGTATTGTAATATAATCATTAGAGAGCAAAAAAATCTGAACAAACCACAGAAAACAGAGGCAAAATATAGCACAAAGAAAATCCTACTTCTTCTTGGAACCCCCACCCCAGATTGATTCCCAGAAAACAGGCCAATTCTTCTGAGCCTCATTCCAACCCAAGAGTGAGCCTTCCCTCAAAGGATCCCAACTTGCCGACACAATTCCATAGCTCACTCCTAGAAGGGCTGTCCCAAAAAAGACAAACGACACGATGACGGGTAACCAAGTGGGAATATCGATTTTCAGCCCAACTTTGAGGTAGTAAAAGAATGGGAAGAACAGCAAGCCAATGAAGAGTGGGGTTCCTACAGAGATTGCCATTCTGCTCATCATACGGTTTGTCACAATCTCTGGAATAACCCCTTCCTCCCTGCTGTCGTTTTCCTCATCCTCCACTTCATCTTCTTCCTCATCACCGTCGTATTTCTTTCTTGATTTCTTGGACTTCTTGGCCTTCTTTGGGGTGGGCCCGAAGCCTTTGGGAGAGTTTAGTGTGGCCGAGACTGGATTGAGGTGGATTAGGAAGGATTGGGATTTGCTGAGTGTTGGAAGAAGGGTTGGGAATTGAGTTCTTTGTTTTGGGGAGAGGAGTGAAGGTGGAAATGGGAAAGGAGAGGCTCTTACGTTGGTGTAGACTCCCATGATTTGTAGCTGAGGGGGTTTCCTTAGAATTTTGTGTATTTTGAAATGGTTGGATGAAAGCAAGTCCTTAGAATTGGTAGCAAAAGAGAAGCCTTATCTGGTTCTGACATGCGTACATTTACCAAGATACCCCTAAATGAATTTTGATGGCTATGTACTTGTGTATATAACCCCAACCCCCATATCTCAGAAGATCCCTTCTCCTAACTAGTAAATGTCCTAAATATGAAGGAAGCAATTACGTTAGCAGTTAGCACGCTGTGGTTTCTAATAGGAGATACTTTCCTTTTGGCCCCAAGTAAACGTGAGGAAATATCATTGATGCTACCCAGCGTCCACTAATATGATCGATCAGCTGTACAACTAGCAAGGATGATATTTCATTGATCTAAGCTACGAAAGTTCTACTAGTTCAAAGTAATTGTCATGGCATATTGGCATGTAATAATTGTCAGAAATATTTCACTCACAGATGAATGGATTTAAGCAGGAAAAGAAGTAACAGGAACACTGAAATCCACTTACTATATAAGTTCATAAGTAGCCTATATTAGTATATGCTTGATCATGAAAGCTGCTTGTATATCACATGGCCTCTACCAAGCTCAAATTATTCTGATTTAAGATACCGATTTCATGCCCAATAATTCTGCATCATCTAGATTTAATATAACCACCAAACAGCAGAGTAGCAAGAAAGCCTCAAAGACCCTTTACCTTGGACAGAAATATGAACTGCGAACCAGTTTGTCAAGTTTTAGTTGATGAGATCCCAAACCGACTCCTAAGTGATTCAATTCCTTTCTCGGAAGTCTTTGCAAGCTCAGGGATTGATACTTTGCAAACTGAAGAAACCATGCCATCATCAGAAATGAACATAAAATAAAATGTTAGGTTTTACAGGGTGAAGAGATTATATCCGGAATTGTCAAACAAATTGCACGGGACACAAAAGATATTGTGGAGTCGACTGAAATGATGACAGGATTATTGTTCGACTTCAAGTGTGGTCAATCAAGTGTAAATGAGGGTCAGTAGGATTCTTACTAAGGAGTAGGAACTTACGTCGAGATGCAGTGAGCTGTGCTTCTGCTATAAACTCTGTGTATGAAGTCTGGAAAAAACTCGTCATTTTAGATTAGATGTCACGGTATTGGAGTTTTTATCGCAGCAATATTAGTTTTAAGGTATTAATTTTCTGAATCAAGTAGCCGACAAACCTTCATTGCTTTTCGACCTTCATTGACTTGATCCGACATGTTCTTATATTCTTTCTCTGCTTCATCCATTACTTGCTGGCAGGCTTGAGTCTGAATCTGTTTCAGTAAAAAGGTGTGGATAACTTTCTTCTTTAAGAGAACAGCGAGTGCTGAAACCACAAGATGTTAAAATGGTTCTCATGCCAAGAATTTGGAGATGGACTGCTCTAGAAGATGACATTCACACCTTGACACCAAATGAGCATCATTTGAGATCAACAAACGGTTTAGGCTTCCATAATAGATGCTATATAAGTGTCAATTAGTTGAAATCTCTCATTAAAGAACAAAATGAACTCAAGGAAATTCCTATGCAACACAAATATTGCACTACTCGATGGATATGCAAACATTCAGAAGTCAGATGAATGTTATGGTTTCTGATAACCTATCAAACTCCTACCAAATGCATGAGTTTCAGCTGTTTATCAATGCTAGTATGCTACCTGAATTAGTACTATGGAAATTAACAGAAACATAAAAAAATATGAATCACGAATCAAAGTAAATATCCAGTAATTTGTCAAATGATAATCACGTCACTAACATCAGAAATAATAAACTTACATATTTCCGTCCGAAAATGAAAAGGAAAAATGAATAGAGATATACGGTATTCAACTATGAATTCTATGAGATACAGCATACAGGAAGAGCAATATAGAACAACCTTTAACCGCTTCTGAAGGCGACAGCGAGACGCCTCAATATCCTTCAAAATCTCAGAATGCGATCTTTCCCTTTGGCGCTTGATCGAGTCCAGATTAGTTGACGCCAGATCCTTCAGATCGGAAATCGTGTTTACGCTTTTCAGCGATGGGGAGAATCCAGCAGGTTGCATCCGTTTCGATTTCGACGCACCCGCGGTGTTGTTTTTGCTGCTTTTCTTCAACGACTTGGCAATATCGGGGAATCCATCGAAATTGAAACTGAATTGCACAGCGGGAGATTCCGCCGGCGATAGAGTGGGACTTCCCGCCTGCGCCGGCGCAGCCGGCTTCGCCGATGGAGGGGATGCTAGAAACGCTCCCGCTGTTGATTTCCTCGTTGATCTCCTCCTCATCTCTCAGTCTCAGACTCAGAGTGCGAAATATCAGAACTTAAAGACGCGCCAAATTTCACAGATTGAAAAATGTCAAAAAAACAAAGAAAAAAATTGAATTATATAGCGGAATGCGGAAAGCTTCTGTGACAAGCAACACCACTGCACCACCACCATTCCGTTACGTTTGGTTTTTTTTTCCATTTCAAAATTTATTGATCAATAAACGGCTAACATTTACAGTAACATTTTATTTCACTGATACTGATTAAATTTTGTGAATTTGCATTCTTAAGAATATTGTCAACAAAAAGTTGTTACAAATTAAATAAAGTAACACATAGTACATTTAAAGGTTAAAATACAGGAGAAAAACACAAATTTCATCACTGGCTTGGAAGTTTATTTGCAAGCGGCATTATTCGATGGAAGTATATTATTGAATAATAAAATGCACGATGCAGAAAATGTTGTTGTGGAATAATGGAGCTATTAATTAAATAATAAAGAGAACACCAAGATTTAACGAGGTTCGGCACAAATATGCCTACGTCCTCCGGGCCCCACCGAACTATTATTTCACTATGAAATGAAATAATATTACAAAAAGGTTATAGGAAATAATCCTATACCACAAAACCCTCTCAACGAGAAACACTCACAAAGGCTAAAAACTACAATAGGAGAAGAGAGATCAAAGGCAAGCTTCTTGCCTTTGCTTGTGTTGGGATGATCTTACAAATGAGTGGCCTTGGTATTTATAGGCACAAAATCCATCCACTCCACTAACTTCATCTACTACATTAAATTCATCAACTCCATTTTCTCCATTGGATTTGGATGCCCACTTCACAAATCTCCACCTTGGTGCATCTCAAATCACATTATCCCCTTCAAGGTTCTCTCGTCACGAAATTCGGTAGGACCTCCAAATGCGCTTTTCAGCGCCAACTTAAAATTCTTGAGACATTAATCAAGTTCAAACAATATTCGAACTTGATACATGTTACAGCCTTCGTCAACATATCTGCGGGATTCTCGGTGGTCTTGATCTTTTGTACCTTGACTCCACCTTCTTCAATTATTTCCCGCATAAAATGGTACCGCACGTCGATATGCTTGGTTCTAGCATGATATACCTGGTTCTTTGCTAGATGAATGGCACTTTGACTATCACAAAACACTGTTACATGTTTCTGACCAACTCCTAAGTCATCCAGCAATCCCTGTAACCAAATGGCTTCCTTAACAGCTTCTGTAATGGCCATGTATTCTGCCTCCGTTGTTGACAAAGCAACGGTTGACTGTAAGGTAGACTTCCAACTAACTGGTGCGTTTGCAAGAGTAAATACGTATCCAGTAGTTGATCGACGTTTATCCAGATCTCCTGCATAATCTGAATCACAGTACCCAACTATATGCTGACCAGTAACATTAGTCTTCTCAAATATCAACCCAATATCTAAGGTTTTCAAGATATACCTTAGAATCCATTTCACGGCTTGCCAATGATCTTTACCGGGATCATGCATGTACCTGCTCACTACTCCAACTGCATGTGAAATGTCAGGCCTTGTACACACCATTGCATACATCAAGCTACCCACCGCATTTGAATAAGGAACCTTTGACATGTATTCTCGTTCCTCTTTCGTCTTCGGGCATTGTGAAGCACTAAGTTTGAAATGAGGAGCAAACGGTGTACTTACAGGTTTGGTTTTGTTTGTCATGCCAAACCGCTGCAATACTTTCTTCAGATATTGCTTCTGAGTCAAACTCAGAGTGCCCCTATTCCTGTCTCTCGTTATCTCCATACCGAGAATTTTCTTTGCTTCACCGAGATCTTTCATTTCGAACTCCTTGCTGAGTTGAGACTTCAATCTGCTTATCTCTCCTCTATCTTTAGATGCAATTAACATGTCATCTACATATAGAAGAAGATAAATGAAAGATCCATCTTGTAGCTTACGGAAATATACACAATGATCAAAACTGCTCCTGGTGTACTTCTGGCCCATCATGAATTGATCAAATCGCTTATACCATTGTCTTGGTGATTGTTTCAATCCATAAAGCGATTTCTTCAGTCTGCAAACCCAATCTTCTTTTCCAGCAACTTTATATCCTTCTGGTTGGGTCATGTAGATTTCCTCTTCCAAATCACCATGTAAGAATGCCGTTTTTACGTCCATTTGAACTAGTTCCAAGTCCAACTGTGCTACCAAGGCCAACAAAATTCGAATGGAGGAATGTTTTACAACAGGGGAAAATACCTCATTGTAATCAATTCCCTCCTTTTGAGCATAGCCTTTGGCTACCAATCTTGCCTTGTAGCGCACGTCATTCTCTTCTGGAAATCCTTCTTTCTGAGCATAGACCCACTTGCAACCAATTGCCTTCTTTCCCTCTGGGAGTTTAGCTAGCTTCCACGTGTGATTTGCTTCAAGGGAATGCATTTCCTCGTCCATGGCTTTCTTCCACTTTTCTTTCTCCGGACTAATTTTTGCATCAAGAAAAGTTTGTGGTATACCTTCTTCAATAACAGGAAGTGCATAGGCCAGCATACTTTCGAATCGAGCAGGTCTCCGAATTTCTCTTCTTGGCCTCCTAATTGCAATTGGTAAATCTTGTTGCTCCTGAGGTTCTTGGGTTAAAACCTCACTTTCACTGGGCTCTTCTTCGGTACTTGGACCATCGTTTTCTATTAGTTGACCATCTACCTCTCTGGTTGTAGATGTCTGAAACTCCACCTGTTGAGGATAATGCTCCACCTGCTGAGGAGTACTATCCGCCTGCTGCTTGGTTACCTTATTCAACATTATTGATTCGTTGAACGTAACATCCCTGCTAAAGATCACCTTTTTCATCTCCGGGCACCATAGGCGATATCCTTTGACTCCCGAAGATATCCCTACGAAAACAGCTTTTCTCGCCCTCGGATCCAGCTTTGATTCTTTCACGTGATAATAAGCAGCGGAACCGAACACACGTAAAGAATCATAATCATTTGCAGGTTTGCCAAACCATGCCTCCAAAGGTGTCTTGCCTTTAAGAGCAGTTGATGGTAGTCGATTGATTAGATGGCTCGCATATGTCACCGCTTCAGCCCAGAACTGCTTGCCCAAATTAGCATTGGACAACATACACCGAACTTTCTCCAACAATGTTCGGTTCATCCGTTCAGCCACACCATTCTGTTGTGGCGTGTCCCGCACAGTGAAATGTCGGGAAATACCTTCCTTCTTGCACAAGTCGAAAAAAGGGTCATTTCGATATTCTGTGCCGTTATCGGATCGAAGCACTTTAATCTTCCTCCCGGTCTGGTTCTCCATCATGTTCTTCCAAGTGAGGAATTTCCCGAATGCTTCATTTTTTGTTCGCATGGGATACACCCATACTCTCCGGGAAAAGTCATCAACAAACGTTACAAAATAATGGTTTCCTCCCAAAGAAGCCGTCTTGGTAGGTCCCCACACATCTGAGTGAATGTAATCCATAATGCCTTTAGTGTTATGGATTGCTGTTCCGAACTTCACCCGCATTTGCTTTCCCAGAACACATTGCTCGCAAAATTCAAGTTTGCAAGTCTTTGCACCCTTCAATAATCCTTGCTTTGCCAGAGTCTGCAAGGATTTTTCCCCAGCATGCCCAAGCCTCATATGCCATAGCTTGGTCATCTTCTCTTCCTTGTCTGCTTCTGATACTGCTGCTGCAATGCCAACCACTGTATTGCCCTGGAAGTGGTATAAGTTATTTTTCCTTATACCTTTCATGATTACAAGTGCTCCCGAGATCACTTTCATAATCCCATCCTCAATGTTGATGGAGTGGCCTTTGGCTTCCAAGGCTCCCACTGATATGAGGTTCTTGGCAAATTTCGGTATGTACCGAACTTCCGTCAGCACCTTGGTTGTTCCATCGTGGTTCTTCAGATATACTGAGCCAACTCCAGCTATCTGGCAATATCCGTTGTTGGCTAGGTAGACAACTCCACCGTCAACACTTTCAAGGTTGACAAACCACTCCTTCCTGGAACACATGTGGAATGAGCATCCGGAGTCTAGCAACCAGCCGTCAGTGCTAGTTACCGATGAGGCACAAGCTAAGTAAAACTCTGACTCATCACTATCAGCAACACAGGCCTCTGCAACCGCTTTCCCCTTTTTCTTTTGCAACTTAGGACAGTCTTTCTTCCAGTGTCCTTTCTCGTGACAAAAGATACATTCGTCTTTCGACACTCTGCCTCGTGACTTGGATCTGCCTCTTCTGTCCGGCTTGTACTTGTGGCTACGGCCCCGAACGGTATGAGCTTCACCAGTCGAACTCCTGTGTTCTAACTTATCCTTATTTCTGATCTCGTTAGAATATAAGGCAGTGGTAACTTCTTTAAAGGAAATTGTTTCCTTTCCAGTCAGCATACTAACAATTATATGCTCGTATTCATCGGGGAGCGAAGCTAACAGTATCAACGCCTTGTCAACGTCATCTATCTTCTCGTCGAGATTCAATAAATCGGTAACCAAAGAATCGAATCTTGTTATGTGTTCATTCATCGTGGTACCGGGCAAATACTGGAATCGATACAGCTTCGTCTTCATGTAGAGCTTGTTTTCCGTGCTCTTTTTCATGAATTTATCTTCCAGTTCTTTCCACAGTCTGTGCGCCATCGTCTCTCTCATAAGCGGATACTTCTGCTCCTTTGAGAGACATAGCCGAATTGTACCACACGCAAGACGGTTGATCCTCGTCCAGTCTTTATCATCAACACCATCTGGTTTGGTTTCTACAAGTGCCCCATCCAGCTCCTGCTGGTACAAGATGTCCAACACCTCGCACTGCCACATACCAAAATTATTGGTACCGTCGAATTTTTCGACATCAAATTTGGCATTTGAAACCATCGTCCGTGATGACGATGTCACCAACGGCTTCGGATCTGAAGTTGACATTTCACCGGACCTATCCGCCATTTCTGCTTCAAAGTTTAATTAATAGCTCACAAACGGTAGCTCAACCGAGATGCGTTTCTGATGTGGAAGATCAGCTTAGCTGCGACCACAGAGCCATTGTGGAATAATGGAGCTATTAATTAAATAATAAAGAGAACACCAAGATTTAACGAGGTTCGGCACAAATATGCCTACGTCCTCCGGGCCCCACCGAACTATTATTTCACTATGAAATGAAATAATATTACAAAAAGGTTATAGGAAATAATCCTATACCACAAAACCCTCTCAACGAGAAACACTCACAAAGGCTAAAAACTACAATAGGAGAAGAGAGATCAAAGGCAAGCTTCTTGCCTTTGCTTGTGTTGGGATGATCTTACAAATGAGTGGCCTTGGTATTTATAGGCACAAAATCCATCCACTCCACTAACTTCATCTACTACATTAAATTCATCAACTCCATTTTCTCCATTGGATTTGGATGCCCACTTCACAAATGTATATATATATATATATATATATAAAAAAAAAAAAAACTGGAGAATATTAATGTATAATTAAATACGGAGAAGAAATTCAAACTCCATAAAGGGTTGAGGAAGTTCGATCATAGACTTTGCTTGGGATGAGTTTCAGCTTCGATGAAACAGCAATGCAGTCATCTGAATAGATACTACTGATGAGTTCTTCCGATACATGTTTCAGCTGAAGCGTCCGCAGGTTTTGAAGATTTTCAACTCCCTTGGGAACCTGTTTCATCTTCTTGCAATTATTTATGAACATCCTTACAAGATTTGGCATCGCTCCATCGCGGATTATGATCTCAGCCAATTCCGGGAAATGACCAAGATGCAAATCCTCAAGTCGTGGGAAGCCTGTGGAGAAACACAATTGCTTCTTTTCATGGCTGCAGGCGTTGATCAAAGTGAGCCGCTCAAGGACCGGGAGTTCACTCAAGCACGGAATGGGATCGTCGGTCAGTTGGCTCCAGTGCAAGTGCAAACACATTACATTGCGAAGTAAACCGAACCAACGAGGAATGTCCGTTAATCTCCCTGCCAGAGTGAGTTTCCTGAGGACTGAAGGAGCGGACGATAAACGTTCCACTTTGAGGTACTCATTCTCGTCTTTTGCTACGAGGAGAAGGTGGTGCAGCCCTTTCATTTTCTCAATAGAGGCGCACAGGGGAATCCCATCGTCTTCTTTCAGATTTGTCAGCCCGAGTCTTCTGAGCTGTGTCAACTTCCCAAGCCCTTTTACTATGTCCGGATTTGCCATGAGGCAATTCACAACCTGTAAGTGTTGTAACTTCACGATGGAATCTGGACCCTTCATTCCTTTTATGTAGTAAAATACTTCTTCATCAGACCCAGCATAGATGAGAAGATGCCTCAGATTTCGCAGCTTCCCAATCTCTGTGGGAAGCTCCTTTATCCGTGTTCTTCTGATGTCGAGTGTCTGCAGATTCCGCAGCCTGCTTATAGACAGAGGAAGCTCACTGATCTTAGTCCTTTTTAGGCCCAGATATCGAAGGTTGAACAACTTACCCAAAGTTTTCGGTAAGTTATCAACTGGAGCACCGATCAACTCCAACACTCTCAACAATCTAAGCTTCTGCAAAATATTGTCCATGGGGAAGGTGTCTTGATTTTTAACGAAGGCGTGGAAAGAACGAAGATATCGCATGTCCTGCTCCGGATGAGGCAATGATTCAACAGCATGAAGAGATATTCGGCGCGCCTTGATTTCAGCCTCCAGATCTTGTGGTGCACAGACAGCCAAGAAGTGCTCTTTGTCGGACACAAAACGCGCAATCTCCCACATGAGATCGTGTAGCTTGCAGAGCTTTGGCCTCAACAAACTGTCGTGCTTCTGAACTTGAAGAAGATTCCGGTGGATTAATTCTCTCAAGTAGTTCTTGCCTACTTCTTCAGCGGGAAGACCTTTTTGTACCTCCAAAAACCCTTCAGCCATCCACGTCCTGATCAGGCGTCCGGCGCCAACCCAATGCTCGATTGGAAAGCAGCAACAGTACAGAAAACAGTTCTTCAGAAAATACGGCAGCTCCTTGAAGCTAAGCAACAAGATTGTTTTCACCTCATCTAGCAAAGGGTTCTCACTTATATGCCAGTTTAGACTGTTGTAGACTTCACGCCATTTTAGTTCTGTCCTATCCTTTGAAGCCATTAAGCCACCAAGCGCAAGAATAGCAAGCGGCAGACCGCCACACTTTTCGACCAGAATCGAAGCTATATACTCGAGATCCGGCGGACAAGCTTCGCCGCAGAAGGCCTTCTTGTTGAACAGATTCATTGCCTCATCCCCTGCCAATGGCTTACAACGGAGGATATGGCTTCCTGCGCCGTATGGGTAGCATGCAATGTCTTCCTTGCGGGTTGTGATTATTATCCTGCTTCCATTTTTGTGATCTGGAAGGGCAACGCTCACCTGCTTCCACAGAATATTGCACCATACATCATCAAGAACAATTAAGTATCTTTTACCTTCCAGCAAGTTGACGATGGTTTCCACCAGCTGTTTGTAATTTGTCTCTGAGAGGGGAAGCGAGGCGGATTTCGCATTCGATAACTCGTTGATTATCGATTTGAGGAGATCTTCGATCATGTAATTCTGGGAAATGGAAACCCAGGCGAAGCAATCGAAGGATTTCTTCACGGCACGGCTGTTGTAGGCGTGAGCAGCTAGGGTTGTTTTCCCGGAGCCACCCATGCCGACGATGGACGCGACGGACCGCTGCTTCTCTCCGTGGATCAACCAATTCAACAGCTGGCTGCTTTCCTCCTCAATTCCGACGAGAGCAGTGGCGTCGACGAAGAAGGACGTTTCCCCAATATTTTGTGCATAATTGAGGGAGTGATGCGAGCTAGGGATTTGGTCCCTGTGACTGAGATCGTACCGCTTGCTCCTCTTGGCGATTTCCTTGATTTCCTGTTTGAATTCCTTCAATTGAGCCACCGTCTGGTAGCGCTTCCACATCTCCCTGGGGAAAACCGCAGCTCGCCGGAGGCACCCAAGGAATCCTTCACGTTTGACGCTGCACAAATGGTAGAGAAACTCATCCAACACGTCTTCCGCCTTAAGCGCCGCATCCCTGACCTGCGCGACCCAGCAGCAGAGACCTTCGTTCCCGTCCTTGTAGCGCTCGGCGTCCCTGAGGAAGGATTGCATGCTGTCCAATTCGAGCTTGATTTTAGAAACCTGTTGGCGGACTCCTTCAAAGTCGAAGCCAGGGGAGTAAAGGATGAAATCAATAGTGAGTTTGAGGACCTCCACAGCAGCTTCCGCCATGATGTTTCCGGGATCGAGCCGAGGCGTTCGGAATTTCTCAGCAGCAGAGAAGAGAAGAGAAGAGAAATGAATGATTAGGGTATGATTGATGCTGAGAATAATGGCAGTTTTGAGTGGGATATGAGTAGGAGTGGGAAGCCATGGATGAATCATACTATACGAGTATTGTAGCATAGTGCCAGTAGACAACAGGTTTTTTGAGTTTTCGCTGGCCGTACATTCTGTCACGTGTACTACAGTATGTTCAGTTTTTCTTTTCTTTCTTTTCTCTTACTATTACTTTTAACAAAATTTATTTATTTTTAACCAAAGAAAAAACAAATTTATTTATTTATTTCTTTTTTAATAAAAGTTCTTCCACTTCTCTTCCTCTCACTCACGGTTGGTTATCCCTACCAAACCGGGTTGGTCAATGTCCACCCAATTCTTGAACAATTAATTTTGTGTAAAATGTATGGATAATCACAAAAACAAAAAACTTATCATGTATCTTTCAAATTATAGATGATTAACGAGTTAAACTACTCGAACTTAATTTGGAACTCGGCTCGAAAAAATTCTACTTGTATTTAAAATTCTAGTCGAGACGGCTAAAGAGTTCGGGCTCGAGCTCAAATACATGATACTCATCAAGTATCGAGTACTCATTTTTTATTATTATTTTATATATTTAAAAGGAAAAAATGAAAAAAAAAACTAGAAAAGCTCAAATACTCGAGCTACTAGATTATTCGACTAAATTTGCCAAAAAAAAATAAATAAATAAATAAAAATTTGTTCTTTGATTTTGGCTACTCTTGAGCTCAACTCGATTCGTCAACACCCATTAAGCCTACCTCAAAGCAACACGTTGCATAAATATTTAATTTATATTTATTTTAAATATTAAAACACCTTTATTCTAAATATTTCCACTCAACTTAAAAAATTTGATTCATAAATAATGAAGCAGAAAAATATTTTTAAATGAACCGGATACGATTAGAGCTTAAAATCAATTTTATCAAAAGTCAATTTTTAAACTACCCCACTTCTCATTATAATTCAAAATTTTTTAAAACGTGTATTAGTATGGCATTTAAAAAATGATTTAATTTATACATTAATATATGAATTTATAAATTAAAAAATATAGTACTTTGAAAGAAATATAACAATACATTATTGGTTGTGTAGCAATGGAAAAATATTGCTCTCCGAAAAAAACCAATGGAAAAAGATTGGACTCAGAAATACTGGTAATGCAAATTATATACAACCAAAGAAAATATAGCTAGTACTTCCTTCGTGTTTTTCGTTTTTTCAGTGACATGTTTTTATTACTTATGCTTTTTTAATAATTTTTATTTTTAATTCCCCTTACATTCTCCATTTTTTTTTGGGTCTATTATACCGTCCTTGTCTCTTTGTTCAAAATTCAAATCGTATTTTCGCACATCAATATTTCAGAAATTTATCAATCTTGAAATCAATTAATAGTAATTGTTTTACAAAATAATTTCCCATTTTTGAATGAAAAGAGCATGATCAGATCAGACTACACAAATTACAAAGGAATGAAGATGAAGGATAAGGGACTAAAGGGAGAATCGAACCCCCAAACTATAAAATTAGAAGGTATAAACTTTGCCGCTTCGGCAAATCCTCATCCCTTCTCTTTTATTATTTAGGAAACATAATTATTCCAGAAAAGGAAAAAGAATCCGATGCGCATAGTAAAACATACACAAGGGCAATTGTTTTTCTCGGGAAGCACACAAAGGCAATTTTTTTTTTGGGTGACACAACCTAAAAAGGCTAGCAGAGAAGAAATGAAAAAAGAAAGAGCAAAGAAAAGGAAAGCATAACAAAAGCACGGATCAGGAAAAAATCAATGCCGAAGCAAAACTTAATGTCTCAGGAAGACCTTGCCCGCAGCATCTTGGGCAAGGAGAGGAGCCAAGTCGTCAGGTGAAAAAACCCAAGTAGTATAGAACTCTTCACTCCCAGCAGCCCTATTAGCCAATGCATCCGCCGCATGATACACACAAGGGCAATTGTTGATAAACTTTCAACAATTATATATTATTTGAGAATTATACATTTAACAACTCTGACTTATCTTTGATGGTTTCAACAAAACAACTACTCCCTCCGTCCCAATTGTAATGTCCCATTTAGACTTTTTACACTGTTCATTATGAATGTGTGATCTAAATTTTTGTTCTAGTTATATAAAAAAATATCAAATGAGATCTTATTGGATTCGTCTTTTCGCATAATTTTAGAATATATATTTTTTATAATTTTTTTTACTTATCTACATTATTCTAAGATATTAACCGTTAAAGAAATGCATTGGATTGAGTGTCCAAAAGTTTTGAGATATTTGAAATTGAATAGAGGAAGTACTATATAAGTTTTTTGTTTTTGTTTGAAATTGGCCAGAGAAATCGTAGTCAGGCCACGACACACATACAATAATATTTTACAGACATGTTACAGTTAAATTAGCATTTAGCAAGACGTAATATGGAATATTAGTACGTTGAGCTGTTAAGTAAGCCGAGCGATGCCAAGTATCGCCGAGCGATGCCAAGTAATGGATACTTGGAGTTCAACTCAGTTAATAAACGAGCCAAGTCGAACTTACCTCGTTTATTAAACGAATATTAAAATGAGCTTAACTTGGCTCATTAAGCCAAACGAATCAGAGTTTGAGAGTTTAACGAGCCCAACTAGCTCAATTTCAAAAAGAAAAATTAAAAAATTGAGTTTGAAAAAAAAAGATCATTTTTGTGAATTTCTTAAGTAATTTAGCACATACTTAAAAAAAGTTCAACAAATATCTAATCTAATAATGATTAAATTTATTAAAATTTTATTGAATTTAACGAGTCAAGCCGAATTGGCTTTTTTTTTTTTTATTACTAAAATATGTGTAAGTTTGACTTATTTAGTATATTAAACGAAAGAACCAAACCTGAATTTATTTCAAATCGAATCGAACCAAACCGAGCTCAATCCACTAATTTATTTTTACAGCTCTATTAGCATGAAATATTTGTTACATCTTTTTATATGTACTTTTTGGGTAGTTTAGACTGTTAGTGTTAGGGTTTTAAATTTAATAACAAACTACAATAAAATGTACTTGTGCTCAAAGCAAAATTTTGGATTTGAACGTTGTAAATGCAGAAGATTATTTTAGAATAAGTAGAAAGTCTAAATTCAATCACAATGTTGGAAGTTTGAAAACTTAATATTAAATCAAACTCCGATCTGGCTATCCCCTACCATAGAACTTTGTAAGGCGCCTATGAGTGAAGATTTTTATTTTTATTTCTGAATAATTCAACCTAAATTATTAATGTTGTAAAATATTGTGTATGTGCATGTATAATAATGAAAAAGGAAACAGAGAGTAGACTGGAGATAGAGTAAATAATGATTTGATTATAATAATATAGAAAGATAGGTAATTGACGAAGTCTATAGAGAGATAATGAGTTGATCGGAAGGAGTGGACTGAGAATAACAATATGAGTGAATACATTTTATATACACTACTCACTTATTTATAGAGAAGAAACAACTGCTACTACACACGCTGAGGATAAGATCAAGAGATAATCAAACACATGTTTGATTTCGTCTCTAAAGTCAAGAGTCAAGATATCAACAATACATGTATTTAATACGCATATATCTATAGCACTCCCCCTTGATGTTTTCGATATAAGAATATGCTTCGTTAAAACCTTACTAGATAAAAACCCTTTGGGAAAAAAAATCTAGTAAAGGAAAAAGAGTACATAATTCTTGTATGTTTATTTCTCCCCTGATCAAAACATCAGTTGAGATTCTTTAGTTGGCGCATCCCGATACTTTTCACCAACTTCTCGAATGTTGTTGGTAATGTCTTGGTAAACAAATCTCAAGATTATCAGCTGAACGGATTTGCTGCACATCTATTTCACCATTTTTCTGTAAATCATGAGTGAAGAAAAATTTTGGTGAAATATGTTTCGTTCTATCTCCTTTAATATACCCTCCCTTTAATTGAGCTATACAAGCTGCATTATCTTCATATAGTGTTGCTGGGGGTAATTTTTCTTCAGTAGCTATGCCACAATTTTTCAATATATGGTGCATCAAAGATCGCAACCATACATATTCTCGACTGGCTTCATGGATTACTAAAATTTCAGCATGATTTGAGGAAGTAGCAGTCAATGTCTGCTTCATTGATCACCATGAAATTGCAGTACCACCACATGTAAAAACGTAGCCAGTTTGAGATTCGGCCTTATGTGTGGATCTGATAAATATCCAACATCAGCAACGCCAATTATTTCATGTCGAGAATCATTTGGGTAAAATAACCCAAGATCACTAGTTCATTGGAGATAGCGAAATATATGTTTAATTCTATTCCAATGTCGTCTTGTAGGAGATGAACTAAATCTCGCTAATAAATTTACTGCAAATGATATATTTGGTCTAGTGCAGTTGACGAGATACATTAAAGCACCTATGGCACTTAAATATGAGACCTCTGGTCCAAGAATTTCTTCATCTTCCTTTTGTGGTCTAAATGGATCCTTTTTTATATCAAGTGACCTTACGACCATTGGAGTACTCAATGGATGTGCTTTATCCATATAAAATCGCTTTAATACTCTCTGAGTATAAGATGTCTGATGGACAAAAGTTCCATCGTTTAAATATTCAATTTGCAGACCAAGACATGATTTGGTTTTACCAAAATCTTTGATTTCAAACTCCTTTTTCAGGTATTCAACAGCCTTTTGGAGCTCCTTTGGAGTTCCAATTAAGTTGAGATCATCAACATAAACTGCAATTATTACAAACTCTTGTCCATTTTTCTTAATGAAAATACATGGACAGATTGTGTCATTTGTATAACCCTCTTGTACCAATGACTCACTGAGTCGGTTATACCACATTCGCCCGGACTGTTTCAGGCCGTTTAGGAATTTTTGTAATTTGATGGAATACATATATTTAGGATTTAATTCTTATGTCTCTGACATTTTTAATCCCCCTGGGATCTTCATATAGATATCTGTATCTAAATTTCTATATAGATACGCAGTAATAACATCCATCAATCTCATTTCAAAATTTTGATGGACTGCTAAACTGATAAGATATCTAAATGTTATTCCATCAATTACCGGAGAATATGTTTCATCATAGTCAAATTCCGGTCTCTGTGAGAACCCTTGGGCGACTAATCTCGCTTTGTATCTAACAATTTAATTTTTGTCATTTATTTTTCTTATAAAAACCCATATGTATCCAACTGGCTTTATATTCTCTGGTGTTTTGACAATCGGTCCAAACACATTTCGTCTAGCCAGGGAATCTAAATCAGATTGGATTGCATATTTCCATTTTGGCCAATCATTTCTTTTCCGACATTCATCAACTGATTTTGGTTCATGATCCTCGTCATCATTTATGATGTCAAGTGCTTTGTGGTACAAGAATACATTATCTATGATAATTGTATATCGATTCCAAACATTTTTGCTTGTGATAAAATTGATTGATATTTCATTATTTTCAAGTTCATGCTCCTATGGAGCTGCAAGTTCCTGCTCATCTGGAGCTGTTTGATCTTCAAAAGCTTCTTTTTTCTCTGGAATATTTTCTGTAATTTTATCACTTTCAATGATTTGTGATCCTCTTTTCTTTCGAGGATTTTTAACTATGTAACCTGGTGGTCTACCACGCTTCAAGCGTGCAGTAGATTTCTTTAGCACTTGTAATTGGTCCCTCTGGGACATTAATTTAGATTGGAACATTTGCTGCCGGTATATGGGATTTAGTTACTCTTCTAGAGTCGCATAATGCATCCGGCAATTGATTTGCAATATTCTGTAAATGTACAATTTTTTGTACTTCTAGTTCACAATTATTTGTACGAGGATCAAAGAAATCTAATGGTGTTTTCCAGTTGATTTCTTTTTCTTTCTTTGGTTGATTTTTATCTCCCCCTAATGTCGGGAAATTAGACTCGTCAAAATGACAATCTTTAAATTTCTTAGTAAATAAATCACCAGTTAATGGTTCAAGATATCGAATAATCGATGGTGATTCACACCCGACATATATTGCCAATCTACGTTGTGTACCCATCTTTGTGCGCTGGGGGTGGTGCAATCGGGACATATACATCGCAACCAAATATTTTGAGATGGGATATATTGGGTTCATGCCCAAATATTAATTGTATAGGGGAGTATTCATGATAATGTGTCGGTCTTATCCGCACCAATTTTGTTGCATGTAATATTTCATGCCCCCAAGCTATCAATGACAATCCAGATCTCATTAATAATCGTCTGGCAATTAGTTGTAAATGCTTTATAAGCGATTCAACAAGTCCATTATGTGTATGGACATGAGTAACATGATGTTCAACTGTTATGCCAACTGACATGCAGTATTCATCAAACCTCTGGGATGAATATTCACCAGCATTATCCAATCGGATAATTTTTATTGTATAATCAGGGAACTGTGCTCGTAATTTAATGATTTGAGCAAGTAATTTTGCAAACGCATGGTTGCGAGATGATAATAATGATACATTGGACCATCGTGTTAATGCATCAATTAACACCATAAAATATTTAAATGGCCCACATGGTGGGTCTATAGTTTCACATATATCGCCCTGAATTCTCTCAAGAAAACTAGGGCTTTCAGTTCCCACTTTTGTTGGTGCATGTTTGGAAATCAATTTTCCTTGGGAGCAAGCACCACATATATAATCATTATGTTGCAGCAATTTTTGTCCCTTTAATGAATGACCATGACTATTTGTAATAATTTGCCTCATTGAAACTTTTGACAAGTTTCACTAACACGAGTATTTTTATAAAATATATCAAGTTCGAATTTATTAAATGAAAATAGTTATGATTCTTGGGAAAGGGGTTTAAGGATATATTTATAAGTTGTCACGTTTTTATTACTCGTGTTAAGAAACTGTGCCCCCGAAAGCACACTGTGACGCCCCGAAAATCTGAAACCATTTTCGTGACGTCACCGCCGTATTAACTGTTCTAAACTGTCGATTACTCAGCTTAGACAGTCAATACAAGGCTAGATACAAGTACAAAGAAATAACTGTAGCAAGAAAAATTATCATAAGCAATGAGCAATCCCAGGAACATCACATTGCATATCCGGGCTACAAGCCCTGAATAAATTATCGACATGCTCACAATTTCCATACCAGAAATTAACACATAATAAAAATCCAAGTGGTTCACCGATCACCTCTATGAATGACAATTAACTCTACATAAATGTGTATAAACATATATTCCAATTAAATAAAAACATAAAGATGCACCCTAGCTAGTTCGCTCAGCCCATACCCCATCATCATGTTCTGCGCCGTCCGTAGGAAAATCTATAAAACAACCAAACAATGACAAGGTGTCAGCACAACATAACGTTGTACTGGCAAGGAATAGAAGTAGCATATCATAAAGAATCTATAGCAACAGTTAATAACAATAACTAAAGACAGAAAGTAAATTCTGAACATATTCCTCGAGTCATATACAACATGATCATATCCATAATCCATTAGTTACCAATATCACCTCTCGCCCTGCACATATGTCAAGTATGAAACCAATCCAGTGCACCATAATCCAATAATCAAGTATATGTCAGATGAAACCAATCCAACGCACAATAATCCATTAACCAAATAATATGTCAGATGAAACCAATCCAATGCACCATAATCCATTAACCAAATAATATCATCTCTCGCCATGCAGAGGACTCTATAACTACTAACACCGGCATCCCAGACTAGTTTTCAACTGTCTAGGGTTATAGACACATACAGGCTTATCTCGCCATGCAGAGGACTCTATAACTACCAACACCGGTGTCCCAGACAGTGCTCCAACTGCCTAGGGTTATAGACACATACAGGCTCTACCCGTAGGAGGGACAATTACCCTCATCCGATATCCGAAATTCCATATACCATGTGGCTCATGCATTGGTTTCATAAGACATATAATTTACCAAAACCGAACCATAGATTGAACACATAATAAGAGTTGTCAAGCATCATCACAATGGCCTTGAGATACATCAATCCCAACATAACATTAAATATTCTCTAAAGTCATAGCGCATGGAACCCGTCCACCCGGTATTCCTTAAGATTCTAAGGTTTGACCTAGTTGTTAAATCAACATATGATTCGCGAGAACACTTAGATTCATCTAAGGCATAATAATCCAAGCTCATCTAAGGCATCATACAATTCGTGTGGAACACTTAAATACGTCTAGGTTATCTAAAAATAAGTTTTAAGCATTCCTAGGAATAATATTCCTAATCATCTAAATTCACATTGTCTAACATCTCCACTTATCTCTTTATGCAATTATGCCATTCTAACCCTTGCCTTTTATTATAAATCTTCAAAGCTTCCTTTGTACAACTTCAACTTTCACGTGGCTTCAATACAAGTCCACACTCGTTCCTTGTACAATAATATCATCATAAGAATTAAAATAATTTAACAATACCAACTCCATCATCTCCTCTTATCACCAACACCAACAACCACCTTCAATCCCCTTTTTATAAGCCCTCCAAATCAACCACCCAACACTTCCCATTCTATGTTTATCAACATAGAATTAGGTAACTCCAAAATAATTCAACAAAGCCAAATAATAAAGACTAATCCAATACTCAACATAATATTCTTAAAGCTTAAGCACTCAAGTATTCTCATATTAAAACACTAGCAATATCATCTAATTAATTCAAGCATAGCCAAAACATCAAAATAACTCATGCTTTCCAAATCCACAATAGCCCACAAGTTCACAAGGTACAAAATTTCAAGGCAACATAACAATAGCATTTGATTCCCAAATTCAAGATCTTTAAACACTTAAACAAATAATAGTCATCCCTCCATTTCTCAATTACACATTTAACTTTAAATCACATTTTTAATATCAAGTTCCCAAATATCAACATAATCAAATAAATCCATTTTAATTCTTTAATTAACATGCTAAACTCATGGGCATACCATACTTAAACAAGGACCTCACTTCAACATCTTAAAACTCATTTAAGCCTTTAAGCCAATAATGCATTCCCAAATTTTAAATAAAATCTAACTTTGTTCAATTAAAAACTTCACCCAAGTTTTTCAAGAATAAAGCAAGTTCAAATACCAAATCCCAAATTAATATCACAACATGTCTATTCAAAAGAAACCTCTTTCAAAAATTCATTTAACCCATAAATTCACATTATAACCAAGCAAAGTTAACATGTTCAATATTCCTCATTTATCAAGTAATTAAAACAATTCCAATTGTACCAAGTCTTCCTCCAAAATAATCATCTAAAACAACATTAAAACTAGTAACATTCAAAAGCTCATTTACTCATA
Source organism: Hygrophila difformis (assembly GCA_030278955.1). NCBI lineage: Eukaryota > Viridiplantae > Streptophyta > Magnoliopsida > Lamiales > Acanthaceae > Hygrophila > Hygrophila difformis. The sequence continues at coordinate 57,465,602 of JAOANR010000003.1, forward strand.
TTCAAGAATACATGCATAAATTAACAAGTTACTCTCTTTCCATTCCAATCTAACACCTGCATAATCAACAACGTTCATACTAACTATACCAAGATTATACAAGAATCTCATTCAACAATCCCCCAAATTTCAAAAACTAACATCTAACCCATTTTAACAATAAAACCAAATACCCATTAGTCTACACAATCTTAAGTCGAAAAATCCAACAATAATCTAACACCCAAAACTCCATTACAACATCTACTAAGCAAGTTCACAAATTGCACAATAATTCCACAAACATAGCATCTCAATAGCACAAAAAGCCAAAAATGTGAAAATACTCAACCAACACCACCACTGCCGCCAACATCACTCCACCAATACCACCACCACACAGCCATCACCACCACCGCACCGCCGGCGAGTCGTCGGCGTCGCCCCCAACAGCAGCAGCACAGCCGCTGCTCACCACCACCACAGCGGGCGGCAGCCCGCTGCTGCTGCCCGGCGCCGCGCTACAGCGGCGCCACCTCCACCACGCCACTGTCTCCCTCCTTCCTCCCTTCACCTCGCCGCTGACGCGGCGGTACCACCACCCCCACAATCCCAATTTCGAACTCCAATCAAGAATGGCAAGAAGGAAAGAGAACAAGGGGGAAAATTGGGAAAATTGAAAATGCAATCCTTACCTAGGTTCCTCTACACCTTCAAGCTTCAAGCTTCCAACAATGGGATTTCTTCTCCTCCGAATCGCGATTTGAGCTTCAAGAGAAATCCCCAATATTTGGTCCCATGGTGGTGACGGGAAAGAGAATGGGACAAATGCCCTATCTCTCTAATTTTCCCCAATTTAAGGTCAAAGGACCTATTAGCAATTTATTAATTGCACCTTGACCCCTCCACAATTCCAATACTATGTTTCTTCCTTATTGATGGATTGGGCTTATTTTTCACAACTAATTTTAATGGTTGGGCTCTTAGTTTATCTCATTGGGCTATCTAACTAATTTATCAAGCACCAACTTAATTAATTAAGCCAACTTAGTTAAGTAATCATAATTAAATTAATTTAATCATGAATTAATTATCCGGGATGTTACACACACGGTGTCAAAAATTGCAGTAATTTATAGTAAGACCGGATCGTTCACTGGAGGATGTGCAATAAAAGCAGGTCCCACGTCGTTTTACTAGATTTTCCACTCGTATTGCTCAATCGGTTTTGAAGTTGGACTAACAACTACATGACTGAATTTAATCTACATTATGAAAGCTGTTAAATAAGCTAAAGGATATGCTGAATTAATTCCACAAAAACAATAAAAAGCTGTAAATCTATGCTATAGTATCTATGAAGCTGATTCAAAATGATGACAGAATGGACAGGGAGGAAAGAATAAAGATTGGACAAGGTTTAGATAAAACATAATTAAAATTCCATTTTTACACACAGATCTTTGCTTGGGATAATCCTGTCAGAAAGCTAATTCTCATGCTCTCAGCACCATGTTCCCTTTAACAGACAAATACTTACAGTGTGAGTTTACATGTTCTTAAGACCACAAGTTCTAACATACCATAGATTCATAACTGCCCCGGCCAGGGTATGATATTTCATCTGTGGTGGTCAAGCAACACCTGTCAAGTCATTAGCTGAATTGCCAAGTACTGCTATCATTCCCCCGCGTCACACCCAAAGTTTCTAATCAAGCCCTGAACTATCCCTTAACTCTCAGTCCTAGTAGCAGTTAGAAGATCTAGAGACACATCCGAGTGACCTCTACGAATGCAATTAAAAGAAAGCAGTAAAGAAAGCATTTAAAATCCTATCACTCGGAAGTTTCAAAAGCTTCGTACTGGTAGTAAAAGAAAGCCCCCAATCAGGATGACTGGATGTGGATCAAGAATTCCCAGATCTTGGTGAACCGCTTGCAGTGTTCACTTCCTTCCCGGTGGTTATGAGATACAAACTAATGAAACGAACTAATAGGTTAGTTTGTTCAGAATGCACTCACTCAGGATTCAAAAATAGACTTTGGCAGAAGATGATAGTAGTTGAAAGGAACTCAACCCTATCTTAGAAGATAACCAAGGCCTACGCATTGTTCCTCTAGAATTACCTATCACACTGTATTTGAATCCAAGTGGATCCCATCTCGGTGTGACAGTTAAGACTAAATTCCCAACACACAGCAATTTTGGAAAATAATAAATGTGAAAATCATTCCCTAAACAGGTACTAGACTCTCAATAAGAACACAAACCCTTTCGGTCTAGAAGAGACCTAATCGCTGACTCTGCTTCTAATTTCCCAAAAGTTAACCCTTGACAGAATATGAACTAGACATAACTGAGGAATTTATCCCTTACTCATATCCGGATTTTATAAATGAATTTTTGTTAGAAGTTTAATATGCGGTATCTATTTTAAATCTAGACTTCTATGTCCAAGGGAAGGATCCCAAAATATTATGGACCACAGTAGCTATATAATAATATCATGCATAAAGATATATGGAAGTGTAAAATTAATCAACCCAAAATATAATGGTGGGTTTAGACAGAACGCGTGACACAAAATGAGGTGGCCGTGAGGCCAAAAAGGTGGCAGAGTAATCAGGTGGAATGCAAACAGCTGTTTTCCAATTTCCTAACTACTCGGATGGAGCGAATTTAGACAACAGAAACCCTAAAATGACAGTGTCGCTACCAGTTGGGCCACTACTGTCTGCGAATTCTGACAAAAACTTACATGCTTCCTTTCAGAAATATTCGTTGGCCAATATTGACAGATATTAACCTACTTATATTACAGATTGGAATTTGGGTTTAGAAATTAAGACAAAGAGAATAAAACTGTATTTGGACAGTAATTAACCAAGCGGCTACTTCATTTCCCGGTGAAAGGACCGTTCGCCTGACCTTGTTAGTTATTATCCAAACCATGCAAAATAACAAACAGTAATTAATGTACAAATTATGGGCTACTTCATTTCCCGGTGAGGGGACCGTTCGCCAACATTATTCTGTAATATTTCTCATTGTTTGTTCATACATCACGAAAAAGGATAAACTAAAATAGAAATAAAGACAGTGCCTTGTATGAGAGACATTGGTTTCTCATGCAAGGTTATGAAATCAATCCATAATTAATGGCTTAAATAATCCTTCACTCCATAATTAATTACAGTCCGGATTATCTGCTTAAGGCATTAAAGTTTTGTTTATAGAAAAATGTTTTAGGGAGAATTGAACAAAGATCCTTTAATCAAAGTAATTATCGATCTTAATCATCGCTAATTATGATCTTTAATTATTGACTTAAGGGTTCAATTAATTAATGACGAAAATGGAGAAATGGAAAATCTGGCAAAGCTGCCAATTACGACGCTATACAGATGCTACGACGCTATCCTAGGACAGCGTTGTGGGGATAGCGTCATCATGGATTGGTGATGGAGGTAAAAATCTTGGTGTTTAAAGAGTTTATGTACGACGCTGAACATGATTACGACGCTATCCTAAGGTAGTGTCGTAGTGTTAGTGTCGTACATGAGGTTTAGAATTGAGGTGCTACGACGCTATGCATGGCCTACGACGTTAAACGTGGTTTACGACGTTAGGTTTAGCGTCGTAGTGAGGAGAGATGGTTTTTTTTTTTTTTAAAGAGGAAGAAGTTGCTACGACGCTATACACTAAATTACGACGCTATCCTAGGATAGTGTCGTAGGTGTAGCTTCGTAGGTGGATTTTCTGAGGAGTTAGAAAAGGGAAAGTTACGACTTTATGCACTAAATTACGACGCTATCCTAGGATAGCGTCGTGGTCATAGCGTCGTACGTAGATTTTTATGATAAATGAAGAGTTTTGGGGTCCTACGACCTTAAACAAAAGTTACGATGCTATCAGTGGATAGCGTCGTAGGTCTAGTGCCGTAGGGCAAAATTTTGTTCACATCTGAAGTAACTACGACGTCAAACTCTGCCCTACGTCGCTATCAGTGGATAGTGTCGTAGGGCGGTTAGCGTCGTAGCTAACTCTGTTTGTGTTATTGGTTGGGTAATGCAATCTATGCGATTGCAAACCCTGTTTTCAAGTTCATGGTTCATCAATGCAAGAACAATAATGAAATAAGCAGTAAACAACAAGCCAAAATGTAGAGAAAACATGGCATAATAAGCTAAAACACACCCATGAACCACAAACCCAAATAAGGGTTTTCAACCATAACGGATATGCATAAGAACCAAAAATAAGGAAAGAAAACAGAAAACCCATTTGCAAAAGAAAAATAAGATGACCGAATGGTCATTAAACCAAAATAAAGCAAGTAAATCCATGGAATCATTTCCATTTCATGTTTTTGGGACTCTTTAAAGCTTAACTTCCCATTTTTCATAAAATGATTTGATAATACCCATCATTTGGGTATTTCAAACCTAAATAAGAGTTTAACAAAGCTGAAATAAGTATAAAACTGGCTACACTAAACTGAAAGTCTCAAAATAATACTAATCTATGCAAAAATTTAAACTAAGCTAGCTGCATAAATTAAATAATACAAAAAAATAAAACTAACTACTCTAACTAACCTACACTATTCTCAAGAACTCCAGTTGCCTTCAAGTGTGGAATGTATGAAGTGACAAGACTAGGGAGTCAACACCTCTATATATAGGCGAGAAACCCTAGGCCCATGGGCCCCCAGGCCCTTGAATTTGAATTCTGCAGCTTGGTACGACGCTGTACTTGGCTTCGTCGCTATCTTCATTACGACGCTATGGGTACTGCGTCGTAGTCTTCCATCTCAAAACACTCTTTGTCTCTAAATGGACAGCCTACGACGCTATGCTCCATTACGTCGCTACACTTGAGTACGACGCTATGCTCGACGTCGTAGTTCTTCCTTCAAGGTTCTGTCTTCATTTCTGCCTACGACGCTATACTCGACTACGACGCTATACAAGCTCAGCGTCGTAGTTGTGGATAGCGTCGTAATTACCTGAAAAATTTGACTTTTTGTGTGTTTTCATTTCTTTTCCCATCTTTTTGTTTCCTTTTTCTTTTCTTTTCTTTTTCTCATGTTTTTGGATTTTTCTAACATAAATGTGTAACAAAATTACATATTTATGCATTTTACATACCAGCTCAATATTTTTACAGATATGCATAAATCAGTCTAATTCTACTGCTTTCTTATTTAATATAAGACCGGAATGCGATCAAATGCCCGTTTCAGACACGGAAATGGATTGAAAATAATGGACATTTCTGGCCATTATCACTCATCATTGTAGAGCCAGGATGGCCTAGGCGATCATGCCATATCATATATTCATCATTAAGCCTATGGCTTTCAATAGACCTCTGGCCTATTTTGGGATGATATTCATTAATGAGCATGTGGCCATCAATAGACCTCTGGTCTATGGGGGGAATATTAGACCTGTGGTCCAAGTGATAATTTTCAATTGTATTTATCTTTGAAAAATAAAATCCAGATGACAATGCTGGTAAATTTTTCAATATATATTTCTTACCATGAGTGGTATTTGTAATTAATAAATATTCGACATTCTCTGAAGTCGATGTCTCGAGATGATATCCATTTTCTCGGATATCTTTAAAACTTAATAAATTTCTTCGAGACTTAGGAGATAGGAGTGCATTTTTCACAATTAATTTGTTCCCTCTAGGAAAATAAGGTTGGCTGTGCCAATTCTTTGTATAATATTTGCACTACCACATATTGTGTTTATGTTTGTATTTCCCATTTTCAAATTGAAAAAATACCTTATGTCTTTTAGTATCGTGTGCATTGAAGCATTATCAATAAGACATAAATTATCACTTTTAAAGTTCCCCATTTTGCTGGAATTGAAACAAGATAATCATTAATATTAAAACAAGATTTAACATAAGTAAAATATTACAATACATAGACAATAATATAGCACACATGCAAAAGTAAAAGAAAGATACATAAGTTCAAAGCATAATAAAAACAATAGTACAACAAAACAATTAAATTAAATCATTATATAAATCATCAACTTGAAATTTTGGTATATTGGGCATATTTATCCTCAGAATTCATTGTGTCAACATGGTTTTTTTCAATCACCTTTTTCCTTTCTCCCTCTGGGAGTCTTGGTAGAGTTTTACCCAATGATCTCTGGTACGATATTTTTTGTACCAGTTCCCTTTTAGGCCACATCTGTCGCATTTGGCTTCTTCATAACTCTATTTTTGGACATCACCTCTAGTGCTACCCTGATTCTAATTACGTGTGTCCGTCATGGGTCTAATATAAACATGTTGCGGAAATGGCTATTCCCACGGCCCCGGTTATGTCCACGACCACGAGGTCTCTGACCTCGGCCACGACCACTACCACGACCACGACTAGAAGATTCAGTCACATGTGCATCTGGCAATGGATTACAGCCAGTTGGTCTCATTTCATGATTTTTTTAAGAATAAATCATTATTCTTTTCAGTCAATAACAAAAACGTAATCAGATAAGAATATTCAGTGAAACCTTGTGCTTGGTATTGTTGCCGTAACACCGAATTGGAGGGGTGGAATGTATAGAATGTATTCTCTAGCATTTGTTTATCAGTAACTATTTTACCACACAGTCTTAATTGTGATACGATATTAAACAGAGCAGAATTGTAATCATTTACTGATTTAAAATCCTGGAATCATAAGTGTAACCAGTCATACTGGGCTAGAGGGAGATTAATTGATCTTAAATGATCATATCTTTTTTCTAAATTCTCCCAGAGTTCAATTGGGTCTTTGACCGTTAAATACCGTGTTTTCAATCCCTCATCAAGATGATGGCGAATGAAAATCATAGCTTTCGCGTGGTCTTGGTTTGAAGCCTGATTATCTTTTTTAATTATTTTTTCAAGACCTATTGATTCCAAATGGATTTCAACATCCATTTTCCATGATAGATAATTATCTCCAGATACCATCAGTGGTCTGAAATCCTGCTTTGTCAAGTTAGTCATAATAAAATTATTGAAATACAAAGATTAAATATTACCTCGAAGGAAATTCCGGCAGAGCTCCGTCAGTGGCTCGTGCTGATAATGTGTTATAAAATATTGTGTATGTATATGTATAATAATGAAAAAGGAAACAGAGAGTAGACTGGAGATAGAGTAAATAATGATTTGATTATAATAATATAGAGAGATAGGGAATTGAGGAAGTATGTAGAGAGAGAATGAGTTGATCGGAATGAGTGGACTGAGAATAACAATACGAGTGAATACATTTTACATACTACTCGCTTATTTATAGAGAAGAAACAACTGCTACTACACACGCTGAGGATAAGATCAAGAGATAATCAAACACATGTTTGCTTTCGTCTCTAAAGTCAAGAGTCATGACATCAACCGTGCATGTATTTAATTCGCATATATCTATAACAAATGTATTATGTCCTATGTGTTTATTTAAGTATTCAAATATAATAGTAGTATATAATTATCATCATGACAAACGTTCTGGCTTATGGAATAAACATCATGAAGACATGAACATGCATGCCTCACTCCCTTATCTGAGAAAAGCTTAAAACCCCACGTGATGTGTGAATTACAATAAAAATAAAACAATAAATATAACAATTACATTTTTACCCTTATCTAATCTATACCGTACGACTAATACAATTTTTCATCCAACTGTTAAAGTTGACTCCAGCACAAATCGGAAAAACAAGTTCCAGCACAACTGGAAAAACAAGTTCCAGCAGCACAGGAACCATATCGAGTGAGGTAAATATTTTCTTTGCCTCGACCTTTGCACTCCAATCAAAAAGTGGAGATTCAAATCATGTGATTGTTTACAATTTCCTTTTTTTTAGTACGGGATGCACATTGCTTTTTGTTCAAATTAATGGCTTGTGAGTTTATTTGACAAATTAGAAAGAGGAATAAGAGAAGGGGCAAGGAAGGTGAAGATTCAAACATAAGATGGTAAAGATGGAAGTTAAAAACTAATCATTAAATCAAATCCCGATTTCTAGATTTCACAATTAAATAATCGTAGTTTGTAATTTATTTTTAGTTATTTTGTACTCATATGTTTAAAGCAAGGGTATCGGGTTTGATTATTTGTGTATACAAAATTATGTTTGGGGAAAGAGACAACCCTGCAACGTCCACTAAATCGAGGGATTAGGGGGCATTTGGAATGACTTTTTTGAGGTGCTTTTGGCTTTTGCTTCTGCCAAAAGTACTTTTGATGAAAAATAGTGTTGTTTTGACTTTTTAAAAAAAGCAAAAGCATCTCGAAAAGCTGCAAAAGTATTTCTAAGAGAAGCAGCCCAGGTGGTGCTTCTCCGAAAAGCAAAAGCCAAACGCACATAGTAATGTGTGCAAAGTCTTAAATGCCCCACTAATATACTTCCTCCGTTTTTTTTAATGTTACACTTCTCATTTGCACGTATGCCAATGCACATTTTCAACAATTAATAACTTAAATTCGGTACAAGTAAAAATTCTAAAAATTTGATATTTAAAAACTACAAGATGAGACGAATCTAACAGGATCTCTCACTTAGCTATATTTTGTCTTCTATAACTATAACAAAAATAGAAGTCAAAGCAATGAACTGTAAAAAAAAAAAATCAAAACATAACCTTTAAAAAAACGGAGGGAGTATTTAAATTACACTATTGATATATGTTGTATTTGATGATATTTTTATGCATATGTCAACTTAAATTGTTTGAGAAAATTAATAAAAATGGCCTTGATTGGATTGATTTTTGGGACATTGGTTTTGTAGGAAAGGTGGCAAATTTCCAACATTGGACAGCCTATTTTGAAGTGTTGGGCGTGCCCACGCCTAAGGACCAATTCGCAGCTGTGGGGTCTATGTGTGAAGCATCAAAATTTGCAAAAAGATCCTTGGGGTTAAATTGAAGTATCTAAATCTTTGGGCATCAAATCAAGAGGAATTTTCAGATTTTTCTTCATGGCATCAAATCTTTGGGCATCAAATCCTTGGGAATCAATTACAAAAGAATAATCAAAGGCATGATTTTGATGTTTTTGGATGCAATTGAGGGAGGCTTTTTGGATGCAATTGAGGAGGCTACTACCATGAACATGCAAAAAGGGAGAAAGAAGAATTAAAAATTGGTCTTGTTTTGCTATAAATAGGAGGAGACCAAAGAGCAAAAAAAACACAACACATTGGCCATTATTCCACAAAACACAAGACATTGGCCAATTTTCCACCAAAAGAGGTTCCAACCATTGAAGAGCACAAGAGGGATTCCAACCATTGGAGACACACTAGAGAGGAGACTCCATTTTTGTTGGCACTTACAAAATTGGAGGATTCCAAGGGCAATAAGGATTCGATCCTTCGTGGGTGATTTTCTTGTTCAATTTCTATAATTGATTACCATGTTGGATTGTGTGGATTTGGTTATGTTTTGGATGGATTGTGAGTAGTTTTCTTATCTAGTTTAGGCTTTGAATTTGTGTGTGGATATGGAATTGTGAGACTTATTTTGTTGACATATTTTTATGCTTAATTGAATTGGGTATTTTTAATTCCTCTATTTATTATGTTTTGAATTGCTTGATTGATATAGCGGCCGCGTGTTGATTGAGTAATTTATTGCTATATTGGGAAGAGCATCCGTAATTGTGTAATTTTCCAATCAAGTAGCAAACTAGAGGAAGAATACTCTAGTGAGGGATTAAAATCGGTTTTAAACACTACCTCGTAGGATTAGTGTTGAATCGAATTGGGTTTTTCTTGTGCTAAATGCTATCAAGTCATGTTATGCTATGGTCGTACCTAGTATTCACACTTGATTAGGGGAATGGCTTATGGTCGTACCTAAGCCATCGAATAAGTATGGAAAAATTGGTTGGGAAACGCTTGTAGACCAACTTTAACCAATTTAGTCAATTAGCCAATTAAGTTAAATGCATGTCAATGATCAATTCCATATCCAATACATAATTCATGCCTAAACTAGAGTTTTAATTATCCTAAAGAGCTCACTTGTTACCTTGCAATTATTTTTATTCTTGTTTAATTTTTATTTTCTTTTTACTAGTTTAGTTGAAATCAAATCCCCCCATCTTTATAAATATAAATATAATTTATAATTAATCAAGTGATTGAAAATAAACTCTTTGAGCAAGTTCCCTGTGGAGACGACCCTACTCACTATATATATTACATTTATTTATCTTCTCTTGTGGTGTAGGACTAATATTTAATTTGCAGCTTTGCGACGAGCAAGCAATTTTTGGCGCCGTTGCCGGGGACTATCGCCAAAAGAGGATTTTTCATACCTTGGTTAATTTAATATATATATATTTCTCTAATCTTTATTTCCACTTATTGGTATATGCCTCGCACAGATCGTGGTGGTGAAAAGAATTACGATCCAGAGATTGAAAAGACCGCACGCCGTTTGAGTAAAGAAGCCAGGGAACGAAGGAAAGAAGAGAAAGCGGAGGTGTCGACACCTTTGCTCAATTTGGAAATTCAAATAGCGGAGGATTCAAGTTCATCATCAGATTCTGAGGAAAGCAAAAAAGTGAAAGAGGAAACTGAAATTCCTCAACCTGCTATGGCACAACAGAGAACATTGAGGGAGCTAGCATCCCCTGACTTGGCTCAACAGCCACTCTGTATTACTTTTCCTACTGTGGCCGACAATGCGGCCTCTGTGTTGAAAACTGGACTAATACATTTGTTGCCTAACTTTCATGGTTTGTCAGGAGAAGAACCACACAAACACTTACAGGAGTTTGATGTGGTGTGTACAAGCATGAAACCAGCTGGTGTCACTGAAGATCAAATCAAGCTAAGGGCATTTCCATTTTCCTTGAAAGATGCAGCAAAGGATTGGTTGTTCAACCTTCCTGCAGGTAGTATCACCACTTGGAATGAGATGAAGCGTAAGTTTTTGGAGAAGTATTTTCCTGCTTCTCGAGCTGCAAACCTGAGGAAAGAGATATGTGGTATTAAACAAGCTACAGGGGAGTCACTTTTTGAATACTGGGATAGGTTCAATAAACTTATTACTAGGTGTCCACAACACCAAATTTCCGAGCAATTACTAATCCAGTATTTCTATGAAGGTTTAACCACTATGGACAGGATGCTTATAGATGCTGCAAGTGGAGGTGCACTTATGAACAAGACACCGGAGGAGGCCTGGGCATTGTTGAATAATATGGCAATGAATTCACAGCAGTTTGGGACAAGGGAAGTTGTTCCAGTGAAAGAAGCTGGTGAAGTAAGTTCTTTACAGCAACAATTAACTGAATTAACATCTTTTGTTCGTAAGCTTGCTGTAGGGAATGCACAGGTAAAGGCCTGTGGAATATGCTCAAACACGGATCATTCCACTGATGCTTGTCCTACGTTGTCTGAGGAAGTAGAAGTTAATGCAGCTGGATTTGTGGAAAGGAGGAATTACGACCCATTTTCCAACACGTACAATCCGGGATGGAGGGATCATCCCAATTTGCGTTATGGGAATCAACAAGCTCCTACACAACAACCTCCGGGTTTTCAACCAGCTCCACCGCCGCCACAACAAAGGGCAGCCCCACAAGCTCCCTTCCCAGGTAATTCTCTACATGATCTAGTTAAGAATATGGCAGCTAACATGTTGCAATTTCAACAGGAAACTAGAACAAGTATAAAGAATTTGGAGGATCAAATGTCCCAAGTAGTGAATGAGGTGTGTGATATGAAGCAAAGGGAAAAAGGAAAATTGCCTGCTCAAACACATGCTAATCCTGGAAATGTTAGTGCAATGACGCTGAGAAGTGGAAAGGAATTAGAAGGTCCAAAGGAGATCGTTTCAAAGGAAAAGGCAGAGGATGAAATTGAAAAAGAAATGGAGCAAGAAGCACAAAAATCAAGTGATGAGGTAAAATTAAATTTACCAATTACTCCAAAATCTAATATTGCTCCTTTTCCTCATAGGTTGGTGAAGCCTTCAAAGGGAGACAAGGACAAGGAAATCATGGAGGTGTTTAAAAAAGTGGAATTGAGCATTCCTTTGTTAGATGCAATCAAGCAGATCCCTCGATATGCAAAGTTTCTAAAGGACTTGTGTTCCAACAAGCAAAAATTGAGAGGAGATGAGAAGGTGATAGCGGGAGAAAGTGTATCCGCCATGCTTCAAATGAAACTTCCACAAAAATGCGGAGATCCCGGTATGTTTGTCATTCCATGCAAGATAGGTAAAATGGAGGTAAAAAGGGCTATGTTAGATTTAGGTGCTGCTATTAATGTAATGCCTAGATCTATTTTTAACTCTTTGAACATTGGACCACTTAAAGAAACGGGCATAATAATTCAATTAGCGGATAGGACTAATGCATATCCTGAAGGGATTATAGAGGATGTCCTAGTTCAAGTTAATGAATTAATATTTCCTGTTGATTTCTATATTTTGGATATGCATGATGAAAACTCACCAAATCCTTCACCTATTTTGCTTGGAAGACCATTTATGTGCACAGCTAGAACAAAAATTGATGTAAAAACTGGAACTCTTTCCATGGAATTTGAAGGTGAAAAAGTACAATTTAATATTTTTGATGCCATGAAATATACAGTCGAATCTAATGCTTTGTGTTGCATAGATGTTCTTGATGCTAATGTGCAAGAGGTCTTTGATTTAAATGGGAAGGATGACCTTGAGACAGCAATTATACAGAACATTCGAGTCGATACTTTGGATGAAACACCAGTGGATGATGCTGTAAAGGAGATGGTTCAAGCTTTGCACTCACTAGAACCTAAACCATCAAGGTATGCTGTTGTGAATTCCATACTTAAGAAATCTGACAATGGTCTTTTGCCATCGGTTGTGCAGGCACCAATTTTGGAGATGAAACCACTGCCACCCACTCTTAAATATACATTCCTAGGAGATGAAAAGACCTTACCAGTAATTATCTCAGCTGCCCTATCTCCTACACAAGAGGAAAAGTTGGTTCGTGTGTTGAGAGAGCAAAAAGAGGCTATTGGTTGGCAATTAGCAGATATAAGAGGAATTAGCCCTTTCTTGTGCACTCATAGGATTGCGCTTGAAGAAGATACAAAACCTTTGAGGCAAGCACAAAGGAGACTCAATCCGGCCATGATGGAAGTGGTGAAGAAGGAGATCCTCAAGCTATTGGATGCAGACATCATCTACCCAATTTCAGATAGCAACTGGGTAAGTCCCATTCATGTGGTTCCAAAGAAGTCGGGAGTTACAGTGGAAGCTGATCATGATGGTAATTTTATTCCTGTAAGGAAGCAAACAGGTTGGAGACAATGCATTGATTACCGTAAATTAAATTCTGTAACAAAGAAAGATCATTTTCCCCTACCCTTTATTGATCAAATGGTTGAGCGTTTGGCAGGGAAGTCACATTATTGCTTCCTAGACGGCTTTTCGGGGTACTTTCAGATTGCCATTGCGCCTGAGGACCAAGAGAAGACCACATTCACTTGCCCATTTGGAACCTTCGCCTATAGGAGAATGCCATTCGGACTTTGCAACGCCCCTGCCACCTTTCAAAGGTGCATGGTAAGTATTTTTTCTGATTATGTGGGGAAAGGGATAGAAGTGTTCATGGATGACTTTAGCGTGTATGGAACTGATTTTGACACTTGCTTAGATAATTTGGAATTAATTTTGAAAAGATGCAAGGACACTAAGTTAGTGTTAAATTGGGAGAAGTGTCAATTCATGGTAGAAGAGGGGATAGTCCTTGGTCATTTAGTGTCATCTAAGGGGATAGAAGTTGATAAGGCTAAGGTCGATATTATTTCTGCTTTACCCTACCCCACTTCGGTGAGGGATATTCGTTCTTTTTTAGGACATGCAGGATTTTATCGACGTTTCATCAAAGATTTCTCCAAGGTGGCTGCTCCTCTTTTCAAGTTGCTACAAAAAGATATCCAATTTGAGTTTGATGATCAATGCAAGAAGACCTTTGACAAGATTAAGGAGCTGTTGACTTCACCACCCATTATTCAGCCGCCAAACTGGGAGCTTCCTTTCGAAATCATGTGTGATGCAAGTGACACCGCAGTTGGAGCTGTGCTTGGACAAAGAAGTGGAAGAATTCCTTGGGCAATCTACTATGCATCAAAAGCTCTAAATGGAGCCCAATTAAATTATTCCACTACTGAAAAAGAACTCCTAGCTGTTGTATTTGCTCTTGAAAAATTTCGATCTTATTTGCTTGGTACTAAAGTAATTGTCTTTTCTGATCATGCAGCTCTAAGATACCTTATGACAAAGAAAGATAGCAAACCAAGGCTCATTCGATGGGTCTTACTCCTACAAGAATTTGATGTGGAAATTCGAGACAAGAAAGGTAGTGAGAACCTTGTGGCTGACCACCTCAGTCGACTCCCAACACCTCAAGAGAAATTATCTTTAAGGGAGTATTTTCCGGATGAGCAATTGCTTTCAATTTCTAGCATTTCACCCTGGTATGCGAATTTAGTTAATTATTTGGTCACTAATCAATTTCCTATTGGTTGGACAAAGGCAAAGAAGGATAAGCTTAAGAGTGATGCTAGATATTACATATGGGATGACCCGTACCTGTGGAAGCGTTGCCAAGATCAAGTGATAAGGCGGTGTGTAAGTGAAAGTGAGTATGAATCCATTCTTAAATTTTGTCATTCCATGGAGTGTGGAGGTCATTTTGGTGCCCAAAGAACCGCAAGGAAGGTATTGGATAGCGGTTTTTATTGGCCTACCTTATTTAAAGATGCATATTCGTTTTGCAAAATGTGTGATAAGTGTCAAAGGGTAGGAAATATAACTGCTAGAGATCAAATGCCCCTAACACCAATGATGTTTGTTGAAATATTTGATGTATGGGGGATGGATTTTATGGGGCCATTTCCTAATTCTCATGGATTTTTATATATCATACTTGCTGTAGACTATGTTTCGAAATGGGTGGAAGCAAAAGCCACCCGGACTAATGATTCAAAGGTTGTTGCAGATTTCCTCAAGTCCATTTTCAATCGTTTTGGGATGCCCAAGGCGGTTGTCAGTGACCGGGGTACTCATTTTTGCAACAAAACTATTTCAGCTTTGTTTCGCAGGTATGGTGTTCTACACAAGGTCTCGACCTCTTACCACCCGCAAACCAATGGGCAAGCTGAAGTTTCCAACAAAGAGATCAAGAGGATTCTTGAAAAAATGGTGAGGCCGGACAGGAAGGATTGGAGCTTAAGGTTGGGAGATGCATTGTGGGCATACCGAACGGCATTCAAAACTCCAATAGGGATGTCTCCCTATAGGTTGGTCTTTGGTAAGCCATGTCATTTACCAGTTGAAATTGAACATCGTGCATTTTGGGCTGTTAAACAATGTAACATGAGTTTGAGTGAAGCTGGAGAAAGTAGAAAGTTGCAATTGCAAGAGTTGGAGGAGATTAGGAACGAGGCTTATGACAATGCCATGATTTACAAGGAGAAGAGTAAGAATTTTCATGACCAAAATATTTTGAGAAAAGATTTTAAGGTGGGCCAAAAGGTTTTACTTTATAATTCTAGACTCAAGCTCTTCCCGGGTAAGTTACGTTCTCGTTGGATAGGTCCATTTGTGGTGACTAATATAACATCTTTTGGTGCAGTGGAAATACAAAGTTTACACACGGACAAGAAGTTTGTGGTGAATGGGCATCGTCTTAAGCCATATTATGAAGGATTTCAACCTCAAGTAGTGGAGGGAATCAAGTTTGTTGAATCCCATGAGCTTAATTGAATTAAGACGTCATTGCGTCTAGCCAAAGACCTAAAAGAAAGGCGCTTCTTGGGAGGTAACCCAAGTTTCATATTTAAATTTCTCTTTGTTTAGTTGAATTTTCGAGTCTTAGTTCGAGTCTAATAAAGTTTTCTTTGGTTTTGGATTTCAATTGTTGATTTCAGGAGCTTTTGGAGTTGCAGAGTAAAAATTGGTGTTGTGCGTGGGCATACTTAAGAGCAAAATTCATTCTGGAATTCATAAAAAAAAAATGGAGAAACAGAGTAATTAGAAGCCTTGCGCGTGGGCACGCATAAGGAGTAAAATTACACTGGAATTTGGGTTCAAGTAAAAAAGAGGGAAAAACAGAATAATTTGAAGCTTTGCGCGTGGGCACGCTCAAGGAGTAAATATACACTGGTATTGGAGTGGAAGGAAGGAAGTCCACCAGGCTAAATGAGAGCCCTAGGTGTGGGCACACACAAGGAACAAAAATAGACTGCAATTAAAGAGGGAATAAGGCAAAAATCAGTCCAAATATTCACTCATTTCAAGCCCTAGTAGAAACACCAAACACACTCTCTCTCTCTCTCTCTCTCACCTGACCACCGCCCACCGCCAGTCACCGCCGCCAGCGCCGCCTGCGAGCCGCCGCCGCCGCCTCCTCCTCCTCCTCTCCTTCTCTCGCTGCCCAGGAGCCATCGCCGCTCGTCCTCCAGCGCCACCTCCGCTCGTCGCACCGCCACCGCCGGAGCACACCGCCGCCACCGCCGGAGCACACCGCCGCCCGCCGCGCCAGCGCCGTCCTCAGCCGCTGGATCCGCCTAGCTCCGCCGCCCAACCCCTCGTCGCGAGCGCGTCGCCGCCGTTTCGCGAACTCCATCGTCGCTCGCCTCTCCTCGCCGTCCACCTCTCGGAGTCGCCGGATCTGAGCATCTCTCGCCCGCCGGACGTCGCCGCCCCTTCCTGTCGCGCCTCCGCCCAGATCGCGCTGCCGCGCCTCCGCCTCGCCCGCCACCATCCCATCTCGCTTGCCACTCGCCGGCCCTTTTCCTCGTTTACCCCTCGACGTCCTCCGCCGTCCTCGCGAATCGCCGCCGTCCTCGCAAACCGCAGCCGCCGTCCTCGCGCCTCGCGAGCGCAGCCGCCGTCCTCGCCGCCTTCCTCCTCTCCTCTCTCTCGCGAATCCGCGCCTGCCCACGCCACGCTGCCCCTCCGCCGCTCGTCGTCTCTGTCGCACCACAGCGCCACCGCCCGCCGCGCCAGCGCGTCCATCGCACCACCTCCCGTCGCTCGCCTCCGCCGCTCTCTCCCTCGCCGGATCTGGAGCAGCGCCGCCTCGCCGCCCTCGTTCGCGAACAAAACGCCGCATCTGAATCCCACCACCACCACCGCGCTGCCCCTCCGCCGCTCGTCGCCCCTGCCTTCTACAGCCACCACCGCCGAAAACTCGCAACCCTCAAAGCCGCGCACCACCGCCTCCACCCAGACGCCGCCGCTGCCGCACCCTAATCAACCCAATCTTGTAAGTCAAATTATCCCTCTTTTGAAATCCCTAATCCCCTGCACAAATCTAGTAATTCATTCTGTGGTTATTTGCTGAATTAGAATTCATAATTGGGATTGAGTAAGATTGGTTGAGCATAGGTTAGTCTGGATTTAAAACTTCTTTGAACTGTGGATTGCTCCAGGGGTACTAGATTGTGTTGCTCTTGTTCTACTTGGTTGTTTGTGGGAAATTTCTGCTTGCAGGTCTGGTAATGGGACAAGAAATCCAATACACCATCTTCAAATGTTCCACATTGTTTCCCACTTGAAAGGAATTTCAAATGCCCGAGGTGCAATGGGCAAGCTTCGATAGCAGGTTTTGGAAAGATGGCAATAGGCACATTTGGTCACCCACATGTAATCCAGGGAAGTTTCATTCACCCTCTCTAATTCATTTTTATTTTGCAATAGGGACATTGCATAATTTAGGTGTGGGGGAGGTTTTAGGTCACGCCTATATGTTAATATGATTTTAGAACTTCCTAGCTTGTCCTCTTGTGTTGTCTTGCCAAGTCAAATGTGCATTGCTTGACTATTGTAGAGTTTGCCATGTTCTTAGTCAAATTAATTGAGAGGTATGCTTAGTTTTCTATCACTTAACCCTAAGTGAGCTATTTGAGCCTTTTTTTTAAAAAATTCAATGAAATAAAAAAAAAAATAAAAAAATAAAAAAATAAAAAAAAAATTAAAAAAAAAAAACCATCACATATTTGCTCAAATTTTCTTGTTGTGTGAAACGCAT
This sequence comes from Hygrophila difformis, assembly GCA_030278955.1. Lineage (NCBI taxonomy): Eukaryota > Viridiplantae > Streptophyta > Magnoliopsida > Lamiales > Acanthaceae > Hygrophila > Hygrophila difformis. The sequence continues at coordinate 57,483,660 of JAOANR010000003.1, forward strand.
GAGACTTGATTTTCTAGAACTTGCTTGATTATACATAGTTGATTGTACTCTCATTTTTGAATCTTGATGCAAATAAAATGATAAGGGCACTAGGAATACCCCATTTTGGCCTTGTTTTCCCCTTAACCCATGTTTATCCTTTAGTAAACCACTCTGAGCCTATTGATGATATATCCATTTTTCTTGGTTCATGTTTAACCCCTTAGCCTGAGACCTTTTTCTTCGATTATGGCCATACACTTATTTGAACCCTAGGAACATGAGGAAATTTGTTTAAGTATCATTACATGTGATTTTGGTTAAAGGTTGCACTTGATGTGAGTTGATTGAGTTTTTGTATTCGACATGTGATTTTGTTATTGTACTGCCTCTCTAAAAAAAAAAAAAAAATTACCAGGGCAGTGGAAATAAATAGTTTGGAACGTGTTCCTCTAACCGGAGTGTTATGAACAAAGAGTTGAAGTTCTGTCTGCAATTTTCAGACAATGGAATTCCTCTCATAAACGTACCAAGCTATTGAAAGCCACCAAAAAAAAAAAAAAAAAAGAGAGGCAGACATGTTTGTATTAGCAGCAAGTGTAATTCTTTATTTTGAGAGCAGCATGATCATTGATGTCAAAGAGAATTTGTGCAACTTATGTTTCGTAGCATGTTTTGATGGTTAGACAATTTCCTCAATTCCTTTTAACCTACATATTCCATATTTTCCTACCCCAACCTTAGCCCCGTTACAACCCTAATAAAGACCCTTTGATTATGAACATCATGTTCTTATTTGAGATGTGAATTTACTGTGATTTGATAGCAAGCCTATGGGATTGATAGTTCTCTATGCGTATTGAGTGAAATCTAGCCTAAACACTTGAGGGTGAGTGATCTCTTATTATATTTTCCCATTTTGTGAGGATAGTTGGCTTTGCATACCTTGATTTTGATGAAACTTTGACATGGTTGAATGATACTTGGTTTGGCATGCACTTTTGATATTTGGTCTTGATATATGCTTGAGGACAAGCATGGATTAGGTGTGGGGGAGTTGATATATGTTGTATTTGATGATATTTTTATGCATATGTCAACTTAAATTGTTTGAGAAAATTAATAAAAATGGCCTTGATTGGATTGATTTTTGGGACATTGGTTTTGTAGGAAAGGTGGCAAATTTCCAACATTGGACAGCCTATTTTGAAGTGTTGGGCGTGCCCACGCCTAAGGACCAATTCGCAGCTGTGGGGTCTATGTGTGAAGCATCAAAATTTGCAAAAAGATCCTTGGGGTTAAATTGAAGTATCTAAATCTTTGGGCATCAAATCAAGAGGAATTTTCAGATTTTTCTTCATGGCATCAAATCTTTGGGCATCAAATCCTTGGGAATCAATTACAAAAGAATAATCAAAGGCATGATTTTGATGTTTTTGGATGCAATTGAGGGAGGCTTTTTGGATGCAATTGAGGAGGCTACTACCATGAACATGCAAAAAGGGAGAAAGAAGAATTAAAAATTGGTCTTGTTTTGCTATAAATAGGAGGAGACCAAAGAGCAAAAAAAACACAACACATTGGCCATTATTCCACAAAACACAAGACATTGGCCAATTTTCCACCAAAAGAGGTTCCAACCATTGAAGAGCACAAGAGGGATTCCAACCATTGGAGACACACTAGAGAGGAGACTCCATTTTTGTTGGCACTTACAAAATTGGAGGATTCCAAGGGCAATAAGGATTCGATCCTTCGTGGGTTATTTTCTTGTTCAATTTCTATAATTGATTACCATGTTGGATTGTGTGGATTTGGTTATGTTTTGGATGGATTGTGAGTAGTTTTCTTATCTAGTTTAGGCTTTGAATTTGTGTGTGGATATGGAATTGTGAGACTTATTTTGTTGACATATTTTTATGCTTAATTGAATTGGGTATTTTTAATTCCTCTATTTATTATGTTTTGAATTGCTTGATTGATATAGCGGCCGCGTGTTGATTGAGTAATTTATTGCTATATTGGGAAGAGCATCCGTAATTGTGTAATTTTCCAATCAAGTAGCAAACTAGAGGAAGAATACTCTAGTGAGGGATTAAAATCGGTTTTAAACACTACCTCGTAGGATTAGTGTTGAATCGAATTGGGTTTTTCTTGTGCTAAATGCTATCAAGTCATGTTATGCTATGGTCGTACCTAGTATTCACACTTGATTAGGGGAATGGCTTATGGTCGTACCTAAGCCATCGAATAAGTATGGAAAAATTGGTTGGGAAACGCTTGTAGACCAACTTTAACCAATTTAGTCAATTAGCCAATTAAGTTAAATGCATGTCAATGATCAATTCCATATCCAATACATAATTCATGCCTAAACTAGAGTTTTAATTATCCTAAAGAGCTCACTTGTTACCTTGCAATTATTTTTATTCTTGTTTAATTTTTATTTTCTTTTTACTAGTTTAGTTGAAATCAAATCCCCCCATCTTTATAAATATAAATATAATTTATAATTAATCAAGTGATTGAAAATAAACTCTTTGAGCAAGTTCCCTGTGGAGACGACCCTACTCACTATATATATTACATTTATTTATCTTCTCTTGTGGTGTAGGACTAATATTTAATTTGCAGCTTTGCGACGAGCAAGCAACTGTAAATATGTAATATTTTCATAAGTAGCATGTACTTTTTGATAATTATAACATGCCAAAAGTACTTTTCACCTTTATACATCCAAACACATTTTTTTAATAGAAGCTGCTTTTTAAACATTCCATCCAAATACAAAATTACATGCTTTTGCTTTTTTAAAAGTCAACACAAATGGACCGGTCCAATGAGACATGGGATTATGGGAATACCCTAATATTCATTTTATTTTTTTTAAAAAAAAAAAGAAAAGTGAAGGGAAATGAACTGATGGTTTATTTATTTATTTGTCTAATTGAAGGAGTTTCTTAAATTTCTTTCGAGGACTAATAATAATCTTGAGGTATGATAGACTTGAATGAATAAACTTTCATAGTATATCTCAACCAAAAAAACAAAAAAAAAGAACTTTCATAGTATATATTTTTCCCTTTTTTTCCTTTCATACTTTTCTCTCAACTCGATTCCTTACCCAACTCTCTACTCGTTTACAATTTGTATGGCTTGAAATCTCATATATCTTTACCGACACTTCAGTGTTAATGATTTTCAAAAAAAAATAAAAACCACCCTTATATAATTTAAATTATTAATTACGTAAAAGAAAGAATTTAACACATAAAAAAACAAAAAGAATACTAAACATAATTAATTAAACTGAAATTATGATCATTGCAATTATTCAATTTTGATAAATTATTATAAATTTTATTATCATTTGAAATTAAAAAAAAAAATAATTATACTATTTTATAGATACTAAGCACAATAATTATTTCTCTTTTTATACATACTAAACACACCATTCACAAAATGGGCACGTTTAATATATACTATGT
>JAOANR010000003.1:57487629-57577304 GCA_030278955.1 Hygrophila difformis
TCGAGCCGAGCTCGAGCTCCAATATATTATGTCGAGCTCGAGCTGAGCTCAATTTTTAATGCTCATCGCTCGAGCTCGGCTCAGCTCGTTTACATCCCTACTCCCAATTAAGGGTTGGAAGTTCGACACCACAAGTTCTCTAGAAAGACATATTTTGAGATTAAACTCATATATGTTTTAATGTTTCTTCCCCGTAATTTATAGGATATGACAAATAATGTTTGTATTATATATATTATTACATACAAATATACGTTATAGATGGACCACATTGATGTCCATTTCGAGCTTGGCCTAAATTTTCAACGGGTGGGGTATCCAAGAAGTGTATGCATACACCAACATGAATTTATGGATGCATATTTGCCTATTTGGGTGTTCAAATCACACTTTTTCGTCCATATACCATATATGGTTGTAAATCCGTAATTTATATATGTATGCACTTATAAATAAAGAAAATATATACATATGCCTGTCCATGTTATATACTTCCTCCGTTCTCAAATGTTTATTACATTTGATTTTAGTGCACTATTCACATATGCACTTTGATTTAAAGTTTTATCATAGTTATACAAGTTAAAATATAGTCAAGAGGGATCTTGTTAGATTCGTCTCGTCGTGTGGTTTTTAAATATCGAACTTTTAGAATTTTTACATATACCGAACTTGAATTATTATTGATTCAAAATGTGCATTAGACTGCGTGCGCAGTGGGTACGTAAGAAAGATATGAGAACGGAGGAAGTATAAAAGTTTAAAATCAATTTTATCTTATGTTGGTTATTACAATTGACGCTGGAGCTACAAATGAATGATGAGAGCTCATATTGTATAATTATAAAAGAATAAAAAAAGAGGTATGTATAGTGGTTAAGTCTCTCAATCCCTTATTCAAGTAAGGGTTTGTTTGGGAATTAACTGTTAGTTGTTAACTGATTCTGTTAGTAATAATTAGTTAAAATTAAATGTTTGACAATTTCGAGGTCAACATTTTGCTTAGAATAAGCTAAAATCCAAAATGCTGCTATTTGCAGTAGTTTCAAAAGGAGTTAATTGAATACTGTTTTAAGTTATTTTATTTTTTTCAAATAAGCCAATTTATTTAATATTATCTAGAATAAGCTAATTTCATTTAGTTTATTTGTCAAACAGGACCTAAGTATTGCGGGATATCAAATAGTCGAAAATATAAAAAAAAAATAAATAGAACTTTTTAACTTTGTAATTTAACCATCTCCTCCTATTCGTAGGGGTCAAAACGGGATGGATACAGGCGGATAGTACTCATCCCGTATCCTATCCCATATTTTTTTTTTCGAATATGGAATCAGATACGAATAGGCCGGATACAAATACGAATTCGAATACTTCGGGAAACGCATACGAGATGGATCCGGATTTTAACTCGGATAATCTTATAATTACTAAAATTAATTTTTTTTAATAATTTTTTAAATGAAATCGGAATATACTATTATGTAAGCTAAACTAAATTTTTAAATTTTCCGAGATCATTAGTTATTTCGTTCAAAACATCTACATAACATCACTACAAGATGTTACATACTACAGTTTTGATGCAAAGAACTCAAATGATGTAGTGGAGTTGATTGATATGATTTGATTTAATAAATTACATATGACTTTGAAGCTTTTGATTATATTTATACATATAGTATTACTTATTTATTTTATAGTTAATATAATATATTATATTATACATATATAAATATATATAAACTTTTGGATATTCAGATAGAAAATACAGATAATATCCGCATTATATTCGGATTTTTCGGATACGGGCGGATATTTACAATCCCATATCCTGTCCCGTATCCGCCAGATATAAAAATTCAAATTCGGATTCGAATATAATCGAATACGGCGTCGGATCGGGCGGATATTATCCGCCCCACTTTCATCCCTACCCATTCGGGTTGGGGACTTACTCTAGTGGTAAGTTCCCCAACTCCCAACCTATAGGTTGGGAGTTCGAATCCTCACTTGGCCCCCTATTCATCATCTTTCTTCCCTTTGTAATTTGTGTGGCATAGACTCCCACCGCTCCCTTTCCAGACTTTTAATGGCTCCTAAAAAAAACCTCGTCCTATTCTCCCCATTTTTTTTTTTTTTTGGTGTTTCTCTCAGACACAATACAAATCATTAATCAAAATCACTAACTTTAATTTGAAGCAAACGCGGATTTATGTGTTAAATAATCAACTCATTCGGGCATTAATTAAAGTTTCACCTTCATTTATTAAAGCGGCCAAAACACGCATTTTTCCCCCCTACCAACTTAATCATGCCTACACTACCAAAGATCAAGAGAATTAATTTAGTTTGCATTAATTATGGTGATTGACCTATTTATAATTTCTTTATTTGAATAATGTCCTTTTAATAAATAACCCACAGAGACCATCTAGTAAACCAAACTAAAAATGAGTCCAACGAAGGGTTTGGATAGAGTGCTCAATAATTGACTTTCAGTATGTGCTGGCAAGTTGATATGATCAAGTGTATATTGTGTATTAATGAAGTGTGTGCTGAATATTTAATGTTGTCTAAACTGTATAAAAATACTAAACACATACAAAACACTCATTCATCATATACAAAGCACTCACTTAGTACTTCAGCACGAACTGATTCGGGCTCCAGACCAAATCTCCGTAAGGGGCGCATATATATGGAGTTTAATAAGGAGATCAATTATTTCAACAAAACGTACTTGATGGAAAGAGTTTGCATGAATTTTTCTTTTAAATTTTATTTTTACAAGTGACAGCCAACTATGAGTAAAACCGTGGTGAAACCTCAAGCCACATTTAAGCGACGTTTGGTTGGGTATCTTGGATGCCCCTGGGAATCTTCTGCAGGGAATGACACATTCCCACGTTTGGTTGGGGTAATCTTTTAGGAAGGGATGTTAGATTCCCAACCAAGTGGGAATGTGATTCCCTTCAATACGCCAGGTAATCTTAGATTACCAGGCATCTTCCATTTCATCTTACATTAAATTGTCATTTATACCCTTTTAAATTTTAAAACCATACATCAACCCATTTTAAAACTTAATCATTTTATTATTTTTATTGAATTTTAATTTGATATAATAAAAATTCATTAATTGTTTAATTTATTTTTATTCTTTTTTGTGCCATAGAGTTTTTGAACATTTTCGAAGAATTTCACTGTATACAGTTTGCACATTCTATAAAATTGCAACAAACAAGTGGATTTAACTCATTCCAAGGTACAATTATCTTTCAAACGTAATATATGATAATTTACGAACTAAAAATTTACAGACAATGCAGAGGAATTTTATTATAAATGACGAAGCATCGAATTAATGAGAAATAAGCTTCATGAGAACTATTAAATAACAATTTTGAATTAAGGGCATTATAGTCTATTCATGTTATGTATGAATCTGAGATTCTCAATCCAACCAAACGCAGTAATCTTAAAATACCAAAAAATAAGACTCCCAGCAATCTGACATTTCCAGCAATCTGACATTCCCAACAATCACATTCCCACTGGTAATCTAAGATCTCTCCAACCAAAAGCAACGTAAATGAAATTAGTTGGCAGTTCTCAGTGTATAATATGACACTGATGAATAGTTATCGGCCGAAAGGGGAGTAACTCGAAATGCCAATTGCCAACCCTACATCCTAGTATGTATGAGCATGACTTACTATTATAGTAGTATTTGCTTACCGGCCGAATACAAAAATTATCCTTCGCATCAGTGACGGATCTAGAAAAAATTTAAGCGGGGTCACAAAAATAATAATTTAAATCTAAATTTAAATAGATTAAATATAATATTTAAATTTAAATATATTAAATATAACAATTAAAACATACCTCTTACAAAGACTCTATACGATTTTTCATACTTTGGAATCGACTAATAACAGCTTCATTCATAATATTGAGGAGAGCTTCTTTCTCTATATCACAAATAAGAGAATCGTTGATAAAAAAATTCGTCACCTATTCGATTTCGCAAATCAGATTTCACAAGCTTTTGGGGTCCCCACAAAAATTTAAGCGGGTGCACTAAACTAAGCATAAATATTTTTTTACCTTACAACACAAATTTAAGTGGTGTCCCGTGCCCCGATAGTCAAAATGTGCGTCCGCCCCTGCTTCGCATAGCAAATGATGGCTTGAATTTGATGTAATTCCCCAGTGAAAAAAAGTCTGAACATTACTCCATCCGTCCCACCTAACGTGTCATGTTTGACCTTGACACTGTTTATTGTTCAACTTTGACTTAATTTTATTGCAAATATATATTTGAAGAAAAATAGTCGAGTTGAATCTTGTTATAATCGTATAATCATGTAGTTTTACAATATATATTTTATGTAATTTTTTGTTTTACATATTTTGATATATTAGCGATTGAAAATGTGCATTGGATTATATGTAAAAGTCAAACAAGACACCAAGAGACAATATGTAGAAGTATCTGTTGGGAATAGAACATGAACATCTAGAGATCACAAAAACACCAGAAACAATACCAAAATGACAAAACTAGTATACCCCCCTTTTGCCAATGGGTTTCAATAGAAATAATCCAAAATTGATCAAACCAAAACCAAATCAACCGAAGCAACTATAAAGCATAATAAAAGTGACACCAAGAATTTTATCTGTAAAACCCGAACTAAGTAATTTAATTATTGTTATTAAATAAATTTAATGAATTACAAATAACAGAGGACACATAAATAGTTTATTTCTTAATAAATACTACAACATTTTTTTAAATTAATAACTAGAATGATTCAATCTCGTAAAATCTTTTTTTTTTAAAAACAGTGACACTCATGTGTCGGCAAAGGTGTGTGGGAGCCAAACCGCACAAATTACAAAGGGGGATAAAGGGGAGGTATAGGGGGGCGGATGGGGATCGAACTCCCAACCTATGTGTTGACCGGTAGCCGCCGGTAGCCGCCTGGTGGCTGGCCTTGTCCCGCCGTCCCGACACCTATGTGTTTACTGCTTTCCTAGAAGCCGTGTATAGTTTTGTGCAGCGTCTTGCTGTTGTGCCCCTCGGCAAGGCACTTCGGGTGGACTAGTTGGCCTTTCGGTCTCTAACCACATTTTTATGCCTTTTGTTTTGCAGTTACTGTAAGGCTCGTCTGCCGTTGTAATATAAATTGAAGTATCCCATAGTTTCCGAAATAAGCTCAATGATGTCGTCCAACCCGACCCTTCGGATGGACCGTTTGGCGAAATAGTGCTGGGAATCAGTCTATTAGCCACACGGTGCGCCGCAGTCCCGATACAGACCCGGCGCCCCGTGACAGTTGGTATTAGAGCCGGCCTTCCGGAACAGGTGGTGGCATCATGAGCGAGAGTGCATCAGGATCGAATTCGGAAACGGCAGGCGGGCACATCCCGGCGCGGCAGACTAGGACTACGACATTGAGGCTGGTTGACTTGGAGCTTGCAGAGGCAAGGCTCCGGTCGAAAGTTGAAAAACTTGAGACGGAGAATGCAGAGACAAGAGCCATCCTAAGTGAGTGCCAGGAGCTCTGTCGAACACTTATGAGTAATGCCGAGGGCTCGCAGATGGCGATGACCCAAGCACAAGAGTTAGTTGACAGAGCTAAACTCGCACGGGCAGAGGCCCAAGCGAGGATGGAAGAGATGTCCATCCAAATAAAACTACTACAGAGAGCTGTAAGTAGAGAGCAAGAAGTTGCTCCGAGTTCCGGCCCAAGAGTGCGTGTCCCGGAACCTCAGCGTTACACTGGCAACCACGATGCTAAGGAAGTCGAGAACTTCCTCTTTGATATGAATCAGTGCCTTGAGAATTCGAGTATTGAAAATGAAACGAGAAGGGTTTCTACGGCCACGATGTATCTGGCGGGAGACGCCAAGTTATGGTGGCGTGGAAAATATGCTAAGATTCAGCAATGTAGATTGGCAATTGATACCTGGGTGGAACTGAGAGAAGCGATTCGGAGTCAGTTCTTCCCGGAAAATGTCGAATATCACGCTCGGAAAGCTCTGAGAGATCTAAGGCACACGTGAAATGTCCGAGAATATGTTAAAACTTTCTCGGCACTAATGCTCGACATCAAGGATATGTCCGATACGGACAAGTTGTTCGCTTTCATGGAGGGCCTCCATCAAGGAACGCGATTGGAGCTGCAGAGGCAGCGAGTGAATGACCTCAACTCTACGATGGCGGAAGCAGAAAGGCTTACAGATTATTACGACGACCGGAGGGACCGTCAAGGGCCCCCGGCCAGTATGCAACAAAAAGGAGGAGCACCTCGGCAGGGTCGGTCGGGCGCAAATCAGGGTGGCGGAGACCGCTCTATCCAAAAAGCCCCACCATCTCAAAACAATATTCACCGATTCCGCCAGACGCCGGCCAGAGGCGAGGGGTCCACGAGAAGATCGGGATGCTTCTTGTGTGACGGCCCTCATCTACTTAAAGATTGCCCAAAGAAGCACGCCCTAAATGCGTTGCTAATTAAAGAGACAAGTGTCGCCCCGAAGAAGCGCAAGACAATCCATGTGGGGCAAGACGGGAGCGAATCGGAGGAGGAAAATTTAGGGGCTCTGCACCGAAGCGATGACGCTTTCGAGTACAGAGTCGCGGCGCGGCGCCAGATAAATAATACCCCTCAAGCTATGAATAAGAAGGGGCCGAAGAAAGGCAAAACCCAGGAAGAGATTCGACAGAAGAAAGGCCTCATGTTCGTCGACATCTAGATAAACGGGGTCGATATTCGGGCGTTGGTCGACTGCGGGGCTACTCACAACTATTTATCTGGCACCGAGATTCGTAGATTAGGGCTCAACCCCGAGAAAACTTCGGGAAGAGTCAAGGCCGTCAACTCCACGCCCCAAGCTATTTTGGGGTTAGTCAAAAGAGTCCCATTCAAGATGGGCCCACTCGAAGGTGAGATCACTCTGTCAGTGATTACAATGGACGATTTCAAACTCGTCCTCGGGTTGGATTTCTTCCGGGAAACCAACACCGCAGTGTTACCAAGCGGAGATGCTTTACTTGTAATGGGCAACAACCCTTGTATAATCCGTACGCAATCAAGCGAACCAAGCCAGAAGAGTCTATCGGCAATGCAGTTCCATAAGGGTTATAAGAAGCATGAACCCTCGTACTTATGTGCGATCCGGTTCGAAGAGTTAGAAAAATCGGGATCGATTCCGGGGTCAATCAAGGACGTCCTACAAGAATTTGAAGATGTCATCCCGGACGAGCTACCCAAGCAGTTGCCCCCACGAAGGGGAGTGGACCATGCGATCGAGCTGATTGCTGAAGCCAAACCTCCTGCAAGGGTCCCCTACCGCATGAGCCAGCCAGAGCTTGTGGAACTTCGTTCCCAACTTAAGGAGATGTTAGAGGGAGGGATTATCCGACCTGCAAAGTCTCCCTTTGGGGCTCCAGTACTGTTTCAAAAGAAATCGGACGGCACATTGCGGATGTGCTGCGATTATAGAGCACTCAATAAGCTGACTGTTCGGAATGTGTACCCCATCCCACTTGCTGCAGACTGCTTCGATCGCTTGAGTAAGGCGAAGTACTTTTCTAAAATTGACTTGCGATCGGGTTACTGGCAGGTACGTATTAAAGAAGGAGATGAGTCCAAAACAACGGTTGTAACTCGATATGGTGCATACGAATTCCTGGTAATGCCGTTCGGTCTAACCAATGTACCAGCAACATTCTGTACGCTGATGAATGAGGTGCTTCAGGGTTTCTTGGATGAATTCGTGGTTGTTTACCTCGACGACATTGTGATCTATAGCGAAACCCTAGAACAACACAAGATTCATCTCCGAAAGGTACTGGCTCGGTTGAGAAAGTACCGTCTATATGCAAAACCCTCGAAGTGCTACTTTGCACAAAAGTCGATACACTTCTTGGGACACATAATTGAAGAGAGAAGGATTCGAGTAGACCCTAAGAAAGTGCAAGCCATTGAAGAATGGCAGCCTCCGAAAAATGTTCACGATGTTAGGTCCTTCTTGGGGCTGGCTAACTATTATCGACACTTCGTCAAAGGGTATTCAGCCATTGCGAAACCATTAACGGACCTCACTAAGAAGACTGAGAAGTCGGAGTGGAACTCCCAATGCGAAGAAGCGTTTCGAGCGTTAAAACATGCTATGACCATGAGTCCAGTGTTGGCGTTGCCTGATATGGAGAAGTCGTTCGAAGTTGAAACCGATGCTTCCGATTTCGCCATCGGCGGAGTACTCCTTCAAGAGGGCCACCCCGTCGCCTACGAGATTCGGAAGTTAAAAGACCCTGAGAGAAGGTACTCTGCGCACGAAAAGGAACTTCTGGCAGTGGTGCACTGCTTGAGAACTTGGCGTCACTACCTACTGGGGGCACCCTTTGTCGTAAGAACCGACAACTGTGCCACGAGTCATTTCCTTACTCAACCCAAGTTGTTGGGTGGACGACAAGCCCCTTGGCAGGAACTCTTATCAGAATTTGATCTAACCTTGTAGTATCAGGCGGGGTCCAAAAATAAAGTAGCAAATGCACTAAGTCGAAGGGAGGACCTAGCAAGAGAGCATATCCTAGCCTCTCTCTCAGCTAGTTTCGCAACAACAGAAGTAAAGAGTCTCATCAAACAGCTATCAGAAACTGACCCGGTTGCTAAGCAGTTGAAGGAATTAATCGAAACAGGTTCAACCAGACAGTTTTGGATCGAAGAGGGACTACTTTTAACAAAGGGTAACCGGCTGTATGTTCCAAAAGGATGAGATCTGAGGAGGCGACTAATAGCAGAGTGTCATGACACTCTGTGGGCAGGTCATCCGGGTGGGGAACGGACCCTGGCCTTACTGCAAAGAGCTTACTATTGACCCCAGATGGGTGACGACGTTGAAGCTTATGTACGATCATGCCTAATCTGTCAGCAAGACAAGGCCGATCATCACAGAATCAAGGGTCTCCTACAACCCTTGCCAACCCCTACGAGACCATGGGAGAGCATCTCCATGGATTACATATCGGCGTTACCAAATGTAGGAGACCTTGGGAGCATCATTGTGGTGGTAGATCGGTTCTCTAAGTATGCTACTTTTATGGCAGCATCCCAGCATGTCACAGCAGAAACCACGGCTCACCTCTTCTTCAGCCATGTGGTGAAGTATTGGGGTCTGCCCAAGGATATTGTAAGTGACAGAGATCAGAAGTTCACGAGCTTATTCTGGTCAGAGTTATTCAAGTTAATGGGATCAAATCTGAGTATGAGCTCGAGCTACCACCCACAATCAGACGGACAAACTGAGCGATTCAACTCAATGCTCGAGGAGTACTTGAGGCACTTTGTGAGTGGCAACCAGAAGGACTGGGTGAAGTTACTAGATGCAGCCCAACTATGCTTCAACTCGCAAAAATGTTCCACAACAAATCGCAGTCCGTTCGAGGTTGTGACAGGACAACAACCCCTCCTCCCCCACACGTTGGATGCCACGCGGGGCTGGAGTTCCTCTCGTGCCGTTAACTTTGCGAAGGAATGGATAGAAAATTTGGAACTGGCTAGAAGCTACCTGAAGAAGGCTCAGAAACACATGAAGAAACACGCTGATCAGAAAAGGAGATTTGCCGAGTTCAAAATTGGGGACCAAGTCCTGGTGAAGGCCCCAGACCCCCTCTTGACAAAGTGCGTTCGAGGATGAGACCCTCGGTTTCTACAGAAGTATGTGATTCCGTGCACGATTTTGAAAAGAGTTGGGAACGTGGCTTATAGAGTTCAGTTGCCCTCTTGGTGGAAAATGCACAACGTCATTCACATGAGCCAATTGAAACTTTATACCGGTACCCAAGAAGATGTCGACCGCTGTTTGAAGACCCGCCCACAAAAAGAATTCGGGCAGATGCCAAAGAAACGTCCAGAAGCCGTTCTGGAACATCGTGTGGCACAGACTAAGAAAAGGAGGTATGACGAATACCTAGTAAAGTGGGCGGGATGTCCGCTTGAAGAAACCACTTGGGAGCGCGCCACAGAGAAGAATATGCTCAAGCCGCTCATTGAAGATTTTTGGAAAACCACGCGACGAGGTCATCGCCAAATCAGAGGAGGGACAATGTTGACCGGTAGCCACCGGTAGCCGCCTGGTGGCTGCCCTTGTCCCGCCGTCCCGACACCTATGTGTTTATTGCTTTCTATTTACTGCTTTCCTAGAAGCCGTGTATAGTTTTGTGCAGCGTCTTGCTGTTGTGCCCCTCGGAAAGGCACTTCGGGTGGACTAGTTGGCCTTTCGGTCTCTAACCACATTTTTATGCCTTTTGTTGTGCAGTTACTGTAAGGCTCGTCTGCCGTTGTAATATAAATTGAAGTATCCCATAGTTTCCGGAATAAGCTCAATGATGTCGTCCAACCCGACCCTTCGGATGGACCGTTTGGCGAAATAGTGCTGGGAATCAGTCTATTAGCCACACGGTGCGCCGCAGTCCTGATACAGACCCGGCGTCCCGATACAGACCCGGCCGAAAGGGGAGTAACTCGAAATGCCAATTGCCAACCCTACATCCTAGTATGTATGAGCATGACTTACTATTATAGTAGTATTTGCTTACCGGCCGAATAGAAAAATTATCCTTCGCATCAGTGACGGATCTAGAAAAAATTTAAGCGGGGTCACAAAAATAATAATTTAAATTTAAATTAAAATAGATTAAATATAATATTTAAATTTAAATATATTAAATATAACAATTAAAACATGCCTCTTACAAATACTCTATACGATTTTTCATACTTTGGAATCGACTAATAACAGCTTCATTCATAATATTGAGGAGAGCTTCTTTCTCTATAGCACAAATAAGAGAATCGTTGATAAAAAATTCGTCACCTATTCGATTTCGCAAATCAGATTTCACAAGCTTTTGGGGTCCCCACAAAAATTTAAGCGGGTGCACTAAACTAAGCATAAATATTTTTTTACCTTACAACACAAATTTAAGTGGTGTCCCGTGCCCCGATAGTCAAAACGTGCGTCCGCCCCTGCTTCGCATAACAAATGATGGCTTGAATTTGATGTAATTCCCCAGTGAAAAAAAGTCTGAACATTACTCCATCCGTCCCACCTAACGTGTCATGTTTGACTTTTTGACACTGTTTATTGTTCAACTTTGACTTAATTTTATTGCAAATATATATTTGAAGAAAAATAGTCGAGTTGAATCTTGTTATAATCGTATAATCATGTAGTTTCACAATATATATTTTACATAATTTTTTGTTGTACATATTTTGAGATATTAGCGGTTGAAAATGTGCATTGGATTATATGTAAAAGTCAAATAAGACACCAAGAGACAATATGTAGAAGTATCTGTTGGGAATAGAACACGAACATCTAGAGATCACAAAAATACCGGAAACAATACCAAAATGACAAAACTAGTATACCCCCCTTTTGCCAATGGGTTTCAATAGAAATAATCCAAAATTGATCAAACCAAAACCAAATCAACCGAAGCAACTATAAAGCATAATAAAAGTGACACCAAGAATTTTATCTGTAAAACCCGAACTAAGTAATTTAATTATTGTTATTAAATAAATTTAATGAATTACAAATAACAGAGGACACATAAATAGTTTATTTCTTAATAAATACTACAACATTTTTTTAAAATTAATAACTAGAATGATTCAATCTCGTAAAATCTTTTTTTTTTTTTTAAACAGTGACACTCATGTGTCGGCAAAGGTGTGTGGGAGCCCAAACCACACAAATTACAAAGGGGGATAAAGGGGAGGTATAGGGGGGCGGATGGGGATCGAACTCCCAACCTATGGTTGGGAGAAGGGGGACTTGACCGCTATGGTAAGTGCCTAACCCCCAATCTCGTAAAATCTTTTAATTCATCAAATTAACCCTTAATGCCACTTAAGGCCTTGTTCTCTTCGCCTGAAATAAGGTGTTTGATCTGAATTTTATAAGATCTGGTCTGGTCTGGTCTGATCTGATTAGATCTGGTCTGGTCTGATCTGATCTGATTACAACTATATATATAGTGTGATCTGATCTGGTCTGGTCTAATATGACCTGAATGAGTCTGGTCTGATCTGATTTGATCTGGTCTAGTCTGATATGGTCTGATTTTAATAAAAATAAGTAATAAGTCCTAAAAATAAGACCTACAGAACAGGGCCTTACTCAGTGTGCTATGTCCTATAAAAATAAAAATTGTGCAATGTCCACATGTAAACCTACTTGTAGATCAATTTGGATCAACTTGGTGGGAATGAAATTTGATCTAAGTGGTCATATTCATTGTCTTCCAATCATAGTTTGAAGGTTAGATTCCGACCCGCCTACTTATCCATCTCATTTATCTCCCTTTGTAATTTATATGATTTGGCTCCCACACACCTTTTGCGAGATATAGGTGGTAATGTTCAAAAAAATAAAAGAATTGGATCAACTTGGTGTATGTTTGATTTTTGTAAGAGGCTATTATTCTTTTCATTATTATTTTATCATTATATGTTTTGGGTGAAAATCTGGTAGCGCAATTTCCATCAATATCGAATCCTTCCCAAGTCCAAAATTAACATTATTCACACAAAGAATACAAGGAAAATTAACTTCAGAATCCCAATGGGCCCAATTCCGGTTTCTATTATTAGGAGTATTATTATACCAGTATTCTTTTTTTTTTTTTTTTGTTTTTGTTTTTGTTTTTTCTAAAAAAAATTTGCTTTTTAATTCATCTCTAAATAAATAAAAATGAAACAGACGGGCGTAATGTGGGTAAAAATAGTAACTGTGGAATTAAAAGAACTGAAAATAGTAACTGTGGCTTACATACGGTTGGATTACATTATTTTCAGTCAATTGAACTGAAAATAGTAACTGTGGCTGTAATCTCTCCCTTCATCCTTCTCCCGTGGGTAAAAAAGTCTACACCTTTTGCCACTTTTTACCACATACTGTGCCTCGAAATTCACTCCAGATGAACCAAATTCCCATCAAGTCACTAAAGAGATTCCACAAAGAGATAAAGAGTGGGAGAGAGAGAGAGAGGGGACTGTGTGTGTGAAGAAAGTTGAGGGAAGGTCCCTCAAAGATGACAGAGGGGAAAGGAAAAAACAAACCAGAAACATTACAGCTTGCAAATTGCAATCCATCCACACGGCATCATTAACACAGATACACAATACATACATATTCCCCATAAATCATAATTAAAAGATTAATGGAGTACTACTAAACAATTAAAGAAAAAGAAAAAAATCTTTGTGAAAATAATGCACACCCGACACACCCATCTCTATATTTGTGTGAGATTTCTTGTGAGAGTTTGTGAGGTGCAATCATCATTTTCTCCTCTCTCACTCCTCCCCCTCCCTCTCTCTATGCGTTAAGTACAGTGTATGGATTGATATATCTAGAGAGGGATCTAGTCTATATTCCAAGTTTTCATCTGGGCTGCAGCCTCTTTGGATTCCTTCAAAGAATAGAGGCTTCTTTCCTTGTGTGCAGCTAAATTGTACACTGATTTGAGTTGTTCACATTTGTTTGATTCTACTTCTGTATCCCAAGTGTGTATATTTTGCCCTTATACCCCAATTCTTTTGGACAAGGTACTTACTTCCTTATTCCTTTTATCAGCTTTTCAATCCACTTCTGTCAGATCTTGATTATCAGTGGTTTAATTGAGCTTTCGCCTTCACAGAAATTGTTCGTTTCTGCTAGGGTTTGGGGGCTTGTAAAATTTGTCACACATTGTAGCTGTGCTGTCATTATTTTGAAGGAAGCAGATCTGATTTTATACGTTCATTGATTGAATCCTTACCGCAATTTGTGCGTCGTGTGTTTGCTTAATTTCTATTCTTGACTATTCATTGGTAAAACCACTTGACCTGTTGTGGAAGGACAGTGTTAAAATATGCCCCAATTATTTATTCTGGGGAAGTAAAGCTTGTATCTTTTTCCCCCATTTCAGTTTCTTTTGCATGGTCACAGTTAGGTGGGATTGATAGCATTGATTTCATTTTCTTTCCCCTCATCTTTTTCCCTGAATTAGTGGTTCGTTGATTGAAGGGGGTTGGGGGAGGGGGACCCCCTTAAGACGGCTGTAGATCAAGAAAAGCTTGGGCCCAAACATCATGTGAAACGCTGAAAAATAAAGATAATAATGTTGTAAAAAAGTTATCAATGTCTATTTGTTATCAGGGGGTCAGATCTTACAGTTCCTTCCACATGTACTGAAGTCAGTTCGTGATGGGCTTGTCTTGACCACCAGATCTGCATAATTCCCCTGTTTTGTGTTTTGTCACTCTTGAGTTCTTGTTTCTAGCTCACAATTAGCTCTAGAATTCCTTGATCTGCTTCTGTTTAATTGTTTTCATTCAAATTGAGGTGATTGCCAATTTGCCTTTTCATTCGATGTTATTTGCTCAAGTGATCACTGTGTAATGCTGGTAAAATGAGGTTGTCTTAATTATGCCTGTATTGTGTCCATGTGCAGTTAGAGAATTGTTGGCACCATGAAGCACAAGGATGGAAAGCCGTTTTCTCATCCGGATAAAAACTCCCGGACCGTCCCTATGGCGATTATGTTCTTTGTGTTGTGTGGATTTTCATTCTACCTCGGTGGGATCTTCTGTTCCGAGAAGAACCGATACGCAGTTCAGGAGACGAGGAAAGAGGTCGAAACTTCCAAGGAAACAGCTAAAGGGTCACTTCAAATCAAAGCTGTGAACTTTCCGGAATGCGGCATCGATTTCCAGGATTACACTCCCTGCACCGATCCTAGGGTAGTACTTTCTAGTTTCTATACACTTGTATCGCTGCTTTCGATTCTTCAGTAATGCGGATTAGTGCATAGTTTTTGTAAGAATGACATTTAAGCAATTTGTTCCAGAGATGGAGGAAGTACAGTGTTCATCGGCTGTCGTTTATGGAGCGCCATTGCCCTCCGGTTTTCGAGAAGAAGGAGTGCTTGGTTCCTCCTCCCGACGGATATAAGTTTCCCATCAGATGGCCGAAGAGCAAGGACGAATGTTGGTACAGGTATGGAGCACAATTTGCTTAGGAATTACTCATTCTAGTTGGGAATCTTACATCTTTGTCCTTTTCAGTCAATTGGATTTAAAAAAAAATTGATGTCCATGTGGTTTGATTTCGTGCAGGAATGTTCCGTATGATTGGATCAACAAGCAGAAGTCGAATCAGCATTGGCTGAAGAAAGAAGGCGAGAAGTTCCTATTCCCCGGCGGTGGAACCATGTTCCCCAATGGTGTTAGCGCTTATGTCGATCTGATGCAGGATTTGATCCCTGGAATGAAGGATGGAACTGTCAGAACTGCCATTGATACTGGATGCGGGGTGAGTCCACCTCGTGCATTTCGATCGCATGCCGACACACTGTTTGATTCATTAATGACTGTCACTGATTGGATCTATAAGATCTGCAGCTGATGTAACTTCATTGCATCATGAATTTGTTTAGGTTGCGAGCTGGGGAGGCGATCTATTGGATCGCGGGATTCTAACCGTCTCTCTAGCGCCAAGAGATAACCACGAGGCGCAAGTTCAGTTCGCGTTGGAACGTGGAATTCCTGCAATTTTGGGCATTATCTCGACGCAGAGGCTTCCATTCCCATCGAACTCGTTCGACATGGCTCATTGCTCGAGATGCCTAATTCCATGGACTGAATTTGGTAATTATAAGCAGAAATTTACTTGTGTTAATGAAAGGTTCCTCTTGGATTAGTAGTTAAATTATTCGGCCGTTTTTTCAGGTGGAATTTACCTATTGGAGGTGCACCGTATTCTCCGGCCAGGTGGCTTCTGGGTGCTCTCAGGTCCCCCAGTGAACTACGAGCATCGTTGGAAGGGATGGAACACAACCATTGAAGCTCAGAAATCCGATTACGAAAAGCTGCAAGATTTACTAACCTCAATGTGCTTCAAATTGTACAACAAGAAAGACGACATTGCCGTGTGGCAGAAGTTATCGGACAATAGCTGTTACAAGAAGCTCGATGCTCCGGATACATACCCTCCGAGATGTGATGATGGTACAGAACCCGATTCAGCATGGTACACTCCTATCCGGGCGTGCGTTGTCGCCCCCGACTCCAAGTACAAAAAGATTGCGCTGAAATCCCTTCCCAAATGGCCTGCTCGGCTGCATACTGCTCCTGAGCGCGTTGCTGATGTCCGTGGAGGAAGTGATGGCGCCTTCAAGCACGATGACAGCAAATGGAAGACACGGGCAAAGCACTATAAGAAGCTGCTCCCTGCAATTGGGACCGATAAGATCAGAAATGTCATGGACATGAACACAATGTATGGAGGATTCGCTGCAGCTTTAACCGATTATCCTCTGTGGGTGATGAATGTTGTTTCCTCCTACGCCCCGAACACCCTTGCTATTGTGTACGACAGAGGGCTCATTGGGACCTATCATGACTGGTAATATTCCAACATTCACCTGACATGAAACTTTAAAATTCGCAAGGATTCACGCTTTTAACTCTGTTTTGCTAATGATTTTTTTCGTTTTCTTAGGTGTGAGGCATTCTCAACGTATCCCCGAACATATGACCTCCTTCACCTTGATGGTCTTTTCTCAGCCGAAAACCACAGGTTAGGATCCATGTCCACATTTCATCCCATGGGCTGTTGTTTGATGTGTGGTCTTCTGCTAAATTTATATAGCTAGCAACTTTCAACAATAGCAATACATAAATTCAACAATGTAGCATTTAATATGTGGGCTTTTGTTGAAGTTACCCATTTTTATTGTTGAAATATGAACGTTGAAAAACAACAATAGCCATCCATTTAAGCAAATGACCAAACCTGTAGGGGTCTAGCAAGCTATCTTTTCTTATCTTTCATTTTGATGAAAAACTGATTCTGACTTGAAATGTTGCAACGATCCCGGCAGGTGCGAAATGAAGTATGTCCTCTTGGAGATGGACCGCATTCTGAGGCCAAACGGGTATGCAATCATCCGGGAATCCAGTTACTACGTCGATGGTGTA
This sequence comes from Hygrophila difformis, assembly GCA_030278955.1. Lineage (NCBI taxonomy): Eukaryota > Viridiplantae > Streptophyta > Magnoliopsida > Lamiales > Acanthaceae > Hygrophila > Hygrophila difformis. The sequence goes on from JAOANR010000003.1 coordinate 57,504,681, forward strand.
GCCGCCCTTGCAAAAGGAATGAGATGGAGCTGCCGTAAAGAAGAGACAGAATATACTGTCGAGACAGAGAAGCTGTTGATCTGCCAGAAGAAGCTGTGGTACTCGAAGCAAAGTTCGAAATGATACCAATCGATACGATATTTTGTATTAGAGATCATATCAGCAGCAGCAGCAGCAGCAGCAGCCATAGAAGATAAGTTTTTATACCATCAAGAACATTAATTATTTGTTTCTACAAAGAAAAGAAAAGAAAAAGAGAGGCTTGGGATAAAGATCAGATTCATCCTCTCCCAATAGAAGAAATGAATTAATAACCTCCAGGTTACTACATCTCATTATCATTATATAGTTTTTATTATTACATGCTTTTTGACACAGTATTAGTATTATTCTTTGGAAGGAAAGAGGGGGCTGTCTGCTGTTGGTTTATTATTGTGTTTTTGTTACATTTCCTCTTGTCATTTCACCCTACTGAAGCTGTGAAAAATATATATATAAATGATAAAAAGGGGTGGTGTTGTAAGTCACAGCTGGTTATCAAGCTTCCATTTTTATTTCTCTACTGTAGTATTCCTGAATGAAACATTCTATCAATCAAAGCTCATGTTATACTCGTCGTTTTTATTATAATATAGTAAAAATTTAAATGGCATTACCAATTGCACGAGATTTTTTTTTTTATAATGTAAAATTGCTGTATGATTGTTGCCACACATCATTGATATGTGGGCTTCTGCCGACATAAATGCAATCCTGTAAAGTGAGGAACAGTTCTATTTAAATGAAACAATAGTACAACTACAGTGTGATTACACCAAATCTCACCAAATGTGATTATATCATATTACCATTATTATTACTATTATTATTAGAATAAGAATATAATTGAATCAGATAAAACTTGACCGAATTAGATCAGACTAAAATATACTAAGATGATACCGCCAAACCATATATAAACAGACTAGAGCTAAAATTTACGCACTCCTTTCACCAAAAAAAAAAAACTTTACACACTCCTACTATATAATTAGATTGCAGAATCAACACCCTGCTAGTGCTAATATTAATATGATCTGCTCTTTTCGTTATGCGATCAATTGGACACTACATAGGTTAATTATTTCATTGATGAGATGACATTTATTTCCCAAATTTGACGAGAAACAAATGGCATATTTTGTTTCTTCTTTCTCACTTGTGTTTCCTTTTTCATCTCCAACTTTTGAAATTGTTGTTTAATTAAATTGATCCGCTGTATCAATTATCTTTGAACATGCTTTCCAAAAAAACATTAGTATCTTTGAACATTACTATTATTTTCTAAAATAAATTTTTTTTTGCAGCTATGGATCAAAGGGACACCTAGCAATCAGCACGGTGCGATGTAATTATATATGTCCACATTTAAAAATCTTTGATGCAGTCAGCCTAATATAATAAAGCCCACAAAGTAATATGTGTGGGCTGGAAGCGTACAAAATGGGCTTACAGTTATGCCTATAAATTTTGGGGCTGTATTGGCTGTGCAATATTACGTTACGTAGCTACATTCTCAAACTTTTAAGTATTGAATTTGTATGTTCAAAAGTTTTTGGACGCGCATTGTAAGCGATTTGTTTATTTCCACTGCTTTTTTTCTTGCGAATACTCTTGTGTGCAATTTTACTAAGTTTTGAATCAAGAATTGCATTGCTTTGATATGTTTTTAAGAGAAATTTTGCTTAGATTCAATAAGGTTTTTGTTGATTTCGTCATATGCGGCAGTTGAATTTGATCATTCTGCATTGTCTGTTGGGGTCGAGAACAGAGATTGAGCCTGTAAATGCTTTTTCCTATGGATGAATGCTATTGAAATGTTATAGATTGGATATTCCAGTAGATACATTGGATAGATGTCATCTGCATATCATGGGCGATCGATTTTTTAATTGAGATCACATATGAAAAAAAAAATGAAAACTGATCAATTTTGATTAAAATCGACAAAAATCTATGTGATGGTGGATTCTTGGATATGGTGGGCCTGTGCAGAATTGGGATAGTTTGGAGGAGGGATTGTAATCCAATGAGCTAGATGTGTATTTGGTTGAAAATGTAGCTACTTGTGATTGTTGGATGCAAATTTGCTTCATACCTCCTTTCAGAGATGAAGATAATTGTCTGGAATTACTTTCATATGTGAATTCTTCTCTGGTCTCATATGTTTGTGATCTTTTAGGTGATGATTGTAACTGAAATCACAAAAAATGGGAGGTGGAGAGGAAGGAAAATCTGACAAAGGTCTCACCCCTGAAAACCAAGGTGCACCGGGATATCCTCCGCCAGGGCAGCACATCTCAGCACCGGGAGGTTACCGCCGGGTAGCTATCCACCACAAGGGTATCCACCAGCAGGATACCCACAAGGCTATCCCCCATCAGGGTATCCACCACAAGAAGGGTACCCCCCACAAGGCTATCCCCCACATGGATATCCTCAACCTGGCTATCCACCACAAGGCTACCCCGATGCACCACCACAAGGCTACCCTGGTGCGCCACCTCAAGGCTACCCCCACCCTGGCGGCGCATCTGGCTCTACAAAGTCCGGTACTATCCTCAACGCTTCATTTGCATATATGATATAAGTATCAAAGTGAACTTTGATGGTCTGGTTTGGTTTATGTTTTCATTTTTTATGAAATGCAATCTTTAATAAGAACAATAGTATGAATGGCCGTGCTTAACGAATATTTTTCGTCATGTGTTGTGCTTATCAACAATAGATGATTAGATTCTACTTCTGAATACTTTCTTACATCACAACTATAAAACTGTTATTAGCAACGCCTCGGAAAAATGTTGTTAAGAGTATCATTAAACCGAAAATCTGGGTTTTGCCACACATTTTATTTTTCATTCATGTTTTAGCAATATTTAATCGTTGCTAAATACTGACCACATACTACTCCATCAGTCCCACTTAATTTGTCTTGTTTGACTTTTGCACACAATCCAATGCACGTTTTCAACCGTTAATATCTCAAAATATATACAACAAAAAAATATGTGAAATATATATTCTAAAACTACATGATTATACAATTCTAACAAGATCCAACTCGACTATTTTTTTCTAAATATATACTTGCAATAAAATTGAGTCGAATTTGAACAATGAACAGTGTCAAAAAGTCAAACAGGACATGTTTGGTGGGACGGAGGGAGTATTTTGTTGTGGTATAATAATCTGAAGTATATAATATATAAAAACAATATCTCTTATGAACAGTAACCTATCAATTCTCTCTCACAAAAATCCCCTTATGAACAGTAACCTACCTACTTCCCCAACATTTACTTTCTTCACGCAATCCAATACATATTTCTAATGAAATAACTCATAAATAACTCAAAATGTGTAGAAGAAAAAATTCTAAAAATTTGATATTTTAAAACTACATGATGAGACGAATCTAACGAGATCCCACTTGACTATGTTTTTCTTTATATAAATGTTGTATAAGCATTAGTCGAAGTTGAATAATAAATAGTAGCAAAAGTAAAAACAAAAATAGTGCATTTTCAAAATATAAGAGAACCAAATTTGAGCCAAATTCACGTTAAATAATTTAATTTCATTAATTATTATAGATAAAGAATACTACCAAATAAAAGATGTAACAAAAACTTTATAGGTTGATAATTGAATAATAAACAGTAGCAAAAATCAATCCCTTTTCACTATAAAAATGAAGAAATTATATAATATATAAATAATGGACTTTCAAAATATAGGGGAACCAAATTCGAGCGAAATTCACATTATATAATTTAATTTCATTAGTTATTATAGATAAAGAATACTACCAAATAAAGGATGTAACAAAAATTTTATGGGTTTATATTATATTTATTTTTAAAGATATTTCAATATATTTGATATTATTCTTAACCAATACTCTATTAATTGAAATTATAATTAAAGAATATATTGTACTTCATATCATTAATAAGTACTTTATAAATTGATATCATATTCATTAATGCATAAGAAATATTTGTATTAGATAAATTAACTAAATTAAATAAATTGCAATATGATAATAAGTTGATGAAACTATAGTCATTTTAATTTGTCTATGGATTCAATTCATTTACAAGAGTATTTCTTATTTTTTTACTAATTTAATTTGGAAATATCTATATGAAATTTCTAATATCTCAAAGCTTTAGGATGAATCAATATCAATAATCAATTATCAAGTACAATACGATTTCACGTACTTTCTTTGTCAATGTATTACATTATAGTCGTGAGTAGAAATATTTTTATCTTTTTCATTTTTTTGTCCTTTCAATTATTGTTAGTAGTATAAGTATTTTTTAAGATACTAAATTTTAATATATGAATATTGGTAATGATATATGTTGGTCGATTTCTATGTAATGTATAGATGTACTCATGTAATACTTAAAATAGTTTAAGGAGGTTGAAGAATGTAATCGACTTAATAAAATTGAACAATTTTATTTATTAAATCAGATAATTTTATTCATATTGTCCATAATTTCCGCCCATTGAGCGGGGGAAATACTAATAATAATAATAATAATAATAATAATAATAATAATAATAATAATAATAATAATAATCTTTGCCTATTTTTGGTGATCAGGAGGGATTGGAGGACTCATAGCTGGAGGTGCGGCGGCAGCTGCAGCCGCCTTGGGGGCCCACCATGGGCACCATGGGTATCCTGGCATGGTCCATTATGGAGGGAAGTTCAAGCATCATGATAAGTTCAAGCATGGCAAATTTGGAAAGCATGGCAAGTTCAAGAGAGGAAAATTATTTGGGAAACACAAGCATAAAGGCATGTTTAAGAAGTGGAAATGATGCCTGCAGGATGTGTTGTATCCAATTTTCACCTTGTTATCTCTCTAGAATCCCCTTCAGAATAAGTATAAGATGGTACTGCAAGATAAGTAAAACTATCGTCTATCTATGGATTTCAATCTGTTCTTCTCTAGTCTTATTCCAAACAACTCTCTCTGGAACTCGATAATTTTTATTTACATTTCATTATCCAATGGTTTGTATGATCAATTCATGTCTTCATCATTATGACTCGTCTTTTTAACCTGCAGATGGTTAATTAGCGAGTTTTAATTTATAGATTGGAATTTATTCAGACTCCTTAAGCAGTCTATGAAAACTTTGATTTCAACTAAGGTCAAAGAAAGAAGAATAATGAGAAGAATTCATGCAATTAACCTCGAAGAAATTATATATGTCATGGAAATGGCGCATAGAACCTCTTCCTCTTTCACCCGCTAGCATGGGTTTTTTTTTTTAATGTTAATTTTCTCTATTTAATAATAACATGTCAAACCACATCTCGGGGTCAACTGCTAACATGAGGCTGCTTAGTGCCTCTGTACTCCTCTGTCACACCAATGCACGCCTTCCAATCGAAGACCCCTTATCCTCCTAATCTTTAATTTTATTTCACTTTCTCTTGATGGTTGGAGAAGTCTTATTTTTTCTAATGTCATTTCTAAAGAAATATATATTAGGAACCGAAAAATTCGATAGTTGATCTTTCTTTCCAAAAAAATGTATTTTTATTTTCGTTTTCTTTATTTTTTGTTTTAGAGCTCAAGCCACATAAATTACAAAGAAGATAGTATATGGAATAGATAGGGGGTCAGGAGGGAAATCGAATCCCTAATCTTATGTTGAGGGGTCTTCGATGGGAAGACACACATTGGTATGACAGAGCAGTACTAAGGCACTGAACAATCTCATTTTAGCGGTTTGCCTTGAGATGTGATTTAGCACATTGTTATTAAGTGGTTATTTTTCTATTCGGGTGGACAAAAAATGAAAGTTGTACATAAATAATGGGATGAAAGAAATATTATTTATTTTAGTTATATAAAAAAAATTTAAAATAGGCCACCAGAATGATATGATTTTCACTTCGGGCCAGAAAGATGTTGGCCCATGGAGTGTTCCTGCATTTGGACAAAATCTAGAAATGGCTCAAAAAAATGATTATCTCGAAAGTGTATGTATAAACATTAAAAAAATACTATAAAAAATAATTTAGGATGTAAATTGGAAATTTATTCAATACATGAAAGTTGATGTTGATGATAAATTTTGAAATTTACTCATGATTGGTCATTAGTTTTTTTTTTTTTTTTTTTTTTTTTGTGGGGGTAAGCCAAGAGGCCAGAGAAGGTCAAACGATACAAACCAAACAAAGCAAAGAAAGAAACAAAAAGCAGGGGACGGGGAAGACACTGAAACACAAACACAAGAGACCAAAAAAAATAATAAGACAGCCCAATACTACAGCCTAGGGTAGCAAACAGGCTTAATTATTAAAATGATACATACTCCGTATAAAATAACTCGTTCCCAAACTAGAATGAAATCACCATTTCAATTGGCTATCACTAACAAATACTTCTTATAGAAAGAACTGTACTAATCGACGTCTGAGTTGGCGACGGGGTAAAAAGAAAACTAAAAAATACATGAACAGTAGAAATCACCACTCCAGATCATAGTTGTTAAGATCCCGATCCTGATCTTAGGATCTTACGATTTTACGATCACACATCTCTAAAACGATCCCGATCCTTGTAGGATCTTAAAATTAGTAAGATCCCGATCCTGATAGTAGAATGTTACGATCTTATGGTCATAATCCCTCAAAGCTTCTACGATCTTACGATCATACCCTCTTAAACGCATAAAATTTTTGTAGTATTTTATGATTTTGGATCAAAGTAATTTTTTTTCTTTAATTTTAAACTTAAAAGCTTGTATTACTTATGTATGATGTGTAAAAAACATAATATGTATGTATGCGGAAATATTTTATGTTTGATTGTAGGGTTTCTGTATTGTATTGTATTAATTAACATGCAAGATTCATAAATACACGAAATAATGCTTTTAATTGTTAGTATGCATAATTGAGTTTATTCATTACTGCAATTTCATAAGATCTTAGATCCCGATTCGATCCTACGATCCCGATCTTGCAAAAAGAAAAACGATCCCGTATAAGATCTCGATCTTAACAACCTTGCTCCAGATAGTGATTTGTGAAAAAGAAAATTTTAAAAATAAAAAAATTAAAGTCGCCAAACGAGATGGCGACTTGGGAGAGGAAAAAGTAGCGTGAGTGTTAATCATATGGTGGCGATTTGATTTAAACCCACAAAAAATGAATTACAAAGCAATGTAGTGTAGTTTAATATAGAAGCTGATTATAGATATTAGCAGGGCCGTCTCGAACATTTTAGAGGCCCCGAGCGAAAATAAAGGAAAGGGCCCCTATAAAATAAATTAAATTATATTACTTTAATAATATCTTATTGTATAAAACTATATAAAAATAAATATGAAATTTTGTCAAAAAGCATATTATTTAATTTTTTTTACTAGAAGATCAAATGAATTATCAAGAAATAGTTTAAAAACTAAACTAATTTTTATCAAAAGAATATAATTTATATAACAAAATTAATTAACATGAAAAGCACAACGTCAAATGATAATGACAAAAAACTATAGTAATTAGTAACAAAATTTAATACATATATTATAAATATATAAATTTTGAAAATCAAAATAATAAATTGATGATAAAGATACTAAAATACTACTAATATTAATAATAATATTGACAAATGAAATAAGACATGTATAAATAATCTAGGAAAAAAGGCCAAATATATCATTTTTGTTTAAAAAAAAGCCAAATATATCCTTTTTTCTATTTTATTACCGAATTTATCCTCTACATATGCTAATTATATCCGGAAATATCCTAAATTCACTAATCGTGGAATGCCTGCTGACGTGGCAATAAATCAACTTAAACCATACACGCTAGATCGAATTTGAAGTATGTCTCAATTAGGGCTGGGGAAAAATACCGAATATACTGCATACCGCACATACCGTATCGAAAAAGTACCGAAAATATCAAACTTTTCGGTATACCGTAATTTTCGGTATGGTATCATACCGTACCGTAAGATTTCGGTACGGTAACGGTATAAATTTTTTGATACCGCGGTATATCGCTACTGACCGAACTTTGGTATATACCACGGTTTCGGTATATACTGTGATACCGTTATATACTGTAATATCGGTATGTTGGTATATAGCGAAAGTTCGGTATGCCGGTATATACCGCAATACCGGTATGTCGGTATGTAGTGAATGTTCGGTATACCGCGATACGGTATGTCGGTATGTACTGAATGTTCGGTATAGCGGTATATACCGAACTTACCGGAATATCGGTATGGAAATATTTCATACCGAAACTTTCGGTATACCGAAATGTTCGGTACGGCAACGGTATGAAATTTTTCATACCATAAAGTTCGGTAAGGTATACGGTACGGAGAATTTTTTTCGGTATGATACCGTACCGAAAATTACGGTATACCGAAAATTTTGATATTTCTTTTTTCGATACGGTATGTGCGGTATGCGGTATACTCGGTATTTTTCCCAACCCTAATTGAGAGACACTTCAAATCTCATCCAGCATGTAGGGTTTAAGTTAATTTATTGCCACATCAGCAGCCATTCCACGATTAGTGAATTTAGGATATTTTCGGATATAATTAGCATATGTAGAGGATAAATTCGGTAATAAAATAAAAAATGATAGATTTGGCTTTTTTTAAAACAAAAAAGATATATTTGGCCTTTTTTCCAAATAATCTATTTAAGTTGTGTCACTAAAAAAAATCAATGTAAGTTGCATAACATTAAATAAAAAATACTCCATCCGTATTCAAAAAATTTTAACACCTCTTTTTTGGCATGTTTTGAACTAATGTTAACATTTTCTTTTATGATAGTTTTTTTTCTATTCACACTACTTTTTTTCATCTCTTTCTCTCTCATCTCCTTTAATCTCCACCACTCATAAATTATAAATCACGTGCAACTACCCAATGTTAAGATTATTTTTTTTGGCTTTACATGTTGAGATTATTTTTTCGGTAAGTCATGTTAAGTTTATTTGAATAGGGAAGGAGTATGAAATATTGAAAAAACAATTAAAAAACTTGTAAATTTTTTTAAGAAAAAAACAAAAACAAAAACAAAATAAATAAATAAATAGTCAAGCGAAAAAAAATAAATAAATAAACTTAAAAGGGGCCCCTAAAAAATGGGGCCCTGTGCGAGCGCTCCATTCGCTCAAGCCGAAAGACGGCTCTGGATATTAGATAGAACAACAACTAAGCTTAAATGCCACCTTCACCTGCCTCTTTTTATTTATTTTTCTAAAAATTATTTCTTCAATTAAAAAGCTACTCGATCGTACAGTACTTTTAAATTTATTCTGTTTCGACATACTATTTCTTCAAATTTTTTTTTTAAGTTTAGAGAATGATTTTGAAGGTAACCCGGACAAGAGTTTGTAGATTGTAACTTTCACTATCACTTTAATACTTCCTCTGTATTTTAAAAATTGCTATGGACCCACCCAACACGCAATCCAATACATATTTTAAACCATTAATAACTCAAATTCGTTATAAGTAAAAATTCTAAAAGTTCGATATTTAAAAACTACATGACGAGATGAATCTAACAAGATCTCACTTGGCTATATTTTAACTTATATAACCATGATAAAACTTTAAGGCCTAGTATATGAGTGAACATTAGCAAAATGTCAAATGTAGCTAAAAAAAACGGAGGGAGTATTTTTTATTTAGCCTTGTAGGGCACGTTTGGAACACTGTACTGTATTATGGTGTATTGTATTATTTAATGTGGGTGCATTGTATTATGATGTATTGTATTAAATTAATGTTATACATAGTGTTTGGTATTGATGTGATATTACATCATCATGTATTATATTTTAAATAACTTAATAAAATAATTTTTTTCTAATTTATTAATAAATAATATACTTAAAATAAATTATTTTTAAAAATACTTAAATTAAAATAATTAATATAATAATAAATAATTTATTAAAAATATTATTTAAATAATTAAATTAAAACAATTAATATATTAATAAAGAATATATATAAAATAATATAAATATAATATCATAATATTTAATAGTTATGAGATGCATAAGGAAAAAAAGAAAAACAAACATAACTACAAAATAATACACCATAAACCCACAATTCCACAAGGTATTAAATAATACATCAAACCCCTCATTAAAATAATACTTATACATGTCTTAAAACTCACCAAACATAGGATAGTATTATTTTAATACATAATGTTAATATCATACACCCTAATACATCCCAATACACCTTACCAAACATGCCCGTAGATCATAGAAAATCATCCAAAGTCAGCTAGTTGAAATCAATAATTGCTATGTAGCCATTAGAAAAAAAAACGGAGGTAGTATTATTTTTTAAAATGTATCACAAGAGTGGGGATAAAATAAAACCCTTAAATATATAATATAAAATTTTATTAATAAAATCTTTCTATAAATAATTTTGCCCGTTTCACAAAGTAATTTTAAAATAGACTACTATCATTTTGTAGTTTTAAATATACTATAATGTGGGGATGGGGACTTACTCCCCGACTCCCAACCTATGAGTTGGAGGTTCGATTCTCCATCCAATTTTTTCTATACTTTATTCCCTTTGAATTTGTGTGGCATGAACTCCATCATCATTCCCTAGCCTGTATAGATTGTTCAACAAAAAAAATACCTAATATACTCTCTCTTTCCCATTTTACTTGTTTTGTTTGGCTTATGTGCACAATCCAATATATTTTTTCAATCGTTAATATCTCAAAATATATACAATGAAAAATTATATGAAATATATATTAAAAAAATCTAATACACTTTTTCAATCGTTAAAATCTCATAATATATACAATGAAAAATTATGTAAAATATTTATTTAAAAATTACATGGTCATACGATTCTAACAATACGAAACTCGACTATTTTTTTCACCAAATATATAGTTGCAATAAAATTGAGTCAAAGCTGAACAACGAACAGTGTCAAAAAGTTAAACCAGACACATTAACTGGGACGGAGGTTATAAGACTTATCTTACACACTTTCTTTTCTTTCAATAAACATACAAATATAATTATTGTGATGAAATACTAACCCATTTCATTAAACTATTCCAAAAAAATAATGTAAAACAGATTTTCTTCTACAATCATGCAAAACATTTTTACTTTTTTTTTTTTTTTTTATAGAATCGCATTGGGGTGATGATTCCTCATTACATTTTTTTTTCTTTTTTTTTTGTCTGAAGTCGAAACACTTTATTTATTTTTCCTCTTTCAAGTCGCAATCTCGTTTGGCGACTTTATTTTTTTTATATATATATTTCTTTTTTTTGCAAATCGTCATCTGAGGTGGCGATTTCTACTGTTCTTCCTATAAAATATTATTATGTTTTAGTGATCGCAAATTGCGATGGCGATTTCAAGCTAGTTTAGGAAGACATTATTTTATATGTATTATTTGAATAATTAATTAAGCCGTAGCAAACAACCAAAGCATCCGCTGCCAATGCCCTTTGGATGAAATCCGTCGGAAAAGCCCACTTGGTGTAAAACTCTTCCTCCTCCACGCTTTGCCAACCCGTCGGCCACCTTGTTTCCCTTCTCATCTCCAAACATGCATCCAATTAATACATTCCTCCAGCCCATTCTACGATATCTCCCGAATGCGTTCCACTATCGCTGCATAATTAAGGATGGAGTCTGTTTGGGGTTCTGATAGCAGCTATCAAATGGCACCACCTTGGGAGTCCAAGTACTAGCTAGCATAAGGTGACTTTCTTTTCCCCAGATTCAAAGGAGAGCTTCCAGTCCCATAGCCACCGCCGCCGCATACAAGATAGAAGTAGTCTTCCCCCAAAAAACCACGCACACCCCCCGCGGGCCCTGTGATCCATTGTCCCCGCCGCCCCCGGCCCCTCCTTTCGGAAACCAAACCCAACCCTGACCACCTCCCCAAAGTACTCTCTATACAGCTGCTGGCGTCTGAGTGAAGTATGGTCCCCATTAATTTTTGCATTGCTATCATCGATCATTCCATCCAGTGATATGAACCATCTTCCCAATATATCCCCCTAATTAAGCTACAGCTAGCAGAACATGCGTGCCCTTCTACCACTTTCCTCTATTTCAATAGCTTCGATGTTCTGCTGCCTCCCTGGGGATCCTCTCACAGTGTCCAAAGGGATCTGAAAAGTTAGTTGAGCCCTTTCCAGATACGTACTGTATTTGGTCCAATTACGTACAGTAGTAGAAAAATGCTCTGACCCCAACTTTCCGGGCATTCATTCTCCACAGAGGGAACAAATTAAAAAGGGGATTAGATAGAGGCCGCCATATTCCTTTTCTTTTGAAACGGCGGCGGCTATTCTCCACAGATTGGTCATTAATTATTAAAGATAAAATAAAACAAAACCTATTAGCTAGAATATACTCCGCTTAACCATAAGTACTTTATGCATACAACAGAAGCCAAGTAATATCAAGATTATTAAAGTAGTACCTCAAACAAAACCTGTTTAGTATATTTTTATTTTATGATGACGACGACTATATATCTTCTTATGCGTTCGACTCTTAAATTAATACATTTATATATCATTTAAAAATAGGATATAAACAATTGCTTGCTTATATATTAATCATTTTAGAAATAAATTAGTTATAACGTGAAATGAATTAATAATTTCACTATATTAAAAATGTTCTTTATTATTATTTCTAAACAAATATGAATCACGAATGAGGGAGTAACAAACAATTCCAGATTACATTTCTCTATATTTTCAACATTAGTTGGTTAATGTTGGAATTATCTGTCGACCAATTTATAGGTCCAAGGGAAACACTTGGTATATATTTTTATGCAATGTTCTTTAATAACCTTTCTGCTGTAGTGTTGAATGAAACAAAGTGAAGCTTTATTATCTCCTCTATGCAATGGGTTAAAGTAAATATAAGTACTACATATTAAATACCCTCTGTGGCTATAAATGAGATTCATGACCCTTGGACTTTAGCCGAGTGCAATTGATTCAAACAATATAATACGGAGTATAATTTAAACAAACAAACAAAATATTGAAAGATGAGTGAAATCAACATATATGAGTTATGACTACTAAATAATCATTATGACATTGAACGTTCATAAATCATGTCTAGAAAACAGAGGAATTGCAAAATGATTATCACCACCACTATAAAATCATACTACTATCGAAAAATCAGAGAAAAATGCAGAATAATTATCAACCACTACAAAAAAAATAAGAGGCCCTCCTTCATAGCCTCGAATTCAATTGAAAAACTAAAAAATCCTTGGTAGTATTTGTTGGAAATATTAACTCCCTTTCCTCATGTAAAGCCGAATAGAGTACTATGAAATGGAATGATGGGTCTCGAAACTACAATTTTAGGATCTGTTTTCATTCCAGTAGAAGTTTGCTGTGTGGAGTTATAAAGCTGAAGGTCCTCAGTGTACTCCTGGGTGGGCACTACTTTAAGTAAAATCTCATTTTCATTTTTTAGATACACTGGACGTATCCACCTCAAGTCATCAATTTTTGGCCAATACAAATGGAGCTTCTTCCAGGAATACTGGCCACCATCAATTTTCAATTGAAATGTTTCTTGCCGGGACGCTCCCCGGAAAATCATATGCAAGCATATGTGGTTTCCCATTGAAATAAAACTCATTTCATTAACCTCTCCATAGTCATGTTGTACTGGCTTAGGCAACGTTTTGAACTTTTCTTCTCTTGAATCAAAACATACTATTTCAATGTCTCCAAAAGCAAAATCCTCGGGGAACGACGATGATGCAATCCAGAAGAAATCACCATTCAGAGATGAGGCTCCTCCTTTATAAGGTGAAAAATCATCTGGGTCTTCCATGATGCATTCATTGACCTCCTTCATCTCAGTCCAATGGTTATTCATACAGTCAAAAACTGCATATTTGATCATATCAGAAATGACCACTTTACAACTTGCTGCTGATGGATCATAACAGAGGCCACAGAAGGCATCTTCATAATCGAATGAATTTTCGTATGGGCACTGAAAATTTATACATGATCCGGTTGATGGATTCCAAACTTCGTACATCATTTTTTCTCCTGGACGACCACAAGTTGAAGTTGAGAGTATCAAGCCATTACAACAACATAAATTACGGCACCTAAATGAACTTTCTGATGGATAGGCTATTGATAATCTCTGGACTTCTTGACCCTTGATTTGGATCAAATGACCCCTTTTATGATTTTTAGATATGCTTGGAATCCAAAAAATATTGTGGGTAGAGCTCTTGATATATTTGTGATAAGCCACATGAAATTGGTGGCTAGTGATGGTGCTAGCCCATGAGTTGGAGACAGTAGTAAACCTAAGGAGTGACTTGATAGGGAGTCGTAAGAGAATGTTTTCAGTCAACTCATCCGTAGGTAGATTTCCGTCCATACCTGCAAGCAAGAACAAGAACAACAAATTAATTAATTAATCCAGGTATATATACAAACCAGCAAAATTGGATCCGCCCCTGTTTGCCTGCCAACCTAAAAAGTAAAAGCTTTGAACATTTGAGGAACACGTTGATTCTTCTAATATTGAGATGGCAAATCAGAGATAATTAGCAAAGATGGAAACTTGAATTGAATTGAACACATTATCTGCGAAGGCCACGCAAATTAAATAATATCTTGTGAATTGTTATCATGATCACTCATCAGGAATCAATTGAACGAATGAATATACTGTCTGCAAATCAAAGTAGCATGGAAATAACTCCAAAGCCCCCATCTAACTTCATTCAAAGTATGCATCTGTTAGTTCAAAACAAATACTAATAGTTATGAGAGAAGAATAAAAAGCTTGGATTTCTTTCCAAAGAAAATAAAAGCCCAATCGACGAACAACCAAGAAGCAATAATCCACTCCACCATTGGAAAAAAAAAAAAAAACACTGGATGGGGGAGCAGTTGTATAAAACTCTTGGAGCTATATTTTAAGACCAGAAAGAGAAATCATTGATTGCCGACTACATACATACCTAACCTCTGTTGAGTCAAAGTTTTGATGGAAGTTCACAGCCGATGTTTGAACACGCTTGAAGAACATACACAACTCCAGTCGAACATGTGCACGGAAGATCTTTCCTTTGGAGACTGGAATTGGCCCAACGGATCTTTCCTAATCAGAAGGGAAAATACTAATGTTTGATTGCAGGAAATCCTTCTGAATTAGAGAAAGATCAGTCAGCCAGAATTTGGGGCTAATCACAACGGCTCTTTCCCCATTTAGCAACATGCCGTTTGAAGTGACAGAGCTCACTGGATAAGAAGGGTTTGGAGGGATAATTCAAACACTTCTCTGGACCTACATTCTGAAATTACTCTGAAATCTCTCTAGAGCTCTCGGAAACAATTGGAGAAGTGTTCTCGATCTTCAGCCTTGTGCACACAAGAAATCCATCTACTGCTGGAAGATCGACCAAGCCTCGAGCACTGTTGTTGATTACTATCTATTCTCTGTTCAGTTCTGAATCGGAGATCCATCAAGGATAGTGCTTGAGGTGAAACAGGAGGAATCACCATATTCTATTCACTCATTCATCGAAGGAGGTGTGCCTCACAGGTTACTTCAGGGGAAACTCAAAGTGGTTGCTTTGGGGAGTTGAAATAGGTGGGAAGCCTACACCAGATCCGGAGAAGGAAGCTGGTCATCACGACTATCTGCCTGAAGTTTGGAGTGAAGGCTGTCAAAGTTATTTCATCTATTGTGTGTGGTTGTAAGCCATTGTTGATAACACATAGTGAAATAATCTCCTGGATTGGTATCCCCCAGACGTAGGCCGAAGGCCGAACTGGGTCAACAACTCGTGTGTTGTTTATTTACTTTGTGCTTGTTTTATTCCGCTGTGCATTTTATTACACTCGATACAGTAATCTGTTTGTTCATTGGTGGTGTTCAGACACTTTCAGTGAACCACTGCACAAAGTTACTCACTTGCTTAATCCAGTGGACCTAACAAGTGGTATCAGAGCCACACTCTTGCGAGAGAGATCTGTTGAAGCAAGATGAGTCAAAGGTGGAACTACACCCAGCCCCCTCTTCTAGATGGCACCAACTTTGCCTTCTGGAAGAACAAGATGCGATCCTTTCTGATGTCCATAGATGATCTGGCATGGAATGCTGTTTTGGTCAAATATGTTGCTCCCAGTGTTACCAAGGATGGTGTGACCACTCCCAAAGACATGAATGACTGGATCAAGGAAGAAAAGGGTCTGTCGAACATGAACTCAAAGGCACTGCATGCCCTCTTCAGTGCTGTGTCAGATGACCAATACTTCCTTATCTCCAACTGCACTACTGCATATGAAGCCTGGGAGATCTTGGTAAACTCTTATGAGGGTACCACATCAGTAAGGAGATCTAAACTCATTTCTTTAGATGCTGAATTTCATAGAATGTGTATGGATGAGCATGAGACTGTTAATATCTTATTTGGCAGAATTCGAACTCTAACCAACCAAGCTCAACAGCTTGGGAAAACTTACTCGAATGAGGAGATTGTGACTAAGATTGTAGGTACATTTCCGGAGAGGTTCTACCCCAAGATTGCTGCCCTAGAGCTTCAAGCAAACTTTGCAACTATGAGTGTTGATGAACTTATGGGAATCCTACAGTCTTGGGAAATGACTCACTGCAAGAAGTTCAAAGGAAAATCCACAGCTTTCAAGGTGGAAACTAAACCTCCGAGCTCATCCTCTGGCAAGGAATCAAGTCCAATCCATGATGCTGATTCTGAGGATCTGGATGAAGAAGACTTGGCACTGCTAACCAAGAAATTGGCTCGTTTCCTCAGAGATAAGAAAACCAAGCAGTTTGGAAGCAAAAGGGGTGGCAACTCTTCTAGCAAAGGGTCAGAGAGAAGGAGGTCTGAGAAACCTGTCAAGAAACACTCCAAGGAATCCTCAGAACCCAAAGGTCCTCAATGCTTCGAATGCAAAGGTTTTGGTCATGTGAGAGCTGATTGTGCTAATCTCAGAAGCAAGTCTCCTGAAGTCAAGAAGAACTACTGTGCCACGTTCAGTGATGAGGATTTTGTGGAATCCAGTGATGATGAAGGAGGAGATGGAGTTGCCTTCGTAGGGTCATGGGATTCAGAGTCTGAGTCTGAATCAGTATCTGCCTCAGGTAATTCTTCATCTCATGTCAATACTATTATTACTGATGAAGCTTCTGTCTCTCCTTTCAGGGATTATGACCTTGAAATTGAAACTCTTGGGAACATGTATGATGAGGCCAATTTCAGACTGGAACAAACCTGTGATGAACTGGATGGAGCTCTTCTCGACCTTGTGGTAAGCAGACAGGAGATCACCTTTCTCAACAATGAACTGGATGAGTTGGTAGCCAAATATTATGTACAAGGAGAAGAAGCAAGGAAATACCTTCAGGAACTCAACACCTACAAGGATGAACACTTTACTCAATGGAGACAACTCAAGGATGCTGAGAATAGACGAGATGAACTGGAATACCCAGTTGCTTATCTGGAACCTTCTCACAGGGACCTATCTGTTACTGTGGATGAGTTAGCAGTCCAAGCTGGTGAACTCATGACTTCTAAAAGGGAACTTACTGAGCAAGTGGAGCAGCTCAGTGCTGAGAGAGATAACTTCCAACAAGAAGTGATCGGACTGTCTGAGAAGGTTCACAATCTCACTACAGTCAATGGAGCACTCGTTGATCAAGTCACAGATCTCACCTGTCAGAAGGATGATCTTCAACATCAAGTGACTGAGTTAACAAGTCAAGTCGAGGAACTTTCTGCTAAGGTCACAAAGTCAGAAGAATTAACCAGCAGATTAAACAAAGGGAAGGATGTACTTCAAGAAATCATTGCTGCCTCTAAGTCCCATGGAGATAGGAGAGGAATTGGTTATGTGAAAGGTTGCACTTCTTCCACTCAAAGGGTCTTTGTCAAAGAAGGAAGCAGCTCATCTGATGTATCTAAGGATGAAAGGAGCTCTTCTGACAACTCAACCAAAGGAGCCAGCTCCAGCAGGACACCCAAGAGGAGGAAGAGCAAGAGGCACACTCCTGAAGGAGACCTTCTGAAATGTGATTACTGCAGGTCCTTTGGACACATGACAAAGGCATGTAGGCTACTTGCAAGAGATGCCTTGTCTGGACGACCTATGTTCTGGCCAAATGAGAACTTAAAAAAAAATTTTTGCCAGAAGAGAATGGAGAGCCAAATGGAAGATGGTATGCAATGTGGCTTTCCACACTGCCTCCAAGTCTGGAAAGAAGTCATGTTGGTACTTTGACAGTGGGTGCTCAAGGCATATGACCGGGTCAAGAGAACTACTTACCAACTACCAAGAGATCAATGGAGGTCATGTTGTCTTTGGTGATGGCATGAAAGGGAAAGTCATTGGAATGGGGTCCATTGCTGAAGAAGGCTTTCCAGCTCTTGAGACAGTCTACCTTGTGGATGGGCTGTGTGCTAATCTTATCAGCATCAGTCACCTCTGTGACAACAAGCTCAAGGTGGTCTTTGATGATGAATGCTGTGAAGTGCTCAATGCCAAGAAGAAGTGCATCTTCAAAGGTTACAGGTCAAAGAATGATTGCTATATGTTGTCACAATCTTGTTTGTTTGCTAACAGTGCAGGTTCCTCTGTAACTCAACTGTGGCATGAGAGGCTAGGTCATTTGAACTTCAGAGATCTTATTAGACTAAGCAGGAAAGAAAGTGTGAAGGGTTTGCCCAAACTAAAGAGGGATGACGCTGTCACTTGTAGTGACTGCATAAAGAACAAGCAATACAGGACTTCCCATCAATCCATTGAGCAGTCGGGTTCAGTCCGATGCCTTGAACTCATTCACATGGATCTTTTTGGTCCTACAGAGGTCAAAAGTCTTGGTGGTAAGCAATACGTTTTGGTATGTGTTGATGATTACTCTCGATATACTTGGGTATCTTTTCTCAGGGAAAAGAGTGAGGCCCTCAAAGCCTTCGCCAAGCTGAGCAAACAGCTGATCACTGAAAAGGAATGCAAAATCAAAAGGATCAGAAGTGACCATGGAGGAGAATTTGAGAGTCATGCATTTGAGGAGTTCTGCAGTGAACTTGGAATCAAACATGAATTCTCTGCTCCAAGAACACCTTAACAGAATGGAGTCGTGGAAAGGAAAAATCGAACCATTCAAGAGATGGCCAGGGTTATGCTCAACTCAAAGGATGTTCCTCAGTTCCTGTGGGCTGAAGCTGTTCACACTGCCTGCTACATCTCTAATAGAGTCCACTTGAGACCCAAACATCAGAAGACTCCCTATGAACTGTGGAAGGGTAAAAAGACTACCATATCTTACTTTCATACTTTTGGTAGTACTTGCTTTGTTCTTAATGACAGGGACCATCTTGGGAAGTTTCAAGAGAAAAGTGAAGAAGGAACTCTTGTTGGATATTCTTCCACAAGCAAAGCCTACAGAGTCTATCTACCAAACTCCAGAAAAGTGGTTGAATCTGCTAATGTTACCTTTGTTGACAAGCCTAGCAGATCCCCTTGCCCTGCTGATGCTAAAAATCAAGAAGACTCTGGTTTGAACAACTTGGAATCATCTTCCTCTGACAACAAGGAGAATACACCAGCTCGTGCAGTGGACACAAATACCAGCTCAGTTCCTCCTACTCCCTCAAGAAGGGTGCACAGAAACCATGATGAAGATGACTTGATAGGTGATCTTAACGATGGGAGAAGGACTCGGATCAAGAAGAAGATTGACTACAAGGAGCTAGCAGGTCTACACTGCTTCACCTCCAGAATAGAGCCAAAGAAGGTTGAAGAAGCTCTGGAAGATGAACACTGGATTCTTGCCATGCAAGAGGAACTGGAACAGTTTGCCAGAAATGAAGTATGGTCCTTGGTAAAGAGACCAGATGATGTGAATGTGATTGGAACCAAATGGATCTTCAAAAACAAGTCTGATGAAAATGGCAACATCACCAGGAACAAAGCAAGGCTAGTTGCTCAAGGGTACACTCAGATTGAAGGAGTGGATTTCTCTGAAACCTTTGCCCCTGTCGCTAGACTTGAGGCTGTCAGGCTGCTGATAGCCATTGCTTGCACTTTCGAGTTCAAACTTTATCAGATGGATGTCAAAAGTGCTTTTCTTAATGGGTGGCTGAAGGAAGAAGCTTATGTAGAGCAGCCAAAAGAATTTGAAGACCCTCATTATCCAGACCATGTTTACAAACTGAACAAAGCTCTTTATGGGCTCAAACAAGCTCCAAGAGCTTGGTATGATCGACTGTCATCCTACCTACTTGAGAAGGGATATGTTCGAGGCAATGCTGACAAGACTCTCTTCATCAAGAGAGAAGAAAAAGGGTTTCTGATAGCCCAAATATATGTTGATGACATAGTGTTTGGATCAACCAGTCAAGCCCTGAAGGATGAATTCATCAGTATCATGAGTAAGGAATTTGAAATGAGTCTAGTTGGTGAACTAACTTATTTCTTAGGTCTGCAGGTTACTCAGAAGAAGGAAGGAATTTTTCTGAACCAATCCAAATATGCTAAGAATCTTGTGAAAAGATTTGGGATGGAGTCCAGCAAGGCTGTTCGAACTCCTATTGGGACTAGTGACAAATTGAACAAAGATGCTTCTGGTAAATCAGTCGATTGTAAATTATATCGAAGTATTATTGGTAGTTTGTTGTATCTTGCAGCTAGCAGGCCAGACATCAGTTATGCTGTGGGAGTCTGCGCTAGATATCAAGCTGATCCCAAGGAGTCACATCTCCATGCTGCAAAAAGGATCATCCGATATGTGGCTGGAATTGTTGATCTTGGAATTTGGTACTCCAAGAACTCAAGCATTCAGCTCATTGGTTACAGCGATGCAGATTGGGCAGGGTGTGCTGATGACAGAAAAAGCACCACTGGAGGATGCTTCTATGTTGGAACAAATCTTGTGAGCTGGTACAGCAAGAAGCAAAGCTCTATTTCCCTCTCCACTGCTGAAGCTGAGTACTTAGCCGCAGGAAGTTGTTGTGCTCAACTCCTTTGGATGAAGCAGATGATCAAAGACTATGGCATTGATCACAAGGAGCTGTTCCTGCTGTGCGACAACATGAGTGCGATCAACATAGCCAAGAATCCTGTTCAGCATAGTCGAACAAAGCATATAGAGATCAGACATCATTTCATTCGTGATTTGGTGGAAGAAGGAATTATGTCCATTTCACACGTTGGGACTGAACAACAACATGCAGACATATTCACTAAGGCCCTGAATGGTGATCGGTTTGAAGCCCTTAGGCGCGAGCATGGGCTTTGCTACATGGATTAAGATGCTGGATCAAACTCTCCCCCATGGTGTACACTGTAAGATCCAATAGGCCCAAATCTATTCGTGTTTTCTAATTTTGGGTTGCAGGATTTATATTCTCTAGGGGGAGAGATTAAAAGCCCATCAGAGAGGCCCAAATGTCAAATCCGAACTTCCTTCTGATGGTGCTGGTCCAGGAGCATATCAGTGTAGTCTCTACTCTGTCCAATCACTGGCGGGAAAGTATATTTTATTTCCCTATGATCTCGTGCAGAATCATTTCATTCTCTGATCTTGCTCGCTTCGTCTTCCTTGTGCTTTCGCTTGTTTTTCTTTTTGCATTCGCTTCACTTGTTTCTTGCCCTAAGAGCTCTTGTGCAGAATTTCAATGGTAAAAACAAGGGGATTGAAGAAAGCCCTTGAGGCGTCTGGGGAACCCTCTTCTCCCACAAAGCAAACCACTGCAGAGGGTGATTTTGGAAAATCCCTACAGGAGTGGCATAAGAAGAAGGCGAAGATTGAAAAGGCTCGAACCACTGTTCCTAGCGGCCCTTTGGACATTAGGAATGAACTCCGAGACACAGGGGTAGCGGTTACAGAAGAGGAGGAACCCGTTTTGGAGGTTGAACCCACGTCCACTATGGAACCCTCCAACTCTCCGACGGTTGAAGAACAGGCGGTTACTGCTAATGAGGAGCCTATTTCTATTGATGATCCGCCGCCTGAGGATGCTGCCACCATGGATTCTCCCAAGAACTTGCGTACTCTAGCCAAGGCTGCCTCAACCTCTTCCAAAGGAAAAAGCGCAAAGAAAGGTAGTAAATCTACTTCGATTTCCTCTAATGTGGCTACTAGATCTTCTACAGGGAAAACGACTGCAGCAGAAACCACTTCAGTGGCCCCTCCTAAGCAACAAGGAACCCCATTGCTGCTGTTCCCTTGACTGCTGTTGCACCTTCTAGAGTTGTGTCTCAAGGAGCCAAGGAGAAGAATGCACCAGTCTCCCAAACTACAGGTCAAACCAGTCGTGGAAAATCATCCAAGAAAAGTGCTTCTCGCCCCAAAGCTGTTGTAGACCCCATTCAGACACTTGCTTCTGCTACTGATCCCATACCTCCTTCCAAGGAACCTGGAGTAGTCGAGAATCCTATCTCTGAGGAACAAGGGGTAGAGACTCAACCTGCTGATGACAATGTTGAGGAATCCTCTGGAGAAGCGTCTGAGGAAGAGGGTGAACATGTCGAGGGAACTGCTGGAGAACCTGAAGGAGTTACTGTGGAAGAAGAGAATGTGGGTATGACTGGTGAAGTCAATGCTGCTGAATCAGAAGAGGAAAGCTCTGAGTCCGAACATGCTGAAGCTGCTACTCAAGTTGCTATTGGGACAGGTTCTAAAGTGGCCAGAGTACCTATTGAGAAAGCTCCGAGAGTGGAAGAATCTGAAAGTGAGTATGAGGTCTCAGGAGAGCATCACACTGAGGGGGAGAAATCTGAGAGTGATGAAGTCCAGGTTGTTCAGAAACCTTCTCCAAAGGTTCAAGCCTCGGTGTCCAAGACCATCAAGTCCACCAAGAGAGTTCGTGATCCAGATGAGGCTCCTGAGGATCGAAAGAAAGCAAAAGAAGATTCTAAAGGAATTTCTAGCCGGATTGATAAGCAACTGCCTTTGCACCCAGGAAAGGCTTCTGGATACAAGTTCTACTACTCGGCTGCCAGATCATACTATGACTCAGTATTGAAGAAGAACAAAATTCGTGTGGAGAGCAGATTCTGTGGGAAGAAGTACCAGGAGTTGGGATGGACCATCTATCTTGAGGAAAGGGACTTGTTTGAATGGGCTTCCAAATGGAACAGGTTCAGACCTGACCTAGTAAGGGAATTCTATGCCAACCTCCAAAAGGATTTTCTCCAGGAAGGATCAACTTGGTATTGCAAGAATTACACTAGAGGAATCATCTATGAAGTCACCTCGGCCAAGATCAATAACCTGCTTGGTCTTCCAGAAGTCTCTTTTGAAAGTGTCTACCAACCAGGGACTGCATTTGATAGTGACTTGGTAGCCCATGCAGTGACTAAAGGAGAAGTTCAACACATGCCAGGCAGAGGAATCAGTCCGAAGGACCTTACTCAGAAGTACCATTTGCTCTACAAATTTTGTGCCTCCAAATTACTGCCTACCTCAAATCACTCCTTGGTGTCCCGTGAGATGTGTCACCTCATTTATGCCATTGAAGAAAAGGAACATATCAACTTTGGCTACTTGGTACTCTCCCAGTTTGGCAAGCTTGCTCAGACAATCAAGAATGATGGAAAGACCCTACTTCCATATCCTGCCCTGATCACTGCATTTCTGGAATCTGAGAATATCTTTGGAGATAGGAAGGAGAGCACTGATGAGATCAATGAGTTTGCTCTCTCCCAAGCAGTGCTCAAGAAAGTACCAGATCTTCCAGGCATTGATGGATCCCTCAGTCGACAAAGTGCTCTTCATAGAGCAAATGCCATCTTCTCCAGTGTCACAGATGAGGTCCGGATGCTGAAAGATGCCCTTGAGGCTCTGGAAAAGAAGCTGGAACAGGGTCGTGCTCTCATGCCAGACTACTGGTCCGATGAACCTAATGCAATCTCTCATGCTGATGATGATGATGAAGAATCTGAGGAGGGTTCAGATGAGGAGCCCGAGTAACTTTTGCCAGGAATTGATCCAGAGGGGGAGTAGAAATCCAAAAACCTTTTGCTGCTGTTGATGATGATGAGCTCTTCCTGCTATTCCTGCTGATGCCAAATGGGTAATATCTTCCTAACTCTTAAACTTTTTATTGAGTTCTGTTTTTAAGAAACTCTGGTAATTTTCTTTTTGTTGTGCTTATGATGTGTGTCTGCTGATTATGGATTATGGTGATGGACTGATGAACATGTTTTTGTTAGTTGCTGTGATGAACATGTTTTCTGGTTATTGATGTTGTCTTTCCTTTTGCTATGATGATTATTCTGGTTGTATTGTTTTTCATAGCATTATGGGATGTAATTGGTGGATGGGTTGTTGGGTTGTTGTATGTTCTTAGCTAGGATTTGTAATAGATCAGGTTGGATTTTCTGTACTGGCTCACTTCCTGTCAAAAAGGGGGAGAATGTTGAGTCAAAGTTTTGATGGAAGTTCACAGCCGATGTTTGAACACGCTTGAAGAACATACACAACTCCAGTCGAACATGTATTATTAGATTGTACGAGGGAGGGGCAGCCATCTTTAGATTGTATTATTGCCATTTCTCGCCTCCTCACTCATTTTTGACTGGAATGAACCTGCTGTGTTTTTTTTTTTTATCTGTGAGCTTCACACCATCTGATTATTAACTTTTTGAATTTCTCATCATCTTTTCCTTTATGGTTGCATACTTATCTGTTTCATGTAGTATTTACTAATGCAACCTATTGATGATGCTCTGCAGCATTTGGATATTAACATTCAGAAGGTACCCCACAAATTACCGTCCAAGAATCAACAAATTGGATTCGACCAAGGACCGCGAGCAGAAGACTACTGCTGGATCTTACTATTGTTATTTGGATGATTAATGTGTATGTTAAGAAGCTAAGATACAGAATTTCTCTACAGCCGCCTCTCTTTTAGCTGCGCGCCTGGACGTTGATGGAAAAAGATGTTGCTACCTTGTGCTGCTAGGTACCACCCATTTGTTGATGAAAGGATTCCTCAAGAGTGTTCTTTCGAAGTTGAGAGGGTCAAACGCACAAATATTCTGCAATTTATGTCGGCATATTGACAATTTATAAGAGATAGAGAATGCTTGAGCTTTGCTGGTTTCTCACAGCCAAATTCTGTCAAGAGGCCAGTTTTGGTTGTTTTAGATGATGAATTTAACCTTATTATACAGAATTTGGTAGGCATTTTGACATATGGTTGTTAATTACAATCATATTGACGGTTGCATCCCTTGTCCTTTTTTTTTTCTTTTGTTTTTTTTAAAAAAAAATATGATAATCAGGACTATGTCTTTGATTATGTAAAAATCCTAACTTATCCATGTCCAGAGATTGTGGACAATGTTGTTCTGGCAGCAAATATATTTACTTCCACTTGGATTTTGCTGCTGTCTAGAGGAATGAATAAATGATATGTGATGGTTCTTTTTTTTCTTTTTTTCTATGATTACTACGGAAAGCATTTTGACTTTCAATGCGGTGTTTAAGAAGTGCGATGGTTAAGTTCTTAGACTTACATTGTTGGACATCCTTTGAACTATTGGTTGAAGGGGAATAATCTCATCCATTTTTTAAGCTTATAACACACAAATTAGAAGGAACAAATGAGAAGGATAGAGAATTGGGTGGAAAATCGAACTTCATCCTAAATTTTAGAAGTCAGGGGAATTGACATAGGTTGTCATTCCCGTCATCCATAAATATTTCTATCATTGATTTATGTTAAATAAAATATGTGTAATATGTTTCTGAATCGGAGCTTATAAATTCCAACAAACATGTAAATGGCCTTGGTTGAAATTATTAGTATGAACCTGTTATATTACAGAGTAGTATAAATGGCCTTGGTTTATCAAAAAATTCAAGCTTCTAGTTTATTGTGTCACACTTTTTCCATTTCAGACTAGATATGTTGCCTCGTGCTGCTGCTGTGTATAACAATTGTTTTCTTCCTTCTCAAAAAAGGATTCAACAAAAGTCTGTATTTTATAGGAAAGGCAAAAGGTCTCACATGGCTGGCACCGCCTCTACTCCTCGAACGTAGGAATCAACGATTTAGACCATATCCAATAGCCGACACTATACTCAAACCCAACTTACAGTAAATATCATATCAAACAGTAATTCATCTCCAATAGGCAACACTATACTCAATTATAAGGTATACAATTTAGAAACTATCTTATATAACGATGTAATGCATATAAATGATCTTACTTGAATGCATATAGTGAAATCAAATGTAACATGTAACATATCATGTTTGCAAGATAACTTGTGTAAACATATTGGTGAAGATTGCTCATCCCCATTTTCCAATGCCACCCCAAAACTGTAAAACGGCAAGCCACCCAAAAGTTCATCTCACAAATATTTTTTTCCGAAGTAAACCGTACGAGCATGGAGAGCTTCAACGAGACAAAATCCATGGATCTTGTAAGATCATATTATTAAACACCACAAATTATTGTAAAGCAGTTAGTGTTCGCCTCAATTTCCACTTTATCCATCTCTATAGGAAATCATTCAAAATCGCATCGTTTTAACTTTTAAGCTAAACAAACGAGTGGGACCTAAATTATGCAGAAAATTTGCAATAGTTTACAACAGAAGAAGCTTCAACTACATCTCTGAGGTAAATTAAATCTCATTGTTCGTAGAGCAAACATTTAAGTACTAGTATCTACCAATTTTGGTACCTTTGCTTGGTCTCCTTTGGCGCTGAGGATCTCTGGGAATAGTGATGCAACACCTTTTCTTATGAAAATGGGGGATGATCCTCTGATTGATTCTGTGGAACCCTTGGTTTCCAACCTGGTTTTTCATCCCAATATATGTCATAATATATGTGGCCTGGAGAAGCATCCGTCACACAGCACCATATTCCTGTGGTACCGTTGTACGCGTCTCCTGAATCTTTGTTCCTTAGCCTGATCACAAAGATGCGGGTATATTTGAGGAAACCCGAACAGAAAGATGTGTGCATGTAAGAAAAGCATGTAAAGTAGAAAATAGTAGAAGATTGCCTTGTCAGAGAATCCTGAGAAGGCATCCTGCATCGTGGAAAACTGCAGGACTTTGACATCATTGAAGGCTGAAAATGTGCTCGTCAACTGTTGGGAAAGCACGATGTAATTGAAATAAGTCCTAAAAATTATCACAATATTAGAAAGCGTGAAAGTTGTTAAACTGTTGTGGCATAATATTGATCCATTCGAAATTCCTTTATGCCTGTGTGAGCTATCATGCTAATCGGAACTTAAATACCATTATCAATTAGACCTAAAATCCAAATGACCTTTTCTTCTGTACTCAGCTTAGGGAACTTAATGGTTTTCCCTTGCCTTGTGATGTTTGAAACATCACAACCAGGTGATCCTCCGTGACAAAGACGCACATCAAGCCATGAATCTTTTACCTGAAATAACAAGGGACGCGTTAACCAGAGAATAAAGATAATCCGATCTATGCTCATTTGGAGTTGAAGGGATAAACCTTCTGGGGCATGTAAGGATTGTCAAATAGAGAATACTCCCTGATCCCAATTCCAGGTCCAAATTCCTCCTCTGGCAATTCTTTCAGCATTATATTCACCTGCATTGTGTGTTTTCATGGTGGATCAATCAAACAAAAGAAGTCAATTTAATAAAAATTTAAGAAAGAAGTTTTTGGTTTGATAGAAAGAAAGGTCCAATTGCTTGTGTTAAGTGTCCTACATCGGTAATCGAGTGGTTCCCCCTTGTTTATATGGATAGGAGCTACTCCATCCATAGACAATTGGATTTCAGTTGGAAGTTCATATCCATGACTTAACATAATATTAGAATTTTAGAACATGGGTACCCCTATTGGGTGTGTAGTTGATCCTGAAACTATGGATAGGAGTTTCCATTAACAGAATGTCATAAAGTTAAAATGGCTATATAATCCTTGCTAAAAATTTATGACAATAAATTATTGGATCTGAGCATTACTCGCCTTTAGATTCTCAGTACATTCTTGATAATAAAATTGTAGTTCAGGGGGAACTCATTAATACCTCAAAAACATGATCCAACGGGCATAGGAAAGGCTGTCTAGTCAATGAACCCTGTAAAATTCCAGGATGTCCAAACCACAGCCTATCCAACCTGCACCATAGTGGAGGCATTACCTAAAATCAATGACGAAGGTAAAAAAATGAATTTAAAAAAAGCAGATTTAAGAAACTAGAAAAGTTATACAAAGTAATACATAAGTTATGAAGTATCTCCTAAACTAAAGGCCTCATTCAACAATGGAGACTTCAATTGAATATGAAAATAAACTGACAAAATTAAAGCAGCAGGAGTAATTGAGAAAAAAGAAAGAAAATTCGTAGGAGGATAACAGAGTTCATTATCCATTTGAAAGTGAATTGTGATAGGAGAAATAAAGATATTTCAACAAGGTATAAAGCAGCAAAAAGACAACAATGAACAGGAGATTAAGGTGTCAAACATTGCAACAGTTCTTACAGTGTACGATTCAATAATGAAGCGATGGCAAGTGCAGTCCTTATCTGTTTAATCTGAATATCAAAGTTCGTGTTAGCAAGAAACACATAGTTGGTGCAAAATCACACCACTAAGAAACATCCACAAGCACATACTTGGTAATTGACCAGAGCAAAGTGTGATTCAACGTTATGCTCTCCTTCCAAGAACAAGCTCTTAGGAATACCAGGTTTAAATGTCAGGAATCCTCCTGCAAAAAGATTGTCCGCAGGAATCAGAATACTAGTTCGTATAACGTCAATTAGTATATTGTGTCAAATACAACAGCATTTGGCATAATTAATTAATTATTTACTTGAGCTTTTCTTGCAACTTAATATATGGACATCAAATCTCATTCTGCACAACTCTCTTAGTCTTTTTAACCATTTCTTTAACCTTCATCTTTTTGGAATGTGGGAGTAGATAGTAATAGGATTCAGATATTGCAAAGGTATGAATGGCTTAAAGTGGACAGGATTGAGAAACACTAAGAACCTGGCGTATCATAATATTCTGGTGGATCATAAAAAACCATAGCCTCCCGTAACCGGTGTTTTTTACATCAGTACCCGCATATTGGAAAGTGGTATGTACAGCATATGGCTCCAGTCTAAGCTGTTGGTACATGGCCTGACAGGAAAAATTCTTATTACATCCGAATGTTTGCGTAAATTATGTGCTCAAGCTTACAACTTTATAAAAACCCTTTTTGTCAAAGAAAGAACTAGTATTAAGCTAGTAAGCCTGGTTCTTCAAATTAATATAAGACCAAAAACTGATGCACACACCCTCCCCCGAAAAAAAAATTAAAATAAAATAAAATTAAGAGCACCTGGACAAAGTAGGTATGACCACTGCAAAAAATGCTTGCTGGGAGAAGGCCAAGCTTAAGAGTTCCATCATAGGCATACATGAGTCCACTGTCATCGTCAACAGCTGGGTCCATCTGCTTGTGCATAAGATCATTGAAACCATTTTGATCCCATACCTTATCATCATTCAGAAGCATTTTCTTCCATTCTTCTGCCAATCTCATTGATGGCTCAGTTGGCCTCCAGTGAAATATTCCTATGTTGTAAGCAGAACCTGCTGTTCTCATGGAAAAGAAGCATGGGATATCAATCAGATAAAATAAGGGGAATTCACACAATCTAGTCCACCACAGGGCCAAAATTTATGATGAATACACTAATGTGTACTGTGTAGTCAAAGCTTATGATGAAACACAGGGAGCACAACATGTGAATTAAGACAGTTCATTAGATCATTTGTTGTACATACTTGAGTGAGATGGGAATAGAATAATGGTTTGTATAACTAATCAAATCTGATGGGATTACGTCCCAGATTTATCCATTCACGCTAGTCACACTGTAAATGTTATTAGGACCACAATTATTTTAGTCATCACCTCCCAGAAATGGGGAAATCTCTGACAGAGATATACACCAGTCCTCATTAAATTTTTGGGGAAAATGTCTACAGAAGAAAAATATTTCCCAGGATGTTTTACCTAGTTTCCAGTCATCCAAACTGTCATCAAATACAGTTGGTGAAACATGATCCGTGGAAGTCAGTATATCAGCATCAGGAAATCGAGCAAGATAAGGAAGGGGGTTCTGTTCAAGAGAAGTTTCACAATGTTAAAAATTTAGCAGCCGGAAATTTGGGTCATCCTTTTCAAAAGATGACAATTTGTGTATTCCTCATATATGGGGGGGTGGGGGGGTGGGGGGAGGGGGGGTGTTTCTGTCTTTCTTTCAAAGGGGTGATCATAGGAACTAAAAATGAAATGAATACAGTGTGCAATGGCATTCTCCACTTTGTCAGTCCACATAGATGAGTGATTAAATGCAAACTGACAACACAATAACAATCCCCATTATGGAACACCAATGTGTATCACAGCATATAGATAACAAAGCACAATATTAATCACACAACTTGTGAATCAGCGAACGGTACAGTGTCTATTCATGAGATCAGAACAGAGTTTCATAGAATTCACGATAAAATGGCACAATGTTAGGAATGCCTCACATATCAGCAATTCAAACCCCAGGAAATCATAGAATTTACCAGACTACCTAAAAGTTCAAAATAATTTACTCGACTAACTCCATAAAGCACAATAACAGCTGTTTTCACGGAAAATGTCTAGGAGTAGAATTAAGTAGACTGGACTTGAGAATTGAGATAATGAGAAATATCTGTTAAAAAGTCAATGCAACTAATTGTTTAAGCATGAAGAATACCTTTAACCAGACCATGTCTGTGTCACACATCAGCAATTCAAACCCAATAGGTAACAATGAATTTATCAAAAGAACTTTCTCCCGTCCCATCTTGTGAAAGGATGCTGAGCCCCAGCCAACATCCACTGTGCTCATATGGCTACCCATATCAAAAACTGGAATACCTTTCCAGTAGAGAACCTCCATCAATTTTGTGTCCATGGCACCTAAGAGCAAACTTCTGTATGTCAAACCACTTGAATGGCAAAGCATCTCTTCAGTAAATAAACAGCACATAAAAACTCACCAACAAGAAGATTATCGACACCCATATCAGTCAAATGTTTAACCCATGTCAGAACGAAATCCTTGAAAGCATAGTTGTCAAACGTCACAATTATGACATTATCCTTCACTCTTTCCTGAACCAGTTCCTTTGTCAATTTAAAGTTCTCTAGAGGTGGCAATTTTGATCCAGCAGGAGGTGCCTTCCAAATTGGTGGCGGAATTTCTCCCTTGGATACTGATGGCGAATTCGGTACAGCACCTCTCACTACTTGCTGAGAAGAATTTAATGGTCCTACTATGAACGGTATCAAAAAGTAAATATAAGAAGAATGATGAATAAACCACGAGAAGAATCAATTCAAGCTTTGAGAGAAATGGAAACTAAGCTCAATAGTCCAGTGGTAAAATTGTTTTCTTTACACTTCTCACAATACTTAATTTGGAAAACCATTTACACAAAATGACCAGAGGATGAACCTGAAGCATGAATTTAATGTATCAAATCAAAATTTTAATATCCATAACGTGCTACAAAATCTAAAACATAAATCAAATCTGAAAGATTTGACCAATTCTAAGATCACAAATTGGATCAACAATCACTTTAAACTAAAAGTCTACATACAACAACCAATCAAGAAAAGCCACCTAACTTTAAACAAAAAGAGAAGAATCAATTTCATAAGCCTCCACCTACCTTTGCGCGAATCAGAGGAGGCATATGATCCTAAGGAGGACCATGGAGAAGAGAGAAGATTCGAACTGGTGAAAACCGCGGAAAACTGTTAAGCATGTTGGTGGCAGCAAACATGGACGTCAACCTGGTTGCATTGGAAGTGAGTGAGCCACGGTGGTCGAGCATGATGCAGATCTCAAAGTCTATCTACCTGTTCTCCTGGGCTATATCCATTTGTTTATGTTTGGGCCTTATACCATTGAATGGGCCTTGTTATGTTGGGCCTTACCTTTCCTTGTTATCTCTATCCATTAGCTAGTCCATTAGCTAAGTATATATTGTGGAGTCCTGTATTGTAAACATTGATTTTTCAGATCATTCAATACAAACTCCATTTATTTACATCCAGTGTGTTAGCTTCTTCATGGTATCAGAGCGTTCGATCCTCTAGGATTGCTACTGAGATTTGTGTGTTTGCTCCAATTGCTTACGTCTAGCTTTTCGCACCTCTATTGTTGTGCGTTTACCTCTGTTTGCTATGTCTACCACCACAGAATCATCTGCAACTGACGCAATTGCAGTTAACAAGGAATCGCATCAAAATGATGCAGTTAAGGTGTGCAAGGAATTGCTTCTCACAACAGCAGATCAACCACATCTCCAGCTGACTCCAACACAGTTCGATGGAACTAATTGGATCACCTGGCGTCTTGCTGTACGCAATGCACTGCGGATCAAGTCCAAGGAGAAATTCATTACTGGTGATTTTTCAGCTCCTGCTGCGGACGATCCGATGTACGAACTATGGATCAGTGTTGATTGTCTCGTTCAGAGTTGGCTGCGCAATTCACTGACTACGGAGATTGCTCGACAACTCGTGCATATTGAAACAGCTCAAGCACTGTGGGGAGAATTGGTTGAAGTCTATGGACAGACTGGAGGTCCACAGGTGCTTTTGTTACGAAGGAAGTTGGCTAACCTGACTCAGGGAAACAGGTCAGTAACGAGTTACTATAGTGATCTTAAGGCTAACTGGCGTGACCTTAGGGCATTGAAACCTTTTCCTGCCTCGTGTAGCTCAGAAACACATAAGGCTTTAAATGACTCTGATGAGTATGATCTGCTAGTACAATATATCATGGGACTGAGTGATGAATATTCTCATGTTGGTAACCAAATTCTACTGCTGGATCCACCACCATCGGTCTGTAAAGCTCATGGTATGGTGTGTAATGTAGAAGCTCAGAAATGCAACTCTATTGCTGGAGACTCTGGTACATCTGGTTTCATACTTGCTACTGTTGATAAAAATGCCTCTGAGAAGCGTGGATCTGTTGTTTGCACTTATTGTAAAAAGGTTGGTCATACTAGAGATAAGTGTTTCCAGTTATCCAATAAGAATGCTGTCTGCGATCATTGCAAACGAAAAGGACACACCAAGGCCAATTGCTTTCAACTTACTGGAGTTGTTCCCGAGTGGTACAAGGCTCTCACTGACAAAGCAAAAGGAAAACCAGTAGCTGCTGTCACTTGTGCTGTCAATGACAAGGCTACATCTACTGATCTCACAACTGATTCAGTGAGGATTTCCAAACTTGAAGAAATGTTTGAGAAGTTTATGAAAACTCAGACTGCAGCAGCTAACTTCAACACTCCAGTGGACTATGTTGGTGGAGCTCTCCAAATGGCAGGTAGTTCCCTAACTGTTGCTTCTCATTCTTTGAGTAATTACTGGCTACTAGACTCAGGTGCGAGTTGTCACCTGTGTTCCAACATTTCTTACCTTATTGAACCTCAGCCTTTTACATCCTTTAAGCATCTCATTCTGCCAGATGGCACAGCTAAAGTACCCTCACATACTGGTTCTGTGAGAATTGGTGAGGGTCTTTTGGTTCCTAACGTTCACTATGTGCCAGGGGTAGTTCTAAACTTGCTATCTATCAGTCAGTTAACTCATGATTTGAAGTGCACTGCCTTGTTTGATCCCTTGACTTGTATCCTGCAGGACCAGAAAACTAAAAAGTATCTTCTCAAGGCTTCTGTGATAAACAACCTTTATCCTATTAAGCACTGTTCAAGCAAGGAAACCTTTCCCATTTCTGTTAATTCTGTTGCTTCTGATAATATCAAATCAGATTTACTTTGGCACTACAAATTGGGGCATCCCTCACCTATTGTAATGTCACATTTAGGATTGCTTTCGAATAAAACTGCTGAGTTTCCTTGTGATGTCTGTTTTACTTCAAAGATTCATAGATTACCATTCCCTTCAAGTTCATCTCATGCCAAATTACCTTTTGATCTTGTGCATTGTGATCTATGGGGTCCCTTTACTCCTTGTGATCGAAGTAACTCTAGATACATGTTAACCATTGTTGATGATGCCTCTAGAGCTACTTGGATATACCTATTAAACCATAAATCTGATACAGTGTTACTTCTCTCCCAGTTCTTCACACTTGTCAAAACTCAATATGATAAAGCTGTCAAAATCTTAAGGTCTGATAATGGTTCCAAATTCTGCAATCACAAATGTCTCACTCTTTTCAAAAGCCTTGGTGTCATTCATCAAACTTCGTGCACTTACACACCCCAACAAAATGGGAGAGTAGAAAGAAAACACCAACATTTGATTCAAGTTGCTAGGTCTCTTCTATTGACATCAGGTGTGCCTAAGCTATATTGGGGGGATGCTCTTCTCACTTCTGCCTATATCATCAATCGTCTCCCTACTAAAGTTCTTTCTTGGAAATCCCCCTGTGAGATACTCTATGGAACCAAACCTGATCTTTCAAATATCCACTCTTTTGGCTGCCTATGTTACATTAAATTGCCAGGGCACCACAGTGGAAAACTTGATCCCAAAGGTCTGAAATGCATACACTTGGGAGCTGCTGTTAACAAAAAAGGGTACAAGGTTCTTGACCTCTCTACAAAGCAAATACACATATCTCGAGATGTCATCTTTTTTGATGATATCTTCCCTCTTAAATCTCCTGTTCCTCCTACCTCCTTCACTCCCATTGCCCTTTCTCCTTCAACTCAATACCTTGTACCTGGTACACCATCTATTGTTCCATCTTCACCATCTCATACCCTTTCCTCTGAGGTGCCCACTGCCCCTCAGCACAGTGCCTTATCCTCTGAAGTGCCCACTGCACCTCAGTACACCTTGCACTCTCCCTTGGCTCCCACTGAGCCATTGAGGCATACTTTCAATGATACATCTCCTGTGGCTCCTACTGAGTCACAGTTAGCAACTTCATCTGGAGACGTGCCTCTCGACACTCCTCCATCCACTGCTTCGTCCTCAACTGAGCAGTGTCTTTCACCTACTTCTGGAACACAGGCTACAGCTCCATCTGAGGCTGGTATGACTTTAAGACCTCGAAGGATGATCAAGCGCCCTGCCAGGTATGATGACTATCTGTGCTCATCAGTTACATCTGATTCCACTTTTGTACCTTGCTCTTACACTCAAGCTCATGGGATACCCAATTGGCACTCTGCTGTGCAAGCTGAATTAAATGCCTTGGAGGCCAATGGAACCTGGGATATTGTTTCTTTACCAGATGGTAAGCGTCCCATAGGTTGCAAGTGGATTTTCAGGATTAAGTACAAGCCTGATGGGAGTGTAAGTAAGTACAAGGCTCGGTTAGTAGCCAAGGGCTTCAATCAACAATTTGGAGAGGACTACAATGATACTTTTGCATCAGTGGCAAAAGTTGGCAGTGTGAGGATTTTGTTTGCCCTGGCAGCATCCTTTAGGTGGACTTTGTTCCAGCTTGACGTCAACAATGCTTTTCTTCATGGCAACCTTGATGAAGACATCTACATGCATTGTCCACCGGGCCTTGGTGCACCACAAGGAAAGGTCTGTAAGCTGAAAAAGTCCCTCTATGGCTTAAAACAAGCACCTCGTCAGTGGTATGGTGCCTTGTCTTCCTTTCTCAAGAGTCTTGGTTTTGCCCCAACCTACAGTGATCAATGTGTGTTTACCAAGTTCACTTCTCTTGGCTTGGTCCTTATTGTTGTCTATGTGGACGATATACTCATCACTGGAGCTGATCTCCAGGAGATTACTGCTGTTAAGACTGGTCTTCACAAGCAGTTCACAATTAAGGACCTTGGGAATGCTGCATATTTTCTTGGCTTAGAGATTTCATCCACCTCTGAGGGTTACTCTATTACACAGCAGAAGTATACCTTGGATCTTCTAGCTGACATTGAAGTTCCCAAGAACCCCAAAGTCCATTCTCCATGCCCTGCTCATAAAACTCTTGGGAACACTGGAGTTCTGTTTGGGGATCCTCATCTGTACAGGCGAGCTGTTGGCAAACTTCTTTACCTTGGCTTTTCTTGTCCGGACATCTGTTACAGTGTCCAACAATTAAGCCAATATATGCATGCCCCCACTGAGGATCACTGGCAAGGGGTTGTTCAAGTACTCCAATACCTGCACACCAGTCCCTCCATGGGCATGTTCTATCCCTTTGATCTACCTTTGGAAGTAAAAGGCTTCTCTGACGCTGATTGGGGGAACTGCCCAGTGTCTAGGAAGTCTCTCACTGGCTTCTGTGTCTTCTTGGGAGGTTCTTTGGTGGCTTGGAAAACAAAGAAACAGAACTATGTCTCTCGAAGTTCCACTGAAGCAGAGTATCGTAGCCTAGGTGCTGTGGCTGCTGAACTCCTCTGGATTGGCAATCTCTTCAAGGAGCTTCACCTCCCTTTGCCATCTCCTTATCCCATCTATTGTGACAATTCCTCCGCTATCCAGCTTGTTAAGAATCCAGTGCATCATGAGCGCACGAAGCACATTGACATTGGTTGTCTTTATGTTCGGGATTACTTCCAACAAGGATTCATCGATCCCATCTTTGTTCCTTCATCTCTTCAATTGGCCGACATGTTTACTAAGGGTCTACCTCCCAAGGTGTTCCTGTCATGTTGCTCCAAGTTGAACATCTGGCGCGGTTCATCTTGCGGGGGGGATGTTAAGCATGTTGGTGGCAGCAAACATGGACGTCAACCTGGTTGCATTGGAAGTGAGTGAGCCACGGTGGTCGAGCATGATGCAGATCTCAAAGTCTATCTGCCTGTTCTCCTGGGCTATATCCATTTGTTTATGTTTGGGCCTTATACCATTGAATGGGCCTTGTTATGTTGGGCCTTACCTTTCCTTGTTATCTCTATCCATTAGCTAGTCCATTAACTAAGTATATATTGTGGAGTCCTGTATTGTAAACATTGATTTTTCAGATCATTCAATACAAACTCCATTTATTTACATCCAGTGTGTTAGCTTCTTCAAAAACACGTAGAAGGAAGAGACCAAAATTCCGACAATCACAGTGACGTAGACCGTCAAGAATAATGGCCTGGATTTGCAGCCTCCTTCACCGAATTAATCGAAGCCATTTTCCCAATTCCCCTGATGACGAAATCCCCCAACTTCAAAAATCAACAACAGAAGAAATACAAACAACCGCCAACCAAACTATCCAAATATACACGAATTCTTCCTGCAAATAATTCTTCCTGACTTCAACAGAAGAGGAAGACTTTTTCTACTCTATTAATTAATTTTAAGGCATTTATTCTATTGGCATGGAAATAATGGTAAGTCGTGGTTAGCAAGTTGAGCTTCTTTTTTTGGAATTTTTTGGGGCAGTTATTGATTTACACTATTTTTTTTAAAAAACTTGAATTACACTATTTTAATATAGTTATACTCTATTTTATTGATGAGAATTATAATTTCGGTTTTAAACATTACAACTATTTGGATCTATTCTATATCAATCTACATTAGAAGAAGGGATGAAAACTTAGCTCAAGTGGTTAAGTCCCTTCACTTCCAATAAAAGGTTGGAGGTTCGATTTCCCACCGGTCCCTTATCCCTCCCTTTTATTCCCCTTTGTAATTTTTATGGCATGGCCTCTCACCATCCATTTTCCTAGTTTGTATAGGCTGTTCAGCAAAAAAAAAAAATCTACTCCTACATTAGAAGTCAATGTCTTTCATTATGGAAAATGAAAATTTGACCACCAGAAAATGGCTGCATTGTGAACTTGGTCATAGCAACCAAAAATATACTCTATGAGTATTTAAAAAAAAAAAAAAGAAAAAGAAAAAACATTGACCCTTAAATTGAACCATTTTTTTTTCGAGGGAGATAAATTGGACATTTTTTTTATATACATAGATGATATATGTAATTTGAATGCAATAGTATTCTATGCTCTAATAAATAGCTGAATGGTAAAATGCACAAATAATTTGCCCAATCTATATAATAAATCCTAAATACTTTTTTGTCTGTGCAGACTCTTTTATCCTTATTCAATATAACTAATTCTTTTTAATATTTAGGGTTATATCAGTAATTATACCATCATTTTATAATCAATGGCTACAATTAATCCACGTCATTGATGATTAATCGCTGACTAATTCCAACTCACCTTCCACATCATCAATATCTATATTTAGAAAATAAATCTATCTATTAATATAATAAAATCTTCAGAAAATCTTTATATATATCTTAAAAAGATATGAATTTTTTATGACACTTAAAAGATATAAGTTGATTAAAAATATATAATATAAATTATTTATTAGTATATATATTTTAATGAATATTATTGTAATATTATTAAATTATTTAATTTAGGTTAAAATTTTATGTCTAAAATATATAATCCTATATGAATATAATAACCATATTTTAAATACAAAATACATCACTAAAAATATATATTGAATAATCAATTTATAATATGTATAATAGTAGGGATGATAATCTATATAATAAATAACATATTTTTATTATGTTGACTATATTGTCCTTTTAAGTTATTATTAATCTTTTTATAAAAATTATATATTATGGGTTTAAACAGTAATTTTACTTCAAATATATGCATATCTATCATAAAGATACATATCAAAGGTGTAGAAAATAAATTCACTTCATCCTAAAATTCAATGACCGTAGAATTGCAAATCTATTCATCTCCGTCATTTATCCCTACTATTAGAATATATAATATAATAAATCATGAAACCATAATGTAACACCCCCAATTTCAAAACATATTCTTTCGAAAGAATCATATTCTACCGAGGTGATTATTATTATTATTATTATTATTATTATTATTATTATTATTATTATTATTATTATTATTATGATCATCATCATCATCATCATCATTATTTGGCACTCTATTGCCAATCAAAATCTTGCATGGTCTTAGACATTACTTAGTAATACATTTTATTTTATTTTTTTTAATGGGGATAAATTACACTATTGTACCCATTTAATTATTTGGATAAATTTATACTAATTTATTCTTATAAGTGTGATTAGGCTTGGATAAAAATTGGTTAGTAGGAAGATAGAATCATGGGCAATTAGTGAGACCACAATTTTGTCACTTACCTTGCAAGACCTCCGGGCAGGCATTATGCTTAATATAAGGACAAATTATGTCAAAAAGAAACGGTCATCTTCCTGCTATCAATCCCATGATTGTGTCTTCCGCTATCAATTCCATGATTTTTGTTGTTGCCAAAGCTGCCAATTGAAGATTGCTTATGGTACTATAGATAACCACTACCTAAACCCTAAAGCTCTCATTAACCCGGTCCCTTGGAGTTAGAGGCTGCTCACATAGAGGGTAGTGTTTGCTGTCGATTCCTTCCTGCTTGTAGAACTTGTTCCCAGGCTCGCTCTCTGTCTGGCAATTCCTGTAAGTTGATTCCGCTTCCTACATGCGATTAAATCTTGTCGTCCAATAAATGCCTAAACTTGATCCATGGTCTTTCGTGTGACTGCTAGCATAGCAGAAACCCTCCTGGAATACCTTCTGTAAATTCATAGTTGAAGACTACAACGTGTATATATATGGTGTAAGTATATAGTCATTACAGAGTCAAGTGGGTTTGTCATTTTCAAGTAAGTCATGTGGTATTTGAATCCTAATTATTTAATTCTCCTTTTCCAAGAGTGTATATTTATATATATATATATATATATATATATATATATATTTTTGATGCAATCGTGTATATATATGATGCTCTCAGAACTATTTGCCAAATGTGGACGGTAGACTGGAAGTATAATCTAATTATATGATCATATAACATATGTTTACATCTCACTATATAGACACAGTCTATATACTATAGCCTTCTAAATAATTTAATTATATGCAACTAGAAGTCCAAATTTCCCAACTCTGGCAATTGTCTTTCAGAGCCTCACTTGAAAATTATTTAGTGGTGGACGTGTCTAAGATCTTCAATTTATTATTGTGGTTATTTTTTTTTATTAATGAACTCCCTGGTGGAATACGGTTTATGTGGAGAAGTTGGTATTGACGAGTTGATGCTTATGTGGTTTATGCGGATTGTGCGGTTGAGGGGCAGGACCGTGACGGGTCTCTAGCGACGTAAC
This sequence comes from Hygrophila difformis, assembly GCA_030278955.1. Taxonomy (NCBI): domain Eukaryota; kingdom Viridiplantae; phylum Streptophyta; class Magnoliopsida; order Lamiales; family Acanthaceae; genus Hygrophila; species Hygrophila difformis. The sequence goes on from JAOANR010000003.1 coordinate 57,544,997, forward strand.
TCGCCCCCTCTGTCAAAATTAATTAAATCCAGGTTGACGAACCTTTGATTATGCGGTATTGTGGGTCTAACCCCTAACCTCGCCTGCGGGCCTAGGTTAGGGCACCGGTGCTATAGGTTTAGACATCATTTGCGGATTTTGCGGATTATGCGGTTAAGGGTGTCCTCGTCAATATTAATTCGTCATTTTATTAAGTATAATGATTTGAGGTTATGTCAACTATTTGGTTACATAATTGTAGCCCTATGGAATTGGGATTAACTTACCAGTTTTTACTGATTTGTGTGTGCATGTCTTCTTTCTTTTTCAGGATTCGAAAATGAGACACCATGAGCATTACACGCATTGGGGGAAGGGATATGATTATTATTATTATTATTATTATTATTATTATTATTATTATTATTATTATTATTATTAATAATAATATATACTACTAAAAATATTGGTCCGAAAGAATCAAACCGCTCTGATACCACTTTGTAACACCCCCAATTTCAAAACATCAAAATAAAGGGGATGTTACCGCCACATCTCTTGGCTAAAATACTATAACACACAAATTAACCAAGAGATGCTGAGGCTTATTAAAACAAATCCTACAACTTTGGCAATTATTTCGTGCAAAATACAAAGTAGTTTAAAAATAAATGTTTTGCAAAATATTAGGAGTCTCAACGCGTAAAGGAAAAAAAATAGCATGAGTCAAATTAGATTACATATATAATCATATACAATTTTATTTAATCAAAATCATCTTTCAAAGTCCCTTCCCCCAATGCGTGTAATGCTCATGGTGTCTCATTTTCGAATCCTGAAAAAGAAAGAAGACATGCACACACAAATCAGTAAAAACTGGTAAGTTAATCCCAATTCCATAGGGCTACAATTATGTAACCAAATAGTTGACATAACCTCAAATCATTATACTTAATAAAATGACGAATTAATATTGACGAGGACACCCTTAACCGCATAATCCGCAAAATCCGCAAATGATGTCTAAACCTATAGCACCGGTGCCCTAACCTAGGCCCGCAGGCGAGGTTAGGGGTTAGACCCACAATACCGCATAATCAAAGGTTCGTCAACCTGGATTTAATTAATTTTGACAGAGGGGGCGAGTTACGTCGCTAGAGACCCGTCACGGTCCTGCCCCTCAACCGCACAATCCGCATAAACCACATAAGCATCAACTCGTCAATACCAACTTCTCCACATAAACCGTATTCCACCAGGGAGTTCATTAATAAAAAAAAATAACCACAATAATAAATTGAAGATCTTAGACACGTCCACCACTAAATAATTTTCAAGTGAGGCTCTGAAAGACAATTGCCAGAGTTGGGAAATTTGGACTTCTAGTTGCATATAATTAAATTATTTAGAAGGCTATAGTATATAGACTGTGTCTATATAGTGAGATGTAAACATATGTTATATGATCATATAATTAGATTATACTTCCAGTCTACCGTCCACATTTGGCAAATAGTTCTGAGAGCATCATATATATACACGATTGCATCAAAAATATATATATATATATATATATATATATATATAAATATACACTCTTGGAAAAGGAGAATTAAATAATTAGGATTCAAATACCACATGACTTACTTGAAAATGACAAACCCACTTGACTCTGTAATGACTATATACTTACACCATATATATACACGTTGTAGTCTTCAACTATGAATTTACAGAAGGTATTCCAGGAGGGTTTCTGCTATGCTAGCAGTCACACGAAAGACCATGGATCAAGTTTAGGCATTTATTGGACGACAAGATTTAATCGCATGTAGGAAGCGGAATCAACTTACAGGAATTGCCAGACAGAGAGCGAGCCTGGGAACAAGTTCTACAAGCAGGAAGGAATCGACAGCAAACACTACCCTCTATGTGAGCAGCCTCTAACTCCAAGGGACCGGGTTAATGAGAGCTTTAGGGTTTAGGTAGTGGTTATCTATAGTACCATAAGCAATCTTCAATTGGCAGCTTTGGCAACAACAAAAATCATGGAATTGATAGCGGAAGACACAATCATGGGATTGATAGCAGGAAGATGACCGTTTCTTTTTGACATAATTTGTCCTTATATTAAGCATAATGCCTGCCCGGAGGTCTTGCAAGGTAAGTGACAAAATTGTGGTCTCACTAATTGCCCATGATTCTATCTTCCTACTAACCAATTTTTATCCAAGCCTAATCACACTTATAAGAATAAATTAGTATAAATTTATCCAAATAATTAAATGGGTACAATAGTGTAATTTATCCCCATTAAAAAAAATAAAATAAAATGTATTACTAAGTAATGTCTAAGACCATGCAAGATTTTGATTGGCAATAGAGTGCCAAATAATGATGATGATGATGATGATGATGATGATGATGATGATCATAATAATAATAATAATAATAATAATAATAATAATAATAATAATAATAATAATAATAATAATAATAATAATCACCTCGGTAGAATATGATTCTTTCGAGTGATTTCTCGGGTATCACAATCTACCCTCCTTAAAAATCGACTTCGTCCTCGAAGTCGCTTAGCGTCTAAGGATAGAGTATTCCATGCAAGTGTTCAAGAAATGGGCATGGGAGATATATAGATCGAGAGAGTGTGTTAGCTCTGACATATAACTAAATGAATGCACATGTACGTATATGACCCATCCCCTGAGTTTTAAAAAAAATAATTTAATGCATAATTTCAAAATATATTTATGCAAGACAAAGTTTCCATGATTTTTTTTTTTACTTAAAAACATAGTAATAATATTCTTACGAGTTTAAAAATTATAATATATATATTTTTATATAAACTTTAAAAACAAATCCATAGCTTTTATGGAAATGTAGCAAAAAAAACTAAATATTTATATACTACTAAAAATATTGGTCCGAAAGAATCAAACCGCTCTGATACCACTTTGTAACACCCCCAATTTCAAAACATCAAAATAAAGGGGATGTTACCGCCACATCTCTTGGCTAAAATACTATAACACACAAATTAACCAAGAGATGCTGAGGCTTATTAAAACAAATCCTACAACTTTGGCAATTATTTCGTGCAAAATACAAAGTAGTTTAAAAATAAATGTTTTGCAAAATATTAGGAGTCTCAACGCGTAAAGGAAAAAAAATAGCATGAGTCAAATTAGATTACATATATAATCATATACAATTTTATTTAATCAAAATCATCTTTCAAAGTCCCTTCCCCCAATGCGTGTAATGCTCATGGTGTCTCATTTTCGAATCCTGAAAAAGAAAGAAGACATGCACACACAAATCAGTAAAAACTGGTAAGTTAATCCCAATTCCATAGGGCTACAATTATGTAACCAAATAGTTGACATAACCTCAAATCATTATACTTAATAAAATGACGAATTAATATTGACGAGGACACCCTTAACCGCATAATCCGCAAAATCCGCAAATGATGTCTAAACCTATAGCACCGGTGCCCTAACCTAGGCCCGCAGGCGAGGTTAGGGGTTAGACCCACAATACCGCATAATCAAAGGTTCGTCAACCTGGATTTAATTAATTTTGACAGAGGGGGCGAGTTACGTCGCTAGAGACCCGTCACGGTCCTGCCCCTCAACCGCACAATCCGCATAAACCACATAAGCATCAACTCGTCAATACCAACTTCTCCACATAAACCGTATTCCACCAGGGAGTTCATTAATAAAAAAAAATAACCACAATAATAAATTGAAGATCTTAGACACGTCCACCACTAAATAATTTTCAAGTGAGGCTCTGAAAGACAATTGCCAGAGTTGGGAAATTTGGACTTCTAGTTGCATATAATTAAATTATTTAGAAGGCTATAGTATATAGACTGTGTCTATATAGTGAGATGTAAACATATGTTATATGATCATATAATTAGATTATACTTCCAGTCTACCGTCCACATTTGGCAAATAGTTCTGAGAGCATCATATATATACACGATTGCATCAAAAATATATATATATATATATATATATATATATATAAATATACACTCTTGGAAAAGGAGAATTAAATAATTAGGATTCAAATACCACATGACTTACTTGAAAATGACAAACCCACTTGACTCTGTAATGACTATATACTTACACCATATATATACACGTTGTAGTCTTCAACTATGAATTTACAGAAGGTATTCCAGGAGGGTTTCTGCTATGCTAGCAGTCACACGAAAGACCATGGATCAAGTTTAGGCATTTATTGGACGACAAGATTTAATCGCATGTAGGAAGCGGAATCAACTTACAGGAATTGCCAGACAGAGAGCGAGCCTGGGAACAAGTTCTACAAGCAGGAAGGAATCGACAGCAAACACTACCCTCTATGTGAGCAGCCTCTAACTCCAAGGGACCGGGTTAATGAGAGCTTTAGGGTTTAGGTAGTGGTTATCTATAGTACCATAAGCAATCTTCAATTGGCAGCTTTGGCAACAACAAAAATCATGGAATTGATAGCGGAAGACACAATCATGGGATTGATAGCAGGAAGATGACCGTTTCTTTTTGACATAATTTGTCCTTATATTAAGCATAATGCCTGCCCGGAGGTCTTGCAAGGTAAGTGACAAAATTGTGGTCTCACTAATTGCCCATGATTCTATCTTCCTACTAACCAATTTTTATCCAAGCCTAATCACACTTATAAGAATAAATTAGTATAAATTTATCCAAATAATTAAATGGGTACAATAGTGTAATTTATCCCCATTAAAAAAAATAAAATAAAATGTATTACTAAGTAATGTCTAAGACCATGCAAGATTTTGATTGGCAATAGAGTGCCAAATAATGATGATGATGATGATGATGATGATGATGATGATGATCATAATAATAATAATAATAATAATAATAATAATAATAATAATAATAATAATAATAATAATAATAATAATAATAATCACCTCGGTAGAATATGATTCTTTCGAGTGATTTCTCGGGTATCACACATAATTTTATTGTTCTGCCTATATTGCTCTTTTAGTTTTTTTCGGGAGATATATTGCTGTTTTAGTTGATAATTCATTATCTTTATAAAAATATATATATTATGGGTTTAACTTTATATTCCAAAAAGACTAATGTTGAAAATTAAATAATATACACCAGAAAATAAGTACTCCATTAATTAAAAAAAATCAATCTATTATTTTGTGTACATAAATTAATATTATGATAATTTATCCTTTTTATGGTAGTTTATCTTTTATATATGTGTTTATTAATCAACATATTTTTTCGGTGATTAAGAATGAGTTACAAAGGTGAAAGTTTTAATATACTTAACTATTTTTTATACAAATTATTTTTATAATTAGGAGGGTTGGTCAGGTTATGTCTCATTAATTCTGTTATGTCTAGCCTGCCCATATACTTTCTTTCCATATTTAAGATCCCCAAGACAGTGGCGGAAAGGTTAGAATTACTCAAAAGAAGGTTCTTTTGGAACGAGTGGGAGTGGAGCAGAAAACTTCATACCATTGGGTGGAACAAACTGTGTCAACAGAAGGCAGAAGGTGGACTTGGGATTTGGAATACAATGAAAATGAATTCAGCATTTTTATTTAAATGGAGATGGCGGTTCGGTAGGGAACAATCCCTATGGAAGGAGCTAATCGACGCTAAATATTATAAAGGTACATCTCCGCTGATTCCAGGAGGGAAGTCTGGTAGTTCATTATGGAGCAAAATCAGTAGCTCCTGGACAGAAATGGATGCAGAGCCATCAAACTCAGGGCTGATGATTCAGGTGGGAAACGGAGGCAGAGCCCGGTTTTGGCAGGATCCGTGGCTGGGTGCTGGAAGTGTCCTAAAAGAATTATTCCCCAGAATTTATACTCTGGCAAACAATAAAGAGGGAGTGATTGAGGAGTTCGGATCATGGGAGGGGTTTGAATGGAAATGGAAGATCTCACTGAGAAGGAGACTATTTGAATGGGAAATCGAGGTATGGGACAACATGATGTTGATCCTCAATGGAATGAAACTTAATAGATTTTTGCCGGACAGAGTCGTTTGGACAAAGGAAGTGGATGGAAGCTTCTCAACTAGGTCCTGTTGGTTTCGTGGTGGGGGTTCAAATGGGGATGGTTCGAAGAAAATTTGGGAACAAATGTGGAAGATCAAATGTCCTATGAAGGTCAAAGTCCTATTCTGGAAAATACTACATAACGCTTTACCGGTCAAGGAATTGTTAGTAAGGAGGGGCGGATTCTCAGGGAACGATATTTTGTGCCCTATTTGTCATAAGGAGAACGAATCAGTAGCACACCTATTGTGTCGGTGTGAACTGGCAAGCCTATTATGGCATCAGGGGTCAGCATGGTCTGGAATCACTGGACCGACACCTGGAGGAGTATTCGAGCTTGTGGAGTGGTGGTTTAGCGTATGCCGCAAATCTAGTGGGACAGACTGGCGACTCTTATTGTGCATGGCAATTTGTTGGACAATATGGAAGAAACGTAACGATGTTATTTTCAGGGGACAGAAAGTTGACACAAGAGATATTGTAGAGGAGCTTAAATGGCGTGTTTCATTTTGGTGGAATTCCTTCAGGAGTGAGGCTGATGTGCATCTACTAGGACTGGAATTAAGTTTCCCTGACGGCATGATTCAACTCAGGAAAGCGGGAGCTCTTAAACCCCGGGCTGAGCTGACATGGGAACGTCCGGAGGAGGGGTGGTGGAAGATCAACTCGGACGGCTCCTCATTGGGTAATCCGGGTCCGGCCGGAATTGGGGGGGTAATAAGGGATGACCGTGGCGAAGTTATCTTCATTTTATCGGACTTTATTGGCCATTGTGACTCCACAGAGGCCGAAGTTTCTGCCATTAGTCGTATCTGCGTGGCTTTGGCCCAAGGACAGGGGTTCCCCCTCTTAAAGTTGGTATTCGAATGCGACTCCCAAAACGTCGTTCGGTGGCTTAGTAATCCTGGCACAATACCTTGGAGGTTTCACACATTGTTTGGACCAATTTCTAATATTTTTCGTCATGCGGGTTGCGTTAAGATTCGGCACATCCTGAGGGAGCGAAATAATCTAGCAGATTTCTGGGCGAGAAGAGGGGCGTCGGGCGAGGGGCCGATGGAGGAATGGTTCTAATAATTGGTTTTGTTCTTATCTTTTGTTTTTGTAGGTAATCAGGCGATTTTGTGACGCTGGAAAATGGAGGCTTAAAGATGTGTAGCTGGAGTCAGTGTCGCTGCTAAGTTCAGAGATCTTATGCGATGAGTTTGATGTTGATGTTGTGTAGGAATATTTAAAAAGAAGTTTGCTGACTTGCCTAAGGAGCAGATGTTGGTGCCGAGATTACAGTGTGCAAGCTAAATGATAAGGGAGAGATAAATGGGATGGGCCTTACCCTACAATTGCTACCAGACGTTAGGACAATATCTGTGAAGATAACTAAACACATAGGGCGTATGATCTATGTATCTCCTGGGAGAGCGGCAGACCTAATGCTCGACATTCATAAGGTACAATGACAAACAAACCTGGTGTGATTAATGTTTTAAACTCCTTCGGAAGTGATTTTGATTCTATACATGATATGATAGTGTTTGCTTCATTTCCCATGTTGTACCTACTAGAATTTTCTGATGCATTGGAAATGATAAGGAAACGTGGTCTCTGCCTTTCTTCATTTTCATCCATTACCACCCTCTCATCCTACATAAACTCCTTCAGATTTAAATGATATTCCTCTTCCCCTGTAACCCCTCCTCAGATCCTATCGCCCTTTCTTATTCCTCTGACTCATAGGAGGCCAGCTGTCATCGGGATGGTCAGGTTTATTCCGTAAACTATCACATGGAACTTTCTGAGCCGCCTAATCCAGCGGGTCAATGGGTTGTGAATCCTGGCATTACACTTATAAGGACGGTTCTAGTTGTGGGTAGAGTTTGTTTGGTGAAAAAGATCTGAGTGTACAAAGGAGGGCATTGAAAAAAAAAAAGAGGAAAAAGAAAAAAGGAGAAAAAAAAAAGAAAAAAAAAGAAAAAAAAGAGGGGGAAAGTATAAAAAAAAAAAAAAAGGGGATAAGGAAGAAGAAGTATAATGTGTGTTGATGGAGTGTTTAGAAATAGAAGGTATGGAACCACATAAGAGAAGTCTCTTTCGTGAATGGAAAGTGTATTTGGGCGGTTAGATCTTTGAAGAGATGATCAAGTTGTCTGCTTCTATCCATTGAAAATTTACACTTTGTGCACTGTTCGGTTGTCAATGTTGAGTATTTTCCTTTGTAACATTAAGTGCCATTTGATTGTCACGAGTCGGATTATGGTCGATAGCACATGGAAGTTCTGTGTGATTATTTACGGATAGATTCTCAGTTCCCATGGGCCGGCCTCCTGCTGTCATACCAATTGCCATACCTTTTGCATCGACCTCGTGCCCTTGTTTGTTCGCTCTTCCTTCGCGCCATGACCTTTGTTTCAATTTTTCTTCGTTATTCCGCCCCTTTGATCCGATGCATTGGAATTGATAAACTATAGTAGGGGAGTCGTGTGTTTGAAGCATACTCTAGGACTGTCATGTGGAATTAATATCACTTGCGATCGATTCACTTGCGGAGCTAAATAGCCAGTTATACAAGAAAGCAAATGGATTTGTGCCGATCTAATATCGATACCGAGATGATGCCGATGTTGCCTTAAGAGTTTATACACTCCATGAAGATATGCCGCTGAGGTGATCAAATATGCGTCTGTGGAACACTTTGGACATGCTCTACTCTGAAGAAGGGCTCTGAAATGTGGTTGCTAACTGTCCGGTTTGATGTACACTCGTTACATGCGTTTTGTTTTCTTCCTGCTGACTCTTGCTAGTTTACACTGATGCTTATATTTGATGTGTTCACTGCTATTGACATGAGGATTTATGTGGCAGTGTAGGGGGATGTATATTGTTTCTATGTTGGAATAAAATCGGTTCTTCTCAAAAAAAAAAAAAACTTTTCTATTTATGTTTTATTTGCATAAAAATTTTTTTGGTAAACTATTTGCATAAAAATTTGAATTTATACTTTGGTATGTATTATGATAAAAATTAAAAATTTATTTCTTCTATTATTTTGAAAAAAAATGATAATAGAAATTATATATTATTAAAAAAATATTTTGTTCATAAATATACTAAAATAATATTTTCTATCATTTTAAATTAATCAAGTTAATATTAGTTTGTATCGAGTTAATATTAGTTAATAGAAAGGAGTTGATAACGAACACTTCTTTACGACGTGGGTCTTTCCACCAGACGAATGGGGGCTCTTATTAAGGCAGATTCCGCTGGCACTTGGTTCCATCGGGCCCATTGATTTCATTTTTTTTATTTTCGTTTTCTGTAGCCTTTATATGCTGTTAAGCAAAAAAAATAAAAAATAGAACTAACACCCGTGCGCGTAGCGCGGGCGAAAAATCTAGTCTTCATAACTTTTGATATTAAATTCAAAAATTGAAATTTATCGTTTTTAACTTATCAAACTTATACATATATCTATTTAACTTTATGTAGTACTGCACCTGGGTTAAAGATCAAATTAATGATGAAATATTTGATATATGCGAGCGTGCGCCTGTATGAAAATATGTACTAACACTTGCTTAGTCTATATATATATATATATAAGTAATATAGTCTAATTTCCCCCCACTTCCCCACCCCCTGTTTTCAACATCTCATCCGACTTTTTTTCTTCAATTTCAACAACCATATATACTCACTAAATCTAATATATATGATCTAATTCAACTACATCAATCATATATACTCCCTTAATCTATATTATATATATCTAATATTTAATCTCAACAAACTCAATTATATCATATATATACCCTAAATCTATAATCTATAATACTCATAAAATTTTAAATTATTTTCAACAACTCCACTTACATAATTAAAATAAAAAATCGAGAAAAAAATCTAATATATATATTTGAATTACATATAATATCATTAATTAATATATACAATTACCGATTTTCCCTTACTTCCCATTGAGATCGCACATAATTATTCTCAATATTTATATTTAAAATCGTGGAATTTGGATTTAAATCTAATATTCAATTTCTTTGTGTAAAATATTAGAATTTAGATTTATCATATTTATTGAATATCCTAATAATATCATTTTGTACGTAGGATAAATTAATATAAAAATCAAATAGTATTAATGTAAAAATTTTAAAAAATAAAAGTATTATATATATTAAAATATATATATATATTAATATTAATATTTGAATAAGTTAAAGATATGGTTGATTAGGTTTGTTCATTAAGTTTGTTGAGATTTATTTGATTAAGTTCGTAGTTAGATTTATTTTGTGTACCTATAAAATATGGCATTTTCTATCTAATTAGTGGAAGACTAAATTTTATCTTACAATCCTATCACTTTCATCTTCATACAAATTCCAAATCCAATATCCGCCTATCAAAATTGAATTTTTCTTTTTAAAGCAGTGCAAGGGACTTGAATTGAGTGTATTAATGGATGAAATTGAGAGGATAATTGTATTTGTTGTTATGATTCTTTAAATATTTGTTTGTTTATGTTTTTTTTTGTGTAATATGAATGGAATTTTTTATGTATTCGATTAAATGTTGTTTCTTGACGGATGGAAACCTGGTGAAAATGCACGAAAGGCTAGTGGATTCATAATATAGCAGAAAAAAAAACAGTGGTTGCAGTTTTCGTTTTGATCTTTTGTCGCTGAATATCTTTCACAGTATATAGCACAAGGTGAAACTTTTCTATCTTCTTAACCAGGCTGATCATGTTATGTATTTAGCAAATTTTTATTCTTCACAATTTAATATTATGTTCTTTTATTATATTACAATCTATTAGATTGGTGAGATGTTTTTTCGCACTAACTTTTTCCCTTTTTTTAATTGTTTAACTGCTATCGGGTATGGTAGAAAACACAATCTACTTCAATCTAACTTATTCTTCTTCTATCTCTACTTTTTGTATATTGTTTTCTTCTGCTTTTTGAAAAAAGATCATTAATCACTTTGGTGGTGAAGCAATTCTAAAGTGCAAGTTGAAAGTCAATCGGAGTAACAAAATAGTAGAGACTTATGAGATGGAAGATGAAAATTGTGGATATTTTTCAAGTTTAGCTTCCTTTATGGTGATTGAGAACTCCAATTGTGTTTATTTGAATTCATTTGTTCATCACCATCAGTGAATGTAAAAAAATTAAATTAATGGTCAATGCTTAATTCATTCATGTCTTGAATGAACAATTGTATCTTTTCATGAATTGAATTTTATTCATTTGCTCCAATATAATTATTGAACTCAGGTTCCAATCCTGATCTATCAATAGGTGAACTACTGTATATTTTAACTAAAGTAATTGTCAATACTTAATATATTATTTAAAGTTTTTTAGAGCATATAATTGTATCTTTTCATGTTCAAATGAACTATTGTATATTTATTAAAATAATTTTATAGTGAATCAATATCTATTTTTCAGATTTGATTTCTAAAGATTTATTTGGATCCTATAATGTTATTTTAATTTTAATGTTTTATACATAAAAATAATATGGATGGCAAGTTTTGTCTTTATCTTTCCTCTATATTTTTTGTTGTGTACTTTAATTTATTCAATAAGCCTATTAGAAAAAAAAAATTATTTCATTATCATATAGTTATCTCTTTAGACCAAAATCACATTTATAATCAATTTTATATATAACCATATTTTTTTTAAAATTTCGAAAAGATTTAACTTGGTCTAATTTAATTTTTAATTTTAAGATTTTAATCAACCTCATATTCTCTATATTCAATTAAAATTTTAATAAATAATAAATAATGTTTAAATAAATTATTTAATATAATTGCAAATGTCAAAATAGAATTAATTATTGTCCATGTTTTATGTGTGTAATAAATTATTCAAATTTAGTTATTTGACAATTTCGAGACCAATTTTTGCCTACAATAAGCTGAAATCCAAAATAATACTCATTACAACAGATTCAAAAAGAGTTGTTTGACCTAAGTTATTTGGGGTCTTTAAAAAGTTGTTTTGTCACACAAATGAGCTGATTTAAATATTTGTTTTGCCAAACACTCCCATTATATTCTAACATAGATTTGTTTTTATCTACATTATCAATAATTTTTTTTCTGGAATTATTGATATAATTATTGTTTGTTGCATCTATAAAATTATTAGTTATTCAAACAAAAATAAATTTGAATAACTAATTATATAATAAATTATTTAAAAGACTCAATATATAATCAATTTGTGTGTAATTGATTTACATATATAATTGTATACTCCCTCCGTTCCGGTAATAATGTCCCATAATTTTTGGACACAGTATTTTAGGTGGAATGAGTTATTGTGTTAAAGTTGAGTACTTAGTTGATGTGATGTATATTTGAATTGGGAAAAAGTTAAATAATTAGTTGATTTGATGTCTTAGTTAATGTTAATAAAGTAAAACTTTTTCATAAAGGGAAATGTGACAATTGTAGTGGGTCGGACTAACAAGGAAAGTGGGACATAATTAGTGGGATGGAGGGGATATTTTTTTATTAGAGATTGATATGACTATAATAGTGCATTATATATCAACAGTTTTGATAGTTGCAGTGAATTAATGTGTTTACTAAAGGCATAAAAAATAGTAGTCAATTAACAAAACGAGCTCAGTAATTTGGATTATTGAAAAAAATCACTTCAAATAATTTCTATTCTCTTTCATGTTTTTTTTTTTGAACATGAAAAATAATCTCCATTATCTTTGATGTTTCTATTCTAAATTTGGATCAATTGTCTTTAATTCTTGATTGAGAAAAATAATTGGAAAGCTCTTAAATCAATGTTGGAAACTTAATAAATTAATTTATCCAAAATTAATATAGAAAGCCCATAAATCAATCTTGAACATATTCACAAATTAATAATCCTTGTGCTATGGACGTTTTTTTGTAGGGAAATTACTTTTATACATTCATCGGACGGTATTTATTTTATCATTGTTTTTTGTCACATTTTTCCTCGATAATATATGATTGGGAAATGGGCATGACCCAATTAAGTTTATGTAATATATTTGAACTTTTAAAGTATTATGTTATATATATAAAACAAAACATATAAAGTTTACTTCCCGCGCATTGCGCGGGCGGGTGTGCTAGTTGCTTAGGAAACATATTTAGTAACTTTAATTCCTAAACAATTCAATCAATCAAAAACTATCTAAAATATTGTTTCCCAGTTATGTTTTACTTCAGCTATTCAGACAGTTACAGAATATTAATCATTTGAACTTGTAGCCATTAGAAGGAATTAGTGTTGACCCCTTGGGTAAGAGATAACTGGTGAAATAATATAGTAGTATCCTTTATAACATATAAACTAATAACATTCTACACACACACAGTTTCCCGCCTCTTTTATTTTCCCCACCCAAATAATTTTTTATTACTTTCTCTTTCACCCACCAAAACATCCACTTTCAACATAAAAAAATGTACAATAACATGGAAATTATCCTCCCTTCTATAAATATATGCTCTCCCAGATTGCTACGGCTTGCCCTAATTTCCTACGGCCTCCTCATCTCCCATTCGTCTTCCTCCCTTTCCCCTAGGGTAGAAATTCAAATTATTCTCTTCCGATCTTTCCTCCGTCGCTGGGCATCTACTATTCCACCACCGTGTTTCGCTGCTGATTTCTCCTCTAGGTATTCTTCTGCAACGATGTCTATTTTATTTGTGTATTTTTTCTATTCTCAATCCATCCGACCAGGAGAAGGCCATTGTTTCCCCTTCCCTTCGATCGGAGATCCCCGCAAGATACTCCCCCTTCGCTGCCGCTGACTCCTCCAGCCGCTGGTCTCTCCTTCTCCACCTCACTGCTAACGATTTGGCAGTAGGCTATTTCTGCGTTGCGTGGTAATTTCTTTTTTTCTTTTTATTTTTCTATATGTTTTCCTAATTACTATGCATTTTTGTTATTAACTGTTCATCAAGGGTATGGATTTTATTTATGTTGGCTTCTGTATATGTAGTTTTCTTTCCACTTTTCTATTTGCCATTTTTGTTCTTGGTTCTTGCTTAAATGCATTTACACTTGCTTTTTATTTTGTGTGGCAGATACATGTTTTGGGGAGTTAAAAAAATCATTGGAAGTTGATGCTGGTGCAGGTTTGGTGACAATGCTTTATTTTGTGTGTTATGTTTTGAGAGTTGTTTCTTATTTATACCTTCATCAATTATCAGTTTTTCATAAAACATCCGCTTTGTGTGTTATGTTTTGAGAGTTGTTTCTTATTTATACCTTCATCAATTATCAGTTTTTCATAAAACATCCGCCTGATGTTTTTATTGTGTTTAGTCTTTCAATTTCATGACAATTGGATTTGACATCTCGATCATTTCATTTGTTATATGGTCCAAATATATTTTGTATATTGAGTGGATTTTCCACTGGAATTACAGTTGGATTTTACTTGATTTTGTGGCATCGCATCGAGTGGAGCTGCAGCAATTTCTGACCATGCCGAGCCAGACACTGCCGCCATCGCTGCCTCAATTAAAGAATCTCAGCCAACTTGCAAAACTACAAACGCCGCAGATGCGTTTCATACGTCTTATTATGGTCAGTTCAAATTTTGCCTCAACTAATAACAAAGAAGCTTGCCTAGAATTATGTGCAGACTTAACTTTGTTTTCATGTTGTTGTCTATGCAATGAATTTATTGTAGTGAATAAATATATGAAGTATATATATAATGATTATCAGTGTATGCATTATATATGTTGTAATTTTTACATTTATCGTATATATTTGAATATAGAAAAATATATTATATATATAATGTCCATATAATATTGGATAATAGTATTATGCAACTGTGTTCATTTTTTTTTTTTATTTCGTTTATTTATATTATACTAATGTAAGAATTGATTACTTATATTCTAAATAAAAATTATGTATTATATTTTCGATATTGCAATCTATATATTATTAAAACCATTAGTGGTCAACCAAGTCAACATTTAATGTGGTGTCTCCATTCTAAATTTCCAATTTTCTTAGATTTTTGAATTTTCTATTAATTAAATTTAGATTTTTGTATTTGTTATTTATTTACTATTTATTTATGTCAAAATATTTATTGATTTGGATATGGAAATCCTCATTTCCATTTTTAAAAAGATATGAAATTTTTAATTTATATGAAATTCCCACCATTACCAATTTTAAAAGATTTGAAATTTGAAATTTTGTATCTTTGCATTTATTTATATTAGATTTTGATTGATTTATTTATTTATATTAGATTTTTGCACTTTTTATTCCAACAATTTTTATTTTTACACTATTTTTAGTTTTTAAAAGATATAAAATTTTTAACTTATATGGAATTCCTACAATTTTTAGCTTTTAAAAGATTTCAATTTTCAATTTTGTATTTATTTATTTGTTTATTTTAGATTTTAGATTTTTGCCTTTTATTATTATTTTAGATTTTTGTATTATTTATTTATTTATTTTAGATTTTGCATTTTTTATTCACATAATTTTCAATTTTAAAAAGATATGGATTTTTTCATTTATATGAAATCAAGATATGGTTTGACACATGGTTATTAATTAGTTATTTTTTTATTCGAAATTCCAAAAAAGAAAAGTGAGACATAAATAATGGGATGGAATTAATATTATTTATTTTAGTTACATTAAAAAAATAAAAAGAAAAACTTAAATAGGCTATCAGAGGGTTGTGATTTCCATTTTTGGACCATGAGGCGATTTGAACAACATGCTATCCGCTTTTGTCCTTTTTATGGGTCTGACAGCCTTGTAGTGGCTCAAAATTGTAAAGGAGAATATAATGGCTAAAATTTGAAAATTGATCATTCTGATGGCCTAAAAAAATTATTATCTCTGAAAATAATTCAAAACGATTATAAATTTTTAAGGGAAATTTGAAAATTCATATTCTTTGGATAATTGGTTTAAAGTAAATTAATTATTTTCATAAAGCATATTATAAATAAAAGAATCTGATGCATAAAGAGTTATTGGGAGTGTGAATAGATCCATCAGTAAATTAAGGAAAATTTTATATTAGTGATCAACCAAGTCAACATTTAATGTGGTGTATCCATTCTAAATTTCCAATTTTCTTAGATTTTTGAATTTTCTATTAATTAAATTTAGATTTTTGTATTTGTTATTTATTTACTATTTATTTATGTCAAAATATTTATTGATTTGGATATGGAAATCCTCATTTCCATTTTTAAAAAGATATGAAATTTGAAATTTTGTATCTTTGCATTTATTTATATTAGATTTTGATTGATTTATTTATTTATATTAGATTTTTGCACTTTTTATTCCAACAATTTTTATTTTTACACAATTTTTAATTTTTAAAAGATATAAAAATTTTAACTTATATGGAATTCCTACAATTTTTAGCTTTTAAAAGATTTCAAATTTCAATTTTGTATTTATTTATTTGTTTATTTTAGATTTTAGATTTTTGCCTTTTATTATTATTTTAGATTTTTGTATTATTTATTTATTTATTTTAGATTTTGCATTTTTTATTCACATAATTTTCATTTTTAAAAAGATATGGATTTTTTCATTTATATGAAATCAAGATATGGTTTGACACATTGTTATTAATTGGTTATTTTTTTATTCGAAATTCCAAAAAAAAAAGTGAGACATAAATAATGGGATGGAATTAATATTATTTATTTTAGTTACATTAAAAAAATAAAAAGAAAAACTTAAATAGGCTATCAGAGGGTTGTGATTTCCATTTTTGGACCATGAGGCGATTTGAACAACATGCTATCCGCTTTGGTCCTTTTTATGGGTCTGACAGCCTTGTAGTGGCTCAAAATTGTGAAGGAGAATATAATGGCTAAAATTTGAAAATTGATCATTCTGATGGCCTAAAAAAATTATTATCTCTGAAAATAATTCAAAACGATTATAATTTTTTAAGGGAAATTTGAAAATTCATATTCTTTAGATAATTGGTTTAAAGTAAATTAATTATTTTCATAAGGATATTATAAATAAAAGAATCTGATGCATAAAGAGTTATTGGGAGTGTGAATAGATCCATCAGTAAATTAAGGAAAATTTTATATTAGTGGTCAACCAAGTCAACATTTAATGTGGTGTCTCCATTCTAAATTTCCAATTTTCTTAGATTTATGAATTTTCTATTAATTAAATTTAGATTTTTGTATTTGTTATTTATTTACTATTTATTTATGTCAAAATATTTATTGATTTGGATATGGAAATCCTCATTTCCATTTTTAAAAAGATATGAAATTTGAAATTTTGTATCTTTGCATTTATTTATATTAGATTTTGATTGATTTATTTATTTATATTAGATTTTTGCACTTTTTATTCCAACAATTTTTATTTTTACACAATTTTTAGTTTTTTATAGATATAAAATTTTTAACTTATATGGAATTTCTACAATTTTTAGCTTTTAAAAGATTTCAAATTTCAATTTTGTATTTATTTATTTGTTTATTTTAGATTTTAGATTTTTGCCTTTTATTATTATTTTAGATTTTTGTATTATTTATTTATTTATTTTAGATTTTGCATTTTTTATTCACATAATTTTCAATTTAAAAAGATATGGATTTTTTCATTTATATGAAATCAAGATATGGTTTGACACATTGTTATTAATTGGTTATTTTTTTATTCGAAATTCCAAAAAAGAAAAGTGAGACATAAATAATGGGATGGAATTAATATTATTTATTTTAGTACATTAAAAAAATAAAAAGAAAAACTTAAATAGGCTATCAGAGGGTTGTGATTTCCATTTTTGGACCATGAGGCGATTTGAACAACATGCTATCCGCTTTGGTCATTTTTATGGGTCTGACAGCCTTGTAGTGGCTCAAAATTGTAAAGGAGAATATAATGGCTAAAATTTGAAAATCGATCATTCTGATGGCCTAAAAAAATTATTATCTCTGAAAATAATTCAAAACGATTATAATTTTTTAAGGGAAATTTGAAAATTCATATTCTTTGGATAATTGGTTTAAAGTAAATTAATTATTTTCATAAAGCATATTATAAATAAAAGAATCTGATGTATAAAGAGTTATTGGGAGTGTGAATAGATCCATCAGTAAATTAAGGAAAATTTTATGTCTTTATTAATCTATTTTTGAAGAAATAATTCATTAGTCTATAGTTTAACAGATTTGTAATTGACGGAATAACAAATATAAATATAGCTTTTATTAGGAATTGAAAGGCTAATTGCTACAAAATGTATAAGTTTGAAAATTTTATCTAGAATGCGGATACTGAATAAAGTTTTAACGTCTGAAACATATAATCTATTGATACTAGAAAAGACATATTATAATAAGGAAGAAATGAAGGCAGGTCATGTTAAGCTATTATCTTTCTTGATTGATGAACACAATAATGTTTATGATAAAATAATGTCTGTAGTTGATAGTGGTGATGTTTGATTTTTTTCTTTACGTGGTGGAAATGATAAGACATTTATCAATAATTTATCTAGAAAACATTATGTATAGCCCTTCGTGGAAGAGGTGATATGGTGCTGCCTGTAGCATCCAGTGGAATAACATCCAGTGGACTGCATATTCTAAATTTAGTATTCAACGAAATTTGACGAGAATTCTACCTCAAAAAACTTACTCCATAAAATTATTTAATCTCTCTTCTCAACAAAAGAAAACTCATTATTTGGGATGAAAATTCTTAAATGGTATAATGATATGAGCCAGTCTGAATTAACCAAATTCTCCATTTGATTTCAAAGGAAAAATTTCTCATCTCACAGTTTGTTTTACTATGACTATTTAAAAAAAAACTCAATGTCAATTTTTAAAGAAAGTTGGTCTTTATTTTCAAAACAAGTTTTTACCCGTGTCAGTGATATGTTGCAATATCTCGTGTCACTGGAAAGGCGAGGCAGACGGATTCACTATTGATAGCAGAGGTGTTATCAGTTTTTAGGATCGTTGGTCTGTGCCTTCCGAGGACCAGGCGTTGAAAATGAAATTTATGGAGGAAGCACATTGTACACCTTACTCTGTTCATCCGGGAGCAGTGAAGATGTACAAGGACTTGAGACAGAATTACTGGTGGAAGGGCATGAAGAAGGAAGTTGCTGAGTTTGTATCTAAGTGCCCTACTTGTCAGAAGGTTAAGGCAGGAACACATGCGACCTTCAGGGTTATTGCAACCTTTGGAGGTTCCCATGTGGAAGTGGGAGTCCATTGCTATGGATTTTATCACAGGGCTGCCTAAGACAAGGAACAAGTTAGTAGACACCATTTGAGTGATTGTAGATCGTCTGACCAAGAGCGCGGTGTTTGTTCCTATGGGATTGAATTGGAGTATGCAATAATTGACGGGTGCTTACATCCAACATATGGTTAGACGGTTTGGGGTGCCGAAGGAGATTATCTTAGACAGGGATTTCAGATTCCTGTCTAGATATTGGAAGGAATTGCAAGCAGCTTATGGCACTCAGAATTGAATGAGTATGGCGTGGCACCCTCAAACTGGTGGACAGACCGAAAGGACCATCAGAACCTTGAAAGATATGTTGAGAGCTCGTGTGATAGATTTCCAAGGATATTGGGAGAAACTTCTACTTTTGGTGGAATTCTCCTACAACAACAGTTACACGCGACTATTCGTATGGCTCCTTTCGAGGCCTTATACGGAAGGAAGCACAGAACAACCTTGTGTTGGAATGATCCTTCAGAGCGAGTGGTGATGGGTCCCGAGCTTATTGAGAAAACCACTGCAATTGTGCGAGTGATCAGAGACAGAATGAAGGAAGCTAAGGATCGTCATAAGAGTTATGCAGATCTACCTAGAAGGGTTATTGAGTTTTCTGTTGGCGATTGGGTACTGTTGAGAGTCTCACCGATGCAAGGTGTTAGACGATTTGGGAAGAAGAGGAGATTGAGTCCCAGAGTTTTAGGTCCCTTCGAGATCATCAAGAAGTTGGGAAGGTGGCCTATCATTTAGAATTACCAGCTGAGGTGGGAAATGTGCATAATGTTTTCCATGTCTCATAATTAAGGAAATATGTCTCCTAACCCGACAAGATCATCCAACCGGATGAAGTGGAGTTGGATGAGAGTTTGGAATATGATGAATATCCTGTGGCGATTCTGGATACGAAAGAAAAAAAAAAAAAGTACTTCGCAACAAGGTGATCAAGATAGTGATAGTACTTTGGTCGAGACATGGTGTAGAAGATGCCACTGGGGAAACCGAGGACAGTATGTTGGAGCGATATCCTGAATTGGGTTTGACTCCAATTCAATGAGGTAGCCTACTCAACCCATATTTTAGCATTCGAGGACGAATGATCCTAAGGGGGAGGGACTGTAACACCCCGATTTAATTAACACATGATTAATTTAATTAATTATGGTTAATTAACCAAGGATTTATTTTATGGGTATTTTGTAGGTAAGTTTTAACAAGTGGAAGAATAAGTGAGTTCAAACCCACAAGTGAATAAGAGCATAAGTGTTCGAGTGGGTGCAAGGTGGTCAAGACAAGTGGTCCAACACCCCAACCCATACCCACAACCGACCCACACCCCTTAAACACCCCAAATCAGCCCCCTTACCCTCATTTCACCACTCAACACTTCAAACTAGGGTTCATCCCGTTTTTGAAGAGACAAGGTGAGAAATGGAGTCCTTGAGGGAGATTGAGCAAGATTGAGCTCAAAGCAAGCTAGGGGATCACTTGTATATACTTTGGTAAGTAATTCCTTCACTCCATTTCCCATTTTTGAAGGATTCTTGAGGTGGTTTTGGGGCTGTCAACCATAGTGACGAATTTGGGGATTTTTGGTTCAAATGTAGATTTGAGCTTGGTGGAGCTTGTCATTTTCCTTGGGGAGCTTGTGGTGACTGATTTGAGGGCTTGGGTAAGTTTTATGTTGATTTTTGGTTGGACATTTTGATGGGTTAAGCTCAAGAACTCTTGCATGTTGAAGAACTTTGGTTCTTGGTGGATTTTTGTTAAATTTAGCTTTGATTCTTGCATGTAGCTTGCTTTGGTGTTTGGAGAAGCTTGGGAGCTGAGGTTGAAGGCTTGAGGACTCCAAAACACAAGGCAAGAGTAGGATTTAGCTCAAAGTGGGGGAAAATTGGAAGAAAGGGGTGAAAATCGCGGATTCTGCCCCTGTTTGGTGCTTCAGAGGCGCCGCATTGCCTTTGCGGCGCCCAAAAGTGGCCTGGAGCGCCACTTCGGCGCCCCGGACCACAGAGCCTTCAGTACAGGCGCCACATTGCCTGTGTGGCGCCTAGAAATAGGCTTAAGCGCCACAATTGGCGCCACCTGTGCACCCAAAAACTCACAAACTTGAATCGGCTCTAACTTACTCGTTTCTAATCCGATTTTCGCAAACCATATATGAATCTGACCCTACTCGAAACGAGGATTTCAAATATGCAATCAGATTTCAGAAATAATGACTCCTTCAAAAATTTAATTATAGGAGTTTATAACCTCGGGGTGTCCCTTGCGTGCCGATTCGTTGTTTCTTCCATTTTTCATTCCCTTTCATATTTTATCGTTTCTTACTCATTTCTAGGCTTCGAGAAATGTTTCAAAATGGTCTAATTGTTGGTACTTGATTCATAACTATTGGTATTGGATTGTGGAATCTACCATGCCTTAGAAATTAAGGAGATTCGAGTGACCTTGTACTTAGCTCTTGTAATAGAGTTGCGAGCCGATATGTGGGGTTTGGCTAACCCAGAATCTAAATCCTAGTCTTGGGACTTGGAAATTATCTTAGTATGCTTTCGAATCTGGGGATTGGGCATGTGAATTATGATTATGGGATTTATACAATTTATGCTTCCGAGTCATGAGATTGGGCATGTGTTTGACATTATTATGATTGGTGACTTTATGCTTTCGAGGATACAAATCTCATGTTTATGCTTTCGAGTTGTTAAACTGGGCATACATGAATATTTGATTATCTTGGGCATATATATATTGTGTTGATTATGTGTTATGCTTTCGAGAACTTAGTTCTGGGCATGTAAGCTTTCGAGAGCGAGATGCTCTGGGCTCTACCCGCTGTCTGTGGTTCGATCCTTGGGGATGCCACTCCGTAAGTCCACTTACCCCTTTATGCATGTAGTGTCCGCGGCGGGGGCACTGTAGGCATCTCTTTCGACCATTAAGGAGAGGTGGATCCTTAATGGGAAGGAATGCCGGCCATGGTATTAGGATGCGCGCTAGGCATACTTATGTGCTGCATTTAGGGTAGATAGACACTTTAGGTCATAACATTTCATCTCATCATCCATCATTCATATTATTATCTGTTTTGCAGTGTATGACGTGGTTGAAGCACCGGTATGGGACGGTGTGATGTTTTAATTATGTATTTAATTATGTAATTATATAAACTGTTAATAACCCCTCTAAAAGCTTATTCCCCATTTCCCAGCTTTTCCTACTCTTGCTCAGTACTTTATGTACTGACACCTTGCTTTTTGTCTGTTTTATAGATACTCCCGAGGAGGACGCAGTGCATGAGCATAACGACGGGTTTGGGGCTGAGTGATCTAGGAGGATTGCATTGATAGGTCTTGATTGAGTTGCTGTATTAGACTCTATGCTATCTAGTTGTGACTAGCTTGTTATTTTTAGTATTGTCTGACGGTTGGGATTGGCTTGAGAACCCTTATTTTGTTATTTTCCCTGTATACTTGGTATTTGGACAGGTTAACGTGAGTACCGAGGTGAGGTACTGTATGTGGCTTGTAGCCGAGACTTGATGATTGTGTGTTAGACAAGTTTCTGTTGCTTACTCTTTTACTCTATTGTTATTCTCTGTTGGATTTTCTGATTACCAGGCTTCGTGTTATTGAACTTAAATTGCTTGGCCAACAGTTTAAGTGAGGTAACACGGCAGTGACGTCAGCAAAAATTAGTTTAAAATTTTTGGGGCGTTACATTTTAACCTGTATAACTATGATAAAACTTTAAATGAAAGTCTGTGTATGAATAGTACCTCATTATCAAACGTCAAAAACATTCGAGAACAGAGGTAGTATATTATTTCAAAATTTAAAATTGTAATTTTTGCATTTAACCTAAACACATTACATGCATACCAACACAATAAGTTATATCTACACAATCATTATAATTATTAACAAATTTGCATTTGGAATGCTATAAATAGAGAATGTATTTTTTTTTTTGGAAGAGCCATTGAAGGCCTGGAAAGGGGTGGTGGGAGCCCATGCCACACAATTACAAAGGGGAATCAAAGGGAGGGATAGGGGGCCGGTGGGAATCGAACCTCCAACCTTCCGTTGGAAGTCAAGGGACTTAACCGCTTGGGCTAGGTCCTCATCCCAAATAGAGAATGTATTGAGTAGTCACAAACTTAAAGTAATATATTTTATGAAATAAAAAATATCTACTACACAAATGAATGTTGGATAATGAAATTATGGGTAAAAATGATAGTTTTTAAAAACAACAACTGAGCAAGATAGAAAAATAATCCAAAAGTAAATAAATATTAGAATTTGAATATTACACATTAATGAGGTAGAATTTGTTTTAAATTTTCTTAATTAGTCATTTTTATATAAAAAAAATGAATGATTTATGAGGAAGATGAGTAAATAGCGACTCATGTACAATATTTATATTCTATAAAGTAATTGTTTTTATACCTATTACTAAAATAAATATTCAATTGAATTGGACCTAAATTGATCAGTCCGCGGGCGGCCCGCCCGCGGACTGATCAATTTAGGTCCACTTCTAATTTTAAATTTTATATATTAAAACTATTTCAAAACTGGATTATTTGATTTTTTAAGTATTATTTATGATCGAAGTAATATTGATTTAAATTTTTAACTATTTTTTTGGGAGCAAGTTTATTACAATTTCAAAATTGCATAACCATTTACATGTGAAGAGGTTAATGAAATATCAGAGAAGATCTAAAAGGGCTACTAAATAATGGTAAAACAATATAATATTAGTAGACTAATCTCTACCATGTTAAATTAGAATATTAACTTTAAATTATAAATTAGAAATCAAAAAGCATGTATATTTTTTTACATATAAAAATAATTGATTTATGAGGAAGATGAGTATATAAAATAAATAATTTATCAATCCAATTATTTTTTTATATAAAAATAAATGACTTAATTAAGAAAATTTACACACGTAATTTTTAATTTTAATCTAAACAAATTATACCTCTTAATATGTAATCTTCAAGTTCTAATATGTAATCTATGTAATATTTTACGAATATGTGATTTTAATATGTGTTTTTTAAGGCGGATGTTTTTTTTTTAAATATGTGTTTTTTTAATATTATTTATAATTGAAGTAATATTGATTTAAGTTTTTAACTATTTTTATTCGGGTGAAGTGCTGACAGGTGAAGATGTTGGAGCAAAAGTGTTAATTCCAATGATGTCTTTAACAATGTCGGATCCATGTCTCCCTTTCAAATTCGACCGGAGGTAGTTCCCACTTATACTTTGCTATGCAATGACAATTAATAAAAGCCAAGGTCAATCCCTACACAAAGTAGGATTATTCTTGAACAAGCCCGTTTTCACCCATGGTCAGTTATATGTTGCTGCTTCTAGAGTAACAACGCGTGCTGGACTGAAGATCATGATTTGTAATGACGACGATGTGGATTGCGATAGAAAATCCACGATTAATGTTGTGTACAAAGAAATGTTATAAAACATATAAATTTAGTTGGTGATTGCGATTATGATTTGCATGTGATTGGATTTGACAACATTCAACCTATTTGATTGAGATTATCTCAATTTCATAGAGATTAATAAATTTAATTGTATCCTTGCAAAACACCTTATAAATTGATTAGTTAATAGGCGAACAATATATTACTAATTTATAATGTTTGTGTCTTATTTTCAAGATATGTTAAGTTGTTTGGTTTTTTTTAATAGATTTTTTCTGTGTTTAATATTTCACGGGCACTTTTGCTTTCTATAATTCAGAAAGTAATTGATTCAATTTAATAGTTATATAACAAATATTTTGTTAGGAAACACGAATACCTAATAAAATTCGCGGGTACCGCGGGTGCAAATACTAGTTACTTAGAAAGTAGTAACACATTTTCACCAGAAAATAAAATTGGGAGCCCAAGAATCAGATTGAACAAAATTACAGAGATAAGAATTTTAAGTATACAAATGAAATAAATCCATAAAGAAGGGGGTTTGGAGTTGATTGAACACCACTTTATTAGGTAGTAAGAATTACATAAACGGGGTTGGAACTTGGAACAGAAACATAAAATTCTCTTCAATGTTCCAAAATGTGAAATTTTCAACTCAAAGCATGCCCATTAAAGCTCCGTAAGCTATGGCTGAAGGTTCAAGAACCTGCAGCTGTTTTGTAATTTCTAAACCATATAATCTTAAGGCAACCAACACACAGTACACCGTATTCTACCAACTTATACCTGTTCGGGTCTCATCAAAATATCAAATCCAATCCCCGAGACAGACTGACAGAAGAACACAGCAGCACCCAAAGATTGTTGAGAACCATGGTTATGAGATAAAATTTAGCAAAGCAGGTCTTTGAATAAGTTGGGGTTCTGACCAGATGGAGTCACACCCATCTGTCTCACGAGGGAATCTTTCTCCAGAGCTTCTTTCAAATTTGGTCCCTTGTTTAAATGCTGCATCAAATTATCTGCTGTACTTGCTCCAAGGCCATTGGTGTCGAACAAATTTGATGCTTGATTGGTAGTATAGTCACTTGGGACGTTCAAAGACATGTCTGCAACAATAGATGTAAAATCACAAGAATCTGCTGCTGGACCTGAATTTGCTGGAGGCATGTCTTGTGTGACGTCCAGGAGGCCTTCCAATTGCTTGAAATATTGAAGGTGCAGCGGCAGTACTGTGTAGATGGAGCCACTGGGGCTTTCGGTAGCCCGTAGGCTTCAAACCTAAGGGCATGTGTAGATGGCTGGGGATCTTCATGATGCTTGAAATTGCTGACATTTGATATTCCAGACCGCTCATTCTCAGAGATATATGGCTCAGCTCCATTCTCCAATGCTTGTTGGACAAAACCATTAAGAAATGGAAGGTCTTTGTCAATCTGAAGAATACAAGAAATTGTCAAATGGCTGCTGTAAAGTGAAGCAAGCAACCGATGCAAAGGAGGCCTGAATAAATAAATCAAGCAGTAAGAAAGGGGAAGCAAAGATCATGAATTAATATACCAATGCTTCATTCTACATCCGAGTATATGCAATCAATAAAATCTCTTACAGCATGCCCAGAGAGAGAGTCACAAAATATATGCAATCCAATTCCCAATAAAAGGGGGAAAAAATAGTAGAGAGGAAATATGAGACTAGTGCACATGTCAAGGATTGTCAAGTTTATCCTACTGTATTTGAAGCCAACAATGAGAGAAAAATTGTGGTCCGCGGCAACAGTTTACGAAATAATGGTAATATTGTTACAAAAAAAATTATTACCTCAATGTACTCACAAGTAGCATTCATTGGCATTACTTGTTTGGCAGCTTGAGCATCTAAATTGAGGATCGCTTGAAGCTCATACGCGCATTGCTGCAGGTCTGTAGAGTGAGATGCTAACAGTTCATCAATCAACGGTTGTCATTGTAGCAAAAAAGATGTTAACAGCACGGGAAAAGGTGCCTTGCTAATTCAATCAGTCACTGAGCATAATGCAGGAGAAAATACGTATGCCAACAAATCTTGAAATCTCAAGCAAATCAATAAAAAATAAGAATCTCATACTTAAGGAAGATATTTTGTCACAACACCCAAAGAGGTAGTTTAACTTGATGATGACACTTCAAACCCACAGTACATGCTAAACTTCTTCAGACTAAAAAGCTCATGTCACTCTACCAGATTTAGAACCCCTTTTTTAAAAAACATATTCACAATTAATAGATAGTGATCAGTAGATCCATGAATTAGAATTGTTAAAGCATCCGGAGAGGAATCAATTACAGATATCAAGGCATTTCAATCAAAGATAGTCACTACCATTCATCCCAAAATAATGCAAAATTCAATCAAAATATTCAATATATCCTGATCAACATTAGAAGCCAGGGCAAGGAGTTTTACTGAACTACGATTACAAACCAAATAAATTATAATTTCTTATGGCTCAGCAATCCATCAGAATACGTTGTTATTGTCATCAAGAAAGTTTTGTATTAATACTATAGGTGATTTATACATCTATACTGTATTATAATTATTTTTCCATCCCATAAAATAAATGCACAGTTCATCACATTTCAAAGAACTTATCTCTAGAAATCACCAAAAGAACATTTCAATGAGCGAAGATAAGTTTAAACTTCAGAAAATAAACGCATATACATCAAACCATTCAAACTGAGAATGACAAACCGACCAGAAGTACATTCAGACCCAAAAAGAGACTTACAGCAGATGATCTAAGCTGAGTATCTGCTGTATCATCATCCTCCCCAAATCCTTCAGCAATCAACCACATTAAATTATGTGCAACTTTAGCATTAACCAAGTCCCCTGCATGCTCAAATACTTTGTTCATGGTCTGACAAATAAACATACAAAAGAAAGTAAGTAGAAACATCTCATATATTGATTCAATATAACAAAATCATAAACAACACATGCCAGAATCTGACCTGTATAAACCATTGGTTGCTAGGAGCAAATTGTTCTGCAAGTTCAACACACTGAGATGCTATTTCAGTTTTGTATTGTGTGTCATTGATGTTTATCATGTACTCGATCATACGATCAACAATTACTTCCACATTCGAAGACTTTGTCATCTTATACAGCAGTTCAAAAGTTTTGCGCTTTAAAGTATCATCTGGATCCTGAATCAGAAACAAGCCAGGTATAATGTAACACCCGAGGAAAAACAAATTCAAATTGTTTTGAACTACGTCATGACTTGATCCCTTCACAGGGTACGTAGGCAGCTTAGAACTAATTTCTAAGTTCAGTCACGAAATAAATCACAAAATACATCACGAATTAGACCACAAGGACGAGAGGGGATGTTGAAACCAATTTAGACTAGGCTAAGTAGGACCCGGAAATGTTGCGAGCGATAAGCCGGACTCGTAACAAGATTAAGGAGAAGATTCCGCAACGAAGACGCCCCAGGGAATCGAGCTAACACGTAGAAAACCGATAGGGGAAAGCGAGGGAAGACCCGACGGAACACGCGGAGCCGAACCGGCCGGTCCGGCCGGCCCGCGCTGTCCGCGCGCCGCCGCGCGGCCACCGCGCGGCCAAGGGCGTCGCGACGCCAGGCCTGGCACGCGTGCTCCGCGCGGACAAAAGCTTAGGTGCGCGCCACCAGCGCGCCAGAGGTGCTGAAAGTGTAAACTTTCCTTCCATGGCGATTTTCTTGCCAAAAACCACACCCCTAACCATGGCAATCGAATCTCAGCCTTGGGGAAGGCTTAAGAATACCCTAGGGGCGCCCCAAACCCTAGGTTTTCAGTAAACATTCAGCCTCCACCCTCAATTCCCTCTCCAAGTTCGAAACTCTTTCGACACCACTTTCCGGCAAGTATTCCGGCGACGACGGGACGACCGGGACAAGCCCCTGCCCTCTAGACTCTTGGTAAGCCATTGTGCAACGTTTCAATTCGTCCATAGATCTCAGAAACTCATATTCTAACCCTTTTTCCTTACTACGATTTCCCGTCGGAAAACGAACAAAAAGCGATCGGAGAAGTTGGCCGTTCGTCGTGACCCTAGGACGTCCGGAAACCCAATCCAGCGACCCTATCATCATTCTAAGTAAGTTAAAACCTTACTCACAAATTTTCGTGGTTGTTTGTTGTTTAAATCTCGAGATATAGGCTTGTAACAAAAATCGGTTTTCAAAAACCCTATTTTCGTCCAATTTTAAAGACTCGCCAAAAACTCGACCTTCGGGAATTCAAACCGAAAACTTTTCAACATAGAAGTTGTACCTAACACCTTTATCTATCTTGTGTCCAAATTTCAGCCATTGACATTAAGTTTTGCTATCCCAATTTTCGCCATGAACTTTCTGTATCAAACCGAACGATTCAAATCTGTGACAGATTCCTTCATTCAACTTGATGCATGTTTTTCACCCATTTTTCGAATGATTTAACTTTGCATTTCTAAACAAAAGTTGTAGATAATTGTGTCTAGATTATGCCTACAAAATTTCACGAATTTTGGTGTTCATTTGATATGTCAATCGGCCAAGTTTTTAGAACTGCTTTGAATTCGTTTTAAGGGCCATGAGTATGCAGTGAGTTGCACTCGATTTTTGAGTACCAAGAATTCATTATTTCCAAAAACTTAAAACATGAAAGTTGTTCCTTAATGTGTCGTGTAGTTACTGTAAAAATTTCACATCGATTGGTTTTGAAATGAATTTTTCATCGGCGTTACACGAACCTGTGACGAAAACAGTTTTTAAGACGTAAATTATTCTTTGCAATAAACTCAAATTTCAACTCACTTCGGAACCTTATTTCCAAAAACTTAAAACATGAAAGTTGTTCGTGTGTGTGTTTTTGAGTTACTGGCCAAGTTTCAGAATTTTTGGAGGAAAAACGAATTTTAAATTTAGAAAGGCGTGAACTGCCTCGAATAGGATTTTTCGAACTTGAGAAAACTCGAACTATGAAAACGCGATATCGATCCTTTGTTAACTTTGAAATACGAACTTTCGAAAAATCCCGTTCACTAGGCTGAGCCGATCTTCATACTATCATTATCTTTGAGACTGCCTCGTTAGTGGTCTCCTTACTATCTGAGATTGCCTCGTTAGTGATCTCGCGCGCTGTATTTGTGGATCGCCTCGTTAGTGGTCCTACTATCTTTTTGGATCGCCTCGTTAGTGGTCCTACTATCTTTGAGACTGCCTCGTTAGTGGTCTCCCATTGTTTGGACTGCCTCGTTAGTGGTCCTATGTTGAGATTGCCTCGTTAGTGATCTCCCGGTATGGTGTCCTCTTCTTAGTTTACGGGATGAAAAGTAAAAGACTCGTGTGAGTGTTTCATTATGCTTAAATCGTATTTATCCTGTCTTTAATTATGTATTTAAAATTTATGCATCTTAAATTATGCTTTAAATTTCGCTTTTTAAATTAAGTTCTTTAATCATGATTTTCCGCTGCTAATAAATCATGTATTTTTAAATTCTCGTACGGTAAGCGAAATCTTTAGTTTAAACACTTGTAACCCCTTTTATTTGTTAGTTAGGGATTAACTTACTCAGTATATTTTTATACTGACAACCGTTGTCATTTTTCTTTTACAGAGTATGTCGAGTGACGCATACGCATGCACTTGGGGGGGATTATTATGAACATTTCGCTTTCTGCATCATAGTACTGTTTTACCGGGTCTGTTAAACCCGAGGATTTGGCCATGTTGGCCGTGATTACTTTCCGCTGCATTTACTCTATTTACTTTTTCGCGCATGATGATTACTACTATCGTTTTAAGTATTATAAATTTCCGGACTATATCTTGAATGTTTTAAATCTTTTGCATACCCACAAGCCTTGCATTTCCTTAGCGAGCTCGGGAAGCCGTGTCTTGCTAGGGGGATGCGGCGGTGACACCTCGGCCTGGGTTATCAAATCCGGGGTGTTACAAGTTGGTATCAGAGACCGGAAAATTTTAAAGCTACTACTATTATTTTAAACCAATATTTTTAAGCCCAAGTATTATTTCTTTTAAAATTTATTTATTTGACTACTAGTACTATTTTTAGCCCAAAAATCTATAATCCTTTTTTTTTACATAGCCCAAATCTTAGCCCAAGAAATATTAAATTTTGGCCCACTATAGAGGCCCAACCTTTAGCAATTTATTTTAAACTAAAATTTTTATGGGGAAGGGACTTGCACTTGCATGTTGCATATAGATTTAAATTTGTGCATATCTTAACCTTACCTGAAAAATGTCTAACTCTAACCTCCCTTGTTGACATTAGATGGCCGAGCCCAACGCAAACATGGTCAATTTGATGGTGAAATTAATGAACGCATACCTTGAGGGCCAACAGCACATCAATTACTTCAAAACGCGGGTAGGACAGTTGGAGGGTAACCTGGCCCATTTGGGTCACCTTAGGGAAACAGACCATCACCACATAACCCAGCTGCAGGAGTAAGTCACACACCTCCAAGCCCAAGTGGCCCAGCTCCAAGACAAGGGAGATGACTTGGAGGAGCAGATAGAGACCATAGGCTGGGAACTGACTAACCTAGCCCAGGACGTGGACGGGGCGGTCCTTCAGAACCCGGGGCCTGCTCCCAATGTCATCATACCCATCGATGTGTCGAGCGATGAGGATGATCCCATCAAGGCCGAGCCTGCCCACTCGTTTTAGATCTAGTGATCCAGCTACGCATTATTAGTATATTTTCCTTTCCATACTATTAGCAGCACTCCTATTTCTATTTCGAATGCTTGTAACCCAAATTTATTTCTTGAACAATAAAAATACAAGCCTATTTAAAATTATTCCATGCATTTTATTTAGTTCTTTAACTACCATAATCAAGGAGGGAAACCTACAACAAAAAAAAAAAATAATAATAATAATAATAATAATAATAATAATAGTAATATAATAATAATAATAATAATAATAATAATAAAATATATACATATACGTAAATATGTACATATATATAAATAAATTCCAACAACCTTTATAAGAAAACCCTGATAAATTGATACCTATTAAAAGACTAATCTTCATTCAATAAAATTTTCCCCTTAAGAGCAACTATATATATTTTACATATAAACTCTAATCCCGTGTATCTTATCACGCTAATTTATCCAAGCGGTTTAGTTAAGCAACAGCGTAGGTATTGTTGGGCAATCCACACACATGCAGATACGATAGGAAGGTAACAGTAAATCCAGAACATCTCAAACCATAAAATGGACAGAACAATTAAACCATGGTTCTGAAACAGCAGCACACAACCAACACATGTCAAACACCTAACTAAGCAACAACATAACGAAAATATAAATCACAAACACCAGGCAACATCAACGTCCTCATAAGGAGGAGCCTAAACAAAGTGCATCTAAAACGC